>WOXC01002780.1:0-341770 GCA_011680675.1 Gymnobelideus leadbeateri
GGAATTGTCCAAGAGAACCACCTTGACTTGCATCCTGCCCTTTAGCAGTTTACAATTTGTGGTATTTATTTTTAAACATATCAGCTAATCTCCCAAGAAATTAGAATCTGCTTTGAGAGTATGCATCCTGATTCATCAGTTGAAGCATAGCTTTGCAATATATTTTCATACCTTAGGGAAACTGCAACCTTTTAGTTCAAGGAATGTATTTTCAACAATAGATTTAAAAACAAATTTATGTTGGTAATTGGTGCTTAGAGACCTTTCTTGGTAATATATGGTGTGTGTGTGTGTGTGTGTGTGTGTGTGTGTGTGTGTGTGTGTGTGTGTGTGTATATGTATACATGAATGTAAGCCATTGCCTGACCTGTCTCTCAAGGATAAGGGCTTGCATTGGAGGCATTTGTTAGGATTACTTTAACAAACAAAATTTTTAAGAAGTTTTGGGAAAATTCCAAAGAACCTTGCAAAGAAAGACAGAAATCTTGTCTGTGAAGAGTTCAAAATCAGTGATGATTTAAAATCTATGATGGGGGTGGCTAGGTGGTGCAGTGAGTAAAAGCTCTGGCCTCAGAGTTGGGATGACCCAGGATCGAAACCGGCCTCAGAAAATGAGCACCCACACATAAATCATGACTAGCCGTGTAACCTTGAGCAAGTTACTTAACCCCAATTGCTTTAAAAAAAAGTCTATGATGACAGGTGTGGGTTTTTTTCCCCCTTCCAACAGGTTGAAAAGCACATTCCAAAATTTTCCCCTTTTATGCCTTTTTTTCCTCTTTTGGAGGGCAATTGGGGTTAAGGGACTTGCCCAAAGTCACACGGCTAGTTTTTGTGTCAAGTGTCTGAGGTCAGATTTGAACTTAGGTCCTCCTGACTCTAGGGCCAGTGCTCTATTCACTTCGCCCCCTAGCTACCCCAATCTCCCCCTTTTATAGTCAGGCCAGAAGATAAGACTTTTGCCTTGTGATCCCTTTAGAAACCATCTGTCCTTAGAAATTGGGGTACGGCATTAGTTTTGTAAAACACTTTCCTTTTATCCAATCACACCTGCCTGGGGTAGGAGGGACATTTCACAGCATCCTTGTGAGGTGGGGTGACTTCATTAAGAGTCCTTCATCAAGCAATGCTCCTTCTATCCAAGTGTCCCTAAGAACTGAGCTGTTATTCCTGCCATTATTCTTGTTTGTAAGTAGCAAAGATCTTTGCTTTGCAAAGAAAGACCCAAAACAGATAAGGTAAAAGACTTTTTCTCCAGGTCACAAAAGAGAACAGATGAGTTGAGAATCCCTTATAAACTAATGATCCTTTAGGATGTAGGTTCATTTTGAGAGAGACAGGTTCTGTTTCCTACGTCAGCATAGTTATTCGAAGTATTATTTCTTGGCAGCTAGTTGGTGCAGTGGGTAGCACATCAACTCTAGGGTTGAGACCTCAATGTAGTCTGACTTTTACAAGTTGACTATGACCTTCTCTCCTTCCCTCCCTCCCTCCTTTCTTCCTTTATTCCTCCCTCCTCCCTTCCTTTGTTCCTCCCTTTCTTTCCTCCTTTATTCTTTCCTCCTCCCTTCATTCCCTCCTTCCTTCCTTTTTCCTCCCTCCTTTCCTTCCTTCCCTCCGTCCTTCCTTCCTTTATTCCTCGCTCCTCCCTTCCTTCCTTTATTCTTCTCTCCTTTCCTTCCTTCCTTCCCTCCTTCTTCCCTTCCTTTCTCCCTCCCTCTTTCCCTCCCTTTTTTCTTTCCTCCCTCCCTCCCTCCTTCCCTTCCTCCTATTCTTCCTTCCTTCCTTCCTTCCTTCCTTCCTTCCTTCCTTCCTTCCATCTTTCTCTCCTTCCCTCTTGACAAGGAACCCAGATGACTTTGCCCAGCCCTGCCTCACAAATCCAATTCACTTACAAGTCATAACATCATATGGTCGCCTTCCAGAACAAAGAACAAAAAAACGACTCGTCAGTTAACCTTAGTCAAGTCCCAGTTTCCTCAGCTGTAAAATGGGACTAATAGCAGTACCAACCTCAATGAGTTATTGTGAGCTCAAATGAGAACATTTGGAGAATGTAGTACAGTAGCCTCGCACCTAGCAGATGCAAAAGAATTCTTATTCCCTGTCCCCCAACTCTGAGCTGTTCCAGGGAGGGGAAAAAAGTCAGCACAACTGATTTAACACACTGAAAAAAAAAATTTAAGCATACATAATATAAAACACCTGTGGACTTCCCACCTCCACCAAGCATTGAGGGTGTCCTCTCCTATCTCCCCAACTGAGTCCAGATGCAGTTTAATTTTTAAAATGTCTTTTGTTACCTTAGCAGAGCGCAAACTGGTTGCCCTAGAACAGCCCAAATGTGCTCATTGACACAAGTGGAACTGGTATCTGAAATCTTTGTGCTTAATTAAAATACCTAGCATTTATGTAGTGGTTTAAGATTTATAAAGCACTTGGCATAAAATAATAGGTATTTTTATTATTCCCATCTGACAAATGATAAAGCTGAGATCCAGAGATGTTAATTGGCCCGCCGAGGATCACACGGTGAGTGCCCAAGGTAGGATTTGAACTATGTTCTCATGATTCCCTGTTGAGCATTCTGGTGCCTCTGAGTTTGACAGATTTATGAGATATTTCCATAGTCACCTGCAATGAGCCAGAAGGTAAATATGTCACAGATAAAGTGTCAGACCACGTCTGATTGGTTGTTTTATATTGGAACAATTTCACACTTTCCTTTCCAAGTTGCTCCTCTTAAGTTAAATATTATTGTTCAGCTGTTTTGTCTTGTCTGACCCTTCATGACCCAATTTGGGGTTTTCTTGGTAAAGATACTGGAATGGCTTGCCATTTCCTTCTCTAGTTCATTCCACAGATGAGAAAACTGATACAAACAGGTTTGAGTGACTTGCCCAGGGTCACACAACTAGAAAGTGTCTGCCAGATTGGGACTCAGGAAGATGAGTCTTCCTCACTCCAGCCCTGGCACTCCATCCACTGTGCCACCTAGCAGCCCCAAATAGAGATATAGTGGCATTTAATGAGTGACTTCCTGCAGGTAGCAGAGGAATGTTGAACCATGAAAGGATAGCATCATTAGAAGCTTTGTGTTCTGATGAAAGAGACCATTCAACTCTTTCTTGTATTCATGGGATATGGGACATGATCTGAAATTTATGTGGCTTTCTTGGATGGGTTTTGTAGCTTATTAAGAAAAGGTAGAACTATTAGCTTTTTATTACCAGTTTGAATCTCCCTAAGTTTTTCAAAAGAATAGGTCAATTGGTGGGGACCATTAGTCTCCTGCTATATAAATGTTGGCTGTACTTAGATATCTACCAGATGTGAAAGTGTTCCCTTTGCTTAGGTAGCCTCCTCCCTTGCTGCCTAGCCTTAATCATAGCTCTCTCTCATTACCTGCCCTTCCCTTGGGCTTTTCTAAAGGACTCTTCTCTACATTTTCCTGTGTCTGCAAACAGTGCAAAACTGCAGGATGTACATGGCTCAGATTTATTATGGCCTAGATGGATATGGCATTTTTATAATGCTGACATTAAGAACTGCCACTGGGACCAAGGGCTGGGTCATGGTGTCTGTTCTCTATTCCAATAAAGGGTCTATTTGCTTTGGATCTACACTTATGCTCCAGAAGAGGTTAAGTCACGAGGGAACCAGATCATCTAGAAGAAAGGTGAGCCTCCTTTGCTTACATTCTTTGACTCATTATATCCCTCACTCTATTGCCCTGGAGAAAGAAGTTATAGTTTAGATTTTGAATCATATTTAGGGAAAGGTTTCTAACCTTTCTACAACGCAAAGGCAGCTAGGTGCAAGCAGTGGATAGAGTAACAGGTCTGGAGTCAGGAAGGCTCGTCTTCCTGAGTTCAAATCTAGCCTTAGATAACTGTGTGACCCTGAGCAAATCACTTAACCCAGTTTGCCTCAGTTTCCTCATCTGTAAAATGATCTGGAAAAGGAAATGGCAACCTACTTCAGTACCTTTGCCAAGAAAACTCCAAATGGGGTCACAGAGAGCTGGACACAAATGAACAATAACAGTAACAACAGGGGGAGGTTAGGAAGATATAATGTGGACAGATATGGGACAGAGATACTGGAATGGTTTGTCATTTCCTTTTTCCAGCTCATTTTTACAGAGAGGAACTGAGGCAAATAAGGTTAAATGACTTGCCCAGGGTCACATAGCTACTAAGTGTCTGAGGTTGGATTTAAACTCAGGAAAATGGATCTTCTTGCCTCCAGACCTGGCACTCTACTCACTCCACCATCTAGCTGCCCATATATTACTTTATGTATATTAATTGATTTGATCCTGGTACCATGCCTCTTTTTTTTGTAGACCCCAAACCTAGTATAGCTACTTCCCTATTATAGGGACTCAATAAATGTTTTCTAATTGATTCACTGACTATATGCTTCTTGATTTCTTTGTTACTTTTACTCCTACTGAATGATTCCCTTGACACTGCTGGTGAAAATTGGTGAGATAAATTTAAAAGCAATGTAATATGTGCCAAGTACTGAGTTAGGTGATAGAGATACAGTCCCTGCATTTAAGGATCTTATATTCTATAGACAGAGACAATCCATGTGTGTATACATACATACCCCCACATACAATACAAGGTCATTTTGATGGGGAGGAACTAGAAGCTGGAGAGGAGGGAGTAAAATGAGAAAAGTTCTCATATAAAATAATAGTCTTGTCTAGTAACTCTCAAACTTTTTGGTCTTGAGACCCTTTTATACTCTTTTTCTTTTTTAAGCAATTGGGGTTAAGTAACTTGCTCAAGGTTACATGGCCAGTCATTATTTATATGTGGGTTCGAAGTACTGAGGCAGGAACTGATCCTGGGTCCTCCCGACTCTGGGGCCAGAGCTCTTACTCACTGCACCACCTAACCACCCCCCCCTTTTATACTCTTAAAAATGATTGATGATTTCCCACTTAGTGCTTTTGTTTATAAGTTATAGCTATTAATGTTTACCACATAAGAAATGAAAACATCTTAATATTATTATGAAAATGGTTTTGACTTCATAGACTACCTGTGTCTATGTATTGTGGACCCCCAGGATCCCTGGACCACCCTTTAAGGATAGTTAACTTTGGTTTATAGTAGTTGCTGAGAATAGTCTTGGATGTGATCACTTGCTTTCTGAACTGCTCCACAATCCCTTGACTTTGTAGCCATGACAAGTGATTTACCCATCTATACTTCTGACTGCTTCATGGACCTCTTTAGCATTTAATCTGTAACTTTTACAAAAACATAGATGGCATGATTATCAAATTTCTAGATGATGAAAAGCTGTGTGGGACACATAAGATATGTGGGATGATGGAATCAGGTACCAGTAAAGTCTTGCCAAGCTGGAACAAGTCACATGGAGCTTCTATTAGAATGTAAACTCCTTGAGGACAGGGGGCTTTTAAAAAATTCATCTTCATGTCCTCAGTAGCTAGCACTATGTATTGTAAGTGCTAAATTTATGATTTTTATTTTCTTTTTTAATTTAAATTAATTTTTATAATTAACAATAATAAATTTTTTCTCCCTTGCATTCATAGTCCATCACTTGTCAGGAGGTGGGTAGCAGCCTTCATCTTTAGTCCCCTGGAATCATGGTTGGCCACTGGGCAGATCAGGGTTTCTAAGTCTTTCAAAGTTGCTTGTTTTTATAGTGTTGCTGTTATTATTATTATTGTTGTTATTATATAAATTGTTTTTCTTGTCCTGTTCACTTCACTCAGCATCATGTAATGTTTAAAAAGGTTGAGAGATAGAATTTCTGGGTAATTAATTTTATTAACATCGCTAGCATATTATTAATAAAAAGGGTCAATGACACACTCAAATGCCAAAGACCCCTCATGGAACCCACTCAATGCTTATATGCCCTTTGAAGAGTGGATGTTTCTTAGATGGCAATTGACTCTGATTGGTTAATAAGTAATGAGAGAGAATAAATATTACAAGAGGTGGACCTATTCTAATGAGGGGCTAGGGGATTTGACTTTGATCATGTTATTTATTTCCAAATCACCCCCAGCCTAAGGCAATTTAATCAAAGTATTTATTCCCACCCAAACCTGTGCAGAACACAATGGGCAAGAATTCACCTAGATAAAAGATGGTTTAAGTCTGGTAAGTTTTTGACAGAGGTCAATTAAAGTCCTTCAAAGTCCAGGCTTTGAACAAGGAAAATAGGAAAGAGAAAAAGTGTGGATTTCCTACATAATTGGTTATTAATACTCATTTCTCTTTATCAATTCAAGCAAGTCTTAACAGGTTTCACTGGAAGTCCCTTTTATCATTTCTTATGGCATAATAGTATTACATTACATTAATAAATCATAATTTGTTCTGTCATTTCTCATTTGATGGATATCCATTTAGTTTACAGTTTGGGGTTTTTTTGTTTGTTTTTTTTTGCCATTACAGAAAGAACTATGAGAAATATTTTGTATGTGTAAGTCTTTTTCTCTTCTGGGGGATCTCTTTGTGTTATAGGCATACTAGTGATATTTCTGGGTCAAAAGGTATATACAGTTCAATGACTTTTGGGGATCAGTTCCAAATTGTTTTCCAGAATGACCATACCAATTCACAATACCACCAAAAGATCATTAACATTCCTGTTTTCCTGTCACCCCTCCAACAATGGCGATTTTCCTTTATTGTCAACTTTGCCAATCTGGTAGGTATGAGGAAGAATATCAAAGTTTCTTTAATTTTCATTTCTCTCATTATTATTTAGAGTATTTTTCTTATAGCTGTTGATAGTCTTCTCTTGAAAACTGTCTGTTCATATCCTTTGGACATTTATAAATTAGAGAATGGCTCCTCTTATAAATTTTAATGTTTCCTTATATATCTTAGAAATGAGAACTTTTTTTAGAGAAACTTGCTACAAAGATTTCTTCCTAATTATGTTTCCCTTCTAGTATTACCTGTTTTGGCTCTGTTTTTTTGGAGGGAAATGCTTTTTTTTTTTTTTTTTTTGGAGGGGGGAAGGTAGGGCAATTGGGGTTAAGTGATTTGCCCAAGGTCACATGGCTAGTTTTGTGTTAAGTGTCTGAGGCCAGATTTGAACTCAGTTGCTCCTAACTCCAGGGCCAGTGCTCTATTCACTGTGTCACCTAGGCTCCCCTAGGAAATGCTTCTTAATTTTATATAATCAAAATTGTCCATTTTCACAAACTTGGGCTAAACACTTTTTTGGATTGGTTTGGATGAAATTTAATAGGGTTGATATAAAGTCCCATGATTAAATTTTAAAAAATTATCTACACGAGTACAGAATGGATAGAATATATTATTTGACTGCCAAAAAAAGTTAACGCAATCTTGAGCTAAAGGGAAATGTAGCATCCCACTAAACTCTGTTCTGGTGTTCTGGTCAAATGATTCAATCAATATGTTCAAAAGTGTGCCAAGAAAGACCAATGAATTGCACTCTGCTTAAGAAGTAGTTGTTATTTCTATCATCTATTGTGTCCTTGCTTGGAAATAAAGCAGGCTGCTTCAGCGGAAGGAAGTTCATTATCTCAGCAACTAAGTACATAAACATAAACATGCTAATGCTATTTTTCAAAAGCGAAAAATTGAAATGCATAATTGATGAATGTCACAGGAAAAAATGAGCCAAATTATACTGTTTTCTTTGTAATCTGTAAGCTCATAAAGTAAAAGTAAGGGTTTCAATGTCTTCAGTGCTAAGTCAGGTCTCTTAATTTAACCTTTAGATCAATGATCTGGAAGACATGGATATACACATAAAACCTTCAAGTTTATTGGTGACTCCTAAGCTCTTTGGATTTTGAAATGCTAAACTGAGAAGGACAAATGACAGGAAGATGGGGGCTGCATGATTGGACCAAGAGGTGGCAGGTGGACATCACCATGGGCAAATGAAAAGTAATAATGTGTTTACAGAAACATCATCCAAGCTATGCTCTAGCATAATGGTTCCTGGATCATGCAGTACAACTCAGGAAAAAATCATCTTTGATTGTTCTTGGCAGTCAAAATGTCAGACATCATTCAGAAGTAGGCTGGAAACCAAGCAAATTATTCCCATTCTTAACACAAAACCAAGGTCTGTCCACAACTGAAATCACTGTTTGGTTCTAGTTATCAAACTCCAATGAAGTAGCAAAAAGAGAGGAAGAATGTGCAGATAAAAGAAACTAAAATCATTCAGGCTATGTATGTGTGTTTGTGTTAAGGAGGAAAAGGAAACAGCTTGTATGTGCTGTTATGGTTATTGAGTCATTTCAGTTATGTCTGACTATTATATGAGTCTTGGAAAAGATACTAAGAGTGGTTTGCCGTATCCTTCTCCAATTCATTTTACAAGTGAAGAAACCAAGGCAAACAGGGTTAAGTGAGTTGCTTAGGGTCACAGAACTACTGAGTATCTGAGGGCAGATTTGAATTTAGGAAGATGACTCCAACCTCAGAACTCTTTCCACAGCGCCACCTAGCTACCCCTACTTGTATGTGACAGCAGATAGAAAAGATGAGGGCACTTCAACCTGGAAAGACAAAGTCTAAGAGACAATGGGATCCCATTTTATTAAACTGTGACAGCATTTTCAAATCCTGTAACTAAGAAGGGGAGCCCTTAGGAACTTGAAAATCTAAGTGCAAGCATATAGATGTACGAATAGAAAGATAGATAGACATAGATATATATACAATATACATATATACACACGTGTATATATATATATATATACACACACACACACACATATATATGTTAGGTACTATTTTATGCAGTAGGGAACTTGTTATAGAATATTAGTACTAGAAAGGATGGAGTTGATCACTTCATTCATTGCCTACATCTAACAGATGTTAGAAACGAAAAGCTCCAAGTGGTAGAGTGACCGACCTGAGATCACACACCTAGTTAATGGCAGAGCTGGCATTGCCACCTGTCTTCTGACTCCCAGGCTAGTGTTCTTTCTACCATCTTATGAATGTTCCTTGGTTCATTGACTGAGAGCTGGAAGACTTTAAAGATCACCTAGTTCAACACCCTCATTTATAAAATAAGGAAACTGAAGTCCAGAAAAGAGAATCGATTTGCCTGCAGTCACATGGTTTATTAGTGTCAGAGCTAGAAATGAATTTTTAACTGCTAGTTCCTGACTTTCTGTATTAATATCATGCTGCCTCTTGATAGCCCAGCTAACTAACTAGGTAGTACAGAAGGAAGGAAGGAAATAAATATTAAATGCCTCAGATACTCTAGCACTTTTAAAATGTTATCTCATTTGATCCTAACAACAGCCCTAGGAGGTAGGTGGTATAGTTATTGCCCTTATTTAACAGATAAGAAAACTGAGGCAAACAAAGGTTAAGTGACTCGCCCAGAGTCACAGAGCTCATAGGTGTCAGAGGCTGTATCTGTCAGAGCTTATTCTGCTTCTAGGTCCAGTGCTCTCCACCACGCCACCTAGCTACCTCTAGACTGAAAATGAAAATTTGTTCAAGAGGGTCATTTTACAGACAACTGATGCCTGATAAATTATTGAGGGAAACTAGAGAAGTTCTGGGATCATTGGCCTTTTGAGGTTGACATATAAGATAGTGCCTTCCTGAAAAGTTTCCATCTTTTGTTATTATTGGTAGAAACAGAATACTCTACTGGACTGAATTAGAACATAGGTTTGATCCAGAAGAGTAGGGACTACATTTTCTTGTTTTTCCTTTCACTATGAGCTCCTTATTTTATTTGACTTGTATTCTTTTTTAATTTAAAAAATTATTTACTTATTTTAAAACATTCTCTTATTAAATTTTGAGTTCCAAATTCTCTCCCTCCCACACATTCCCCCTCCACCAAGAAGGCAAGCAAAATAATATCGATTTATTATACATGTGAAATAAAGCAAAATATATTTCCATTTAGCCATATCACAAAAAAGTTTTAAATATTGAGAAAAATTATACTTCAATTTATACTCAGAGTTCATCAATTCTCTCTCTTAAAGTGGATAGCATTTTTTCATGATAAGTCATTTGGAATGATTTTGTATGATTGTATTGATTGGAGTAGCCAAATCTTTCATAGCTGATCATTATGATATCATTGCTATTACTGTGCACAATGATCTCCTGATTCTTCTTACTTCACTTTGCATCAGTTCATCTATAGATCTCACCATGTTTTTCTGAAACCACTCCCTTCATCATTTCTTATAGCACAATAGCAGTCTATCACAATCACGTGCCAGAACTTGGTGAGCCATTCCCCAGTTGATGAGCACCCCTGTCAATTTCCAATTCTTTGCCATCACAAAAAGAGCTGCTATAAATATTTTTGTACATATAGGTCCTTTTCCTTTCTCTTTGATCTCTCTGGGGTACAGACCTAGTAGTGGTGTTGCTGGGTGAAAAATGTACCTATAATTTTATAACCCTTTGGGCATAGTTCCAAGTTGTTCTTAAGAATGACTGACTGGACCAGTTCACAACTCCACCAACAATTTAAGTGTACCTATTTTCCCTCATCCTCTCCAGGACCTGCCATTTTTTATAGATGTGAGGTGGTATCTCAGATTTGTTTTAATTTATAATTCATTAATCAATAGTGAGTTAGAGCATTTTTTTCATATGACTATAAATAGCTTTGATTTCTTCTGCCAAAAACTGTCTATTCATATCCTCTGACCATTTATCAATTTGGGAGTGGCTCTTATTTTTATAAATTTGACTTATTTCCTTATAAGTTTAAGAAACAAGACCTTTATCAGAGAAATTTGCTGTAAATTTTTTTATATTACTTCATTGGCTATGGTATTTTGTTTTGTTTTGTTTTGTTTTTTAGCAAAATGTAATTTCTCTGATTATCTCATTTAATTAGGTCTATTTTTGCTTTTGCTCTGAAATCGTGATTGCTACCCCTGCCTTTTTTACTTCAGCTGAAGCATATTAGATTCTTTGCCAACCCTTTATTTTAATTGTGTGTCTTTCTGTTTCAAGTGTGTTGCTTATAAACAACATATTATTGAATTCTAGTTTCTAATCCATTCATCTATCCACTTCCATTTAATGGGTAAGCTGGGGTATATGGGGTGTTCAGGGAGGACTGGCACTTCTGGCATGAGGGCTTACAGAGCCCTTTTTGAGGCTTCTTCTTCTTCTTCTTCTTCTTCTTCTTCTTCTTCTTCTTCTTCGCTTTTTGGAGGGCAGTTGGGGTTAAGTGACTTGCCCAAGGTCACATGGCTAGTTTTGTGTTAAGTGTCTGAGGCCAGATTTGAACTCAGGTCCTCCTGACTCTTGGGCTGGTGCCACCTAGACACCCTTTTTCAAGGCTTCTTATACACCTTTGATATACACCATCACCCAACTTTTGCCTGTGGTTCACTCTGATCTTTTGCTCCAAAATTTGATTTGAGGAGTTATTTTGAAGTTGTTTGGAGGAGAATGTTGATAGACCTCAACTGGATTGCGGCCTATAATCCTCCATCTTGGCTTTGCCTCCTTTTATTTTACTTCTAAATAATTTTTTCTTTTTTAAATTTTGTGCCCTATGCTTTCAAATGGAGTTGGTGACCACATCCTAAGCAGTGATGTGTATGAACTGCCTGAATTTTCCAAGTAGAGACACTGAGCCTGAGAGGTGAGAAATCCTCTAAATTATACCAGGGCCCTTCATGGGCTATGTGAGGAAACCTTGACATAGGAGTTGCTGTAGACCAGCATTTTTAATGTGCTCAGGGAAGAAAATGTTAACTCCAAAGAGTTAAAGAAATAAGGTAATTCAGTTTGATGTGATTCATAAGGCTCAAAGAGGAGTAGTTGAGAAACAGAGGCAGCAAGTCATAGAAAATGACTAGAAGAGACAAATTCCTCCTACTTGATGAAGCCATAAATACCAACTCTAAGAAAAGCAGCTGTGATGAAACTTTGGTGGGTCCTGTATCAAACAGCTAAGCAGATGGATCATTCATTCCCAGCCCAGGGGTGCAGCATGCTTTACGATTTCCAGAGGTCAAGTGTGAGACAAATGAGGCAGAACCCATAACTGTAGGATACAGCATTTCATTTAAATGATTGAGCATTTGTTGTTTGAATGTTTTACAGCTAAGCAAACACAAGCATATATGGGCATGTATAGATATTATACACAAACATACATACACAATGCCTTGCACATAGTGAGCACTACATAAATGTGATGTGAGAGAGAAAGCTGCTACTACTGCTGCTGCTACACCTGTTGATGCTGCTGCTGCTACTACTACTTAGTACTACTACCATTATCATATTATATCATTAAATATTATATTATTATATCAGCCCTCTAGGGAGGTGGCTTTTCCAAATTAGGTAAGCCAATTTGGATAAAATATAAGCCACCTATCCCTGGGCCTTTATTCAAAACCTTTGCAGCTTGGGTTCCACTGGCATAGTCTTGAGTAATTCAGGGTCACCTCCAAGCTATATGAAGTACCAGATGAGGAGTTCCTTTAACACCAGTAATTAAACACTCAGTAATCTGAGTCCTCAGACTGGACTCGATGCTGTTATGGAAAAGAATGTCCTGAATCTCTTTCTTCTCTATGAATCATTTTGTGATGCTATTCTTTTCACCATGCTGACCTCACTTTGTTGAAATGACCTTCTGGAATTGATTACAAAATGGTTAAAGTTGTACATTTTGCTTCCTATAGCCTGATTATGACTCTCTTTTTGTCCTTTTTAAACCTTTAATATTTCTGCCTTCTTCCATCACCATTCCTATTTCCAGGCAACAATTCATTTCCAGGGTCTTATTCTCAGTCACTATGAACTAACCCCATTTCTAACTATGGAATGGAAGGATAGACAGGCTTCTAAAGATGAATGATAATGGCCTCTTCAAATCACTACATATAAGCGAAATGTAAATTAAAACAACTCAGAGGTATCACCTCACACCCAGCAAATTGGCACAAGTAACAAAAGGTGGGAATAATTGGTGTAGGAAGGGTTGTGGAACTATAGGGACATAGACATGTTTTCATAGAGTTAAGTATCAATCAAAATGTTCTGGAAACTAGTTGAAGGCTATGACTAAGATGTCCCTACCCTTTGATTCACCACTAAATATATACTCTAAAGAGCTCAAGGACAAAAAGAATTATCTTATATGGATTATACAATTATATATGTTGACCTATATACTGATAATTGGTCAAGTTTTTATTAAGTACCTACTATGTGCCAGGCCCTCTGCTAAACCTTGGGGCTACAAAAAAAAGGAAAAGACAGTCACTTAATAGCAACACTTTTTGTAGAAGCAAAGCATTGGAAACAAAGTAGATGCCTATTGGTTGGAGAAGACCAAAACAAGGTGTGATACTTGGATGGAATGGAATATGACTTGTAAGAAATGATGAATGTGGGTGGCTAGGTGGT
The DNA here is from genome assembly GCA_011680675.1 of Gymnobelideus leadbeateri. Classification (NCBI taxonomy): domain Eukaryota; kingdom Metazoa; phylum Chordata; class Mammalia; order Diprotodontia; family Petauridae; genus Gymnobelideus; species Gymnobelideus leadbeateri. The sequence continues at coordinate 13,431 of WOXC01002780.1, forward strand.
GCAGTGAATAGAGCACCGGCCCTGGAGTCAGGAGGACCTGAGTTCAAATCAGGTCTCAGACACTTAACACTTACTAGCCATGTGACCTTGGGCTAGTCACTTAAGCCCAACTGCCCTCCAAAAAGCAAAAAAAAAACAAAAAACAAAGACAAAAGAAATGATAAATGTGACAACTACAGAAAAGCAAAGCATCAGAATCTGAATCGAAGCAAATAAAATGAGGAGAAGCCAGAAAGGAACACATAAACAATGACTACAATAATGTGTATGAAAAGAACCAGGAGAAATAATTAAAACTGGATGCTATGAAATTAAATGACATGGTCCCAAAGAAGTGACATGAAAAATCACCTCTCTTCCTTCTTTGCAGAGGTAGCAGACCAAGGGTTTGGACCACTGCAGATAATATCTAACTTTTTCAGCATGTTGGTCGGTTTTGGTAAACACTTCCCCCCTTTCCCCATTGGTTTAAGGGATGATACTCTAGGAAGGGAAGAGGAAGGGACACATTGGGATGTGTTTTTGTTGTTGACTTGTTTCAGTCACGTCTAATTCTTTGTGACCCCATTTAGGGTTTTCTTGACAAAGATACTGAAGTGGTTTACCATTTCCCTCTCCAGCTCATTTTACAGATGAAGAAACTGAGAAAACAAGATGAAGTGACTTGCCCAGGGTCACACTGCTATATAAATGTCTAAAGTCAAATTTGAACTCAGGAAGATGAGTCTTACTGACTCTAGACCTAGCTCTCTATCCGCTGTGCCACCAAGCTGTCCATTGAGAAGTATGGGTAACATAAAAAGGAACTATCAATAAAATTATTAGAAAAAATGGTAATGGCACAGTGGGATTGATAGGGATCACAGCGTCATAAAATCTAGAGATGAAAGGAGTCTGTAGATATAGAATCTTAACCCCTAGTTTTTTGTTCTTTTCTTTCTAATTTAGTTGTTTTAAGAATTAATTTTTTCAGGTTATATTTGTCAAAACAACCAAAATCTAGGAGCTCAACTGTCAATCTTTACAAATTAACAGTGGGGGCAAACAATATAAAAATTTGAAAACAAATACATATCCCAGTAACTTCAAGTAGTTATGGCCTGCTGTCTGTCCACTTTATAACAGCTGCTTCTGGTCTACCCTATGTTGGCAGGTATAAGTAATCCAAGAGTAAGTCAGCTTAACTATCTAGAGGAAATAAAAATAATTGCCTAAAGAAAAGTTGTATACTAAACAATATACAGCAGCCTACATAAAGTTACATTTAATGGATCTTGCTGCTGTGTGGAGAATGCATCTTATGAAGAGATATGGAAGAAGGATTTATGCCCTTTCCAAGAATTCAGTGAATAACATCATGTGGATACACACATTCATACAAACTAAAGAAATGTGAGTGAAGAATTCAAATAGACTCTGTTGTTCTTCCAAAAGAGGTCTTCTAAAGAGTAGAATATGTGTTTCTCATTCATGAACCTTAGGATGAAGCTAACTAAAATCTTCCCGACATCAGATGTTCTCCATTTCTCTTTAGACTTTTAGATGGGTTTTTGGAAATTGTTTTGAAACTTTTCTAGGTAACACTACATTACATATGATACTTGTGTTCTCAAAATAATTGTCTTAGTAGGAGGTATATATATGGGCCATACTGATAACAGCATAGCATCCAACAAGCAAGGCTGAAGAAAGTCACCAAAAAGCATAACCTCCTTCTGCCCAAGAGACTATGAAAATAAAAACTACTGTAAGTTTTTATTTTTAAAGATGAAAATAATCAAATCAGTTAGGTGGTGGAATGGATAGAGCACCAACTCTGGAGTCAGGAGAACCTGAATTCAAATCTGGCCTTACTTACTAGGTAAGTGACCCTGGGCAAGTCACTTAACCCCAATTGCCTTTAAAAAAATTAAATTGGGGGTGGCTAGGTGGTACAGTAAATAGAGTACTGGCCCTGGAGTCAGGAGGACCTGAGTTCAAATCTGGCTTCAGACGCTTAACACAAAACTAGCTGTGTGACCTTAGGCAAGTCACTTAACCCCAATTGTTCTTCTTTCCCCCTCCAAAAAGCAAAAAAAAAAATTTTTTTTTAATTAAATGGCATAATCCATTCTTCTCCTCATCAACATTTTTAGAGCACTTTGGGATTTACAAATTGCATATGTGATTTCACTCAATGCCCACAAGCAACCTAACCCTGTGAAATAGTTTTTACAAATATTTTTATCCACATCTTATAGATGAGGGATTTGAGGCTCAGGTTAAGCACGTTGCCCACAGTCACTTTGATAGTAAATGTACAAAGAGAGATTTGAATCAGTCTTTCCTGAGTGCTGGTGCACTGATCTTTCCACTGTATTAGATGATTTTATATTCATGTGTCATCAGTTTTTACAGATGAGGAAACCTAGGCCCAAGGAGGAGGGTGTAATCTGCCAAGGGCCATATGTTATTTTAAGATAAATTTATGTGCAAATGAGAGGGAAAATTGACCTAATCCCTAGTCCTGAGGGGGGATCCCATAGTTGTTAGATTGGGAATGTTCATTTACCTGCAAAATATTGAGGGAATACTAGCAGAGAAGCAAAAATAAGCTGAAAGTTACATAGTTCTTATGTTAAAGGACCCTACAGCCTAGCTGAGCAAAAAATGTATACAAAGATGAAATATATTAATAATGATGTAAAAGAAATAATGAAATGACTATATAATGAATGCCCAAATTAATTCTTGTCTGAGTTTAAGTCCTTAGGTCATAGACATGCTAAAGGAAGGTTTCAAAGAGAAGATGAGACTTGAGCTTAGCCTTGAATGATTTGGTAGAATTTCAATTGGTAGAGAATATTGGGAAAGGTTGTTACAAGTAAGAGATATGGAATGAGCAAAGTCAAGTAGGCAGAAATTTGTAGGTTGGATTTCAATGATATAAAAGCAATTAGCCTAGCTGAAACAAAGAGTAAATTGTGAGTAGTAGTGGAAAAATATGGCTAGATAGAGACAAATTGTTGAAATCCATGAAAACTAGTCTGAGAAATTTGGACTTTAACCTGAGGGTAATAGGGAACAACTGTAGGATATTGATCACATTCTTAGAGATATAATGAAAGTGATGTCTTTAAAAGATGACTATGGTGATGGTGTGGTAAATTGACCAGAGGGAGGAGTTAGAAGACCGTTCTAATAAAGCAATGTCAGTTAGAAAGCTATTGTAGTAATTGAGGAATGAAAAGATGATTGAGCTATAATATTTTAGGGGCAATGGAAATGAAAAATAGGAGATAGGGAAGAGAAATATTTTGAAGAAAGAATCAAGACTTGATGGTTGAATATACAGAAGCATAAGGAGAGTGAGACTTTCCCCTACAGCACTAGAATTTAGAGTGGCACCAATAGCAGTCTTTCAGTAGCACAAGAACAACTGAACTTTGTGCCTAGAAAGCAAGAATAATTATTTAGGATGGGAAGTTAATCAGATATTAGCTTCTTTCCTGTCAGAGCTACACTCCATGTGAGCTCTTCCCTATCTCAACCCTGTTGCCCTTCCACTGACTGTGAAAGACTCCTCAGTGGTGGCCTTATGTATACTAGGGTTTCTGCCACACTCCCTCTTCCCATGACTGAACTAAAGGTACATTTCATGCTGCTTGTCCCTGATCTAAAAATTCCTACTTAGGGGCAGCTAGGTGGCACAGTGAGTAAAGTGTTGGCCCTGGAGTCAGAAGGACCTGAGTTCAGATCTGACCTCAGACACTTAACGCACACACAAACAAACAAACAAACAAAAAACCTAGCCGTGTGACCTTGGGCAAGTTACTTAACCCCAATTGCCCCCCAAAAAGCAAAAAAAAAAATAATAATAATAAAATAAAAAAAATAAAAATTCCTAGTTATGGTTCTGAAAGGCAGAACCTGATGAAGTTATTTGCAATTTTAATTAAGTCAACAATATAACATAGTAACCAAAAGAAAAAAATGAACCCTTAATGGGATCTTGGGCTCCATTAATAGATGTATAGTTTGACATTAATGGTGTCAAACTCAAATAGAAAAGGGTGCCACTAAACCATATATCAAGATCCCTGAGGGTTATATATTAATTTAGAATACCACAAGTTCTGTTCCTATCATATTTATATTTACTTTGTAAAATATTTCTGGAGTGTTGTGATTTGTGGGTTGGACACTTCTAGTGTATAAATCAAGTGTTATTTGTCCTATAATCATCCCCATTTGGGACATATCTGGAACATTGCATTCATTTTTGGGCAGCACACATTTTAGAAAGAACACTGACTAAATGGAATGTGACTAGAATGGTCAGAGACCCAAAATGGTACTTAACAAGGGTTGGTTGAAGGAATTGGGATGGTTAGTGTAGGGAAGAGATCAAATAGGGAAATGTTAATTGTGGTCAATCAGGTGTATGAAGACCTGTCATATGGAAGAGGTGTTTTAACTTTCCTGCTTGGCCCCCCTTAGTAGGAGGAAGAACAATTTCAGAGGCTGACTTAGGCTTGAAGTAAGGAAAAGCTTCAAAATTTGGAGCTAAACCAAAGCAGAATGTGTTGCTTTGGGAGGCAGTAGTTTCTGCACCATTGAAAGATTTCAAACAAAGACTGCATTGATTGCTGGGTATGTTGTAGAGAGGGTTCTAGTATGGATTGGACTGGATGGTCTTTGGACTCCCTTCAAACTCTGAAATTCTTTGATAAGTGACTAAAGCTTATCTTCCACTGCTACCTTTTGGTAGCCAGTTGTGAAGATATCCAGTCAGCCCACACTGGGAGGCATGATCCAGGGCAGAGAGAATTGGACAATTGAGGAATGAAGAACCCTTACATTCCTGGGATAATAAGATTATTACTCTAGAGCTGGGAGGGACCTCAATGGTCATCTAGTACAAACCTCACCTGAGGAAACTGAGACCCAGGGAGTTTGAATGACTTGTACAAAATCACACAATTAGTAAATATCAGTGGCAGGTTTTTGGACTCCAGAACCACTGCTCTTTCCACTGTACCACAATGAATCAGTAAACTGTTTTGTGCCTCAGGTTCCCCACATAAAATAGAAAAATAATTGTTAGTGGAGTGTTTGAGAACAGAATGAAAGCTCAAATTCAGAAACTTTTTTGGACTTTCTGAGCACTTCATACAGCCAAAACAAGTGACCCATTGCAGAGTGACTCCTTGGCCCTTGTTCCAAATATTTCACTCAATACCTTTTACAAGCTGACAAACTTGGAAACTTGTCTCTCTGGTGCTCAAGGGTGTTTCAGAACTATTTATGGTTGGGGAAATACATACTTTAATGGTATCCCCTGAAGAGGCTGTAAATGTCAGCTTTCCTCTAGAATGGCAGAAGAATGCAATCAGAGAAACTTGGTCCCTTTGCAACACTTGCAATCAAGGTTGGGTCCTAGGATCCTCTTAAGACACATCATTATTTAAAGATACCAGGATTTTAGAGATGAAAATGACCCTGGCTATATGTTTTTCTCCTAATCCCCATTAAACACAAGCCTATTGTGAACATTTCATCCCTATCTTTCCTTCTCCCCTGCATATGTTTGTGTACATATTTACACATACATATTCATTCGTTCTACAAACATTTATTATATATTTACTATAGACAGACAACTGTGCTGAGGACAAAGATATCTAAAAAATAGCTTACAATCTCATAGGTGAGAAAAGACTCACAAGTAATGAGAATACCAAATAGAATATAATAAATGCATAAAGTGATCTGAATAAAGTGCACTGAGATGTTGTAGAAGGGAGAAATGGGGGTGTGGTTATCATAGAAGGATACATGGAGAATATAGCATTTGGGCTGAGGGTTGGATTTGTAAACATCAGATATCATGGCATCATAAATCAAAGGCAGGAAGAACTTCAAAGGCCATTTCACAGATTAGGAGACTGAGGCTTAGAAAAATTAAATGATTTGCTCAAGATCATCACATAGGCAATAAATATTACAGGCAGGCCAATATGATAATATACTGAGAATATATAACAAGAACAGAAGTACAAAACATCCCCCTGAACTGGGGTACACTCTCCCTTCTCTTAGCTTTGTCCAAACTTAACATGTTCGCTACAAATCATTTAACATACTAAGGTTACTTACAAATGAAACATGACCAATAGATTGAGTAGCTCTTCACCTGTGGGATTCTGAAATCTCCACTACTATATCACTTCACTGTCTGCCTGCTGGCAAATTCTGGTTTGGACTACAGTCCCTGGACCTCTGGTGGCTCTTCTAACCTTCAAAGCTCATAAAATCATATTTTAGTTGATTCATTTTTAACACACATTCAGCTAAGAACAGGAAACACACCAGAGGCATAAAATAACTCAATAACCATGAGTTAATGACTTTATCCTGGCCCAAGAATGGGAGTTTGGGCCACTGGTGCTTCTCTCTCCACTCCACTCATCCTGATCTATATCTGGCCACTGGACCTTGATGGTTCCATAGGAGAGGGTGAGGATGGTGACTTTGCAGAATCCTCCCTCACTTAAATCCAATTCATTTGCAAGTCATGGCTTTACCTCCCTGCCATCAAGGTCCTTTTCTAGAAGGAAGGACAAACAACAACAAAACCTCCACTTGTAGATTTACATAAGTCTTAACCTCAATCACCACTAGGAAAAAAAATAGCCTCAAGGGACAGAGCCAAGATGGTGGCCTAGAGGCAGGAAAACTATGTGAGCTCACCCCATAACCACCTCAAATACCTATGAAATATGACTTTAAACAAATTTTAGAGCTATAGAACCTACAAAGTAACAGAGAGAAACAAATCTCCCACTGAAAGCAGCCTGACAGGGCAGCAGGAAGGGTCCATTGCAGCCTGTGGTTTTAGCCCCAGGGTGGCCCCCAACCAGCAGCAGCTGGAGTGGACTTCAGGAGAGTGGATCACCAGCAGCAGTGGTGGTTTCCAGAATTATCAACTCATAAATCCCAAAGACAATGTAAAAGGTCAGTGTGGAACTTTGTTGGAACTGGCGGGGACAGAGGAGCACAGTCTGGCCCCTGACCCCCAGAGCAAGAAGTGGTGGAGGTTCAGCGGCTGTGTAGCCACCACTACATGACTGCTTCAGAGCTCCTGGCCTGCAGATTGTAAGGGGACCAAGCGACCATTCAGAAGTTAATCACTCTTGCTTTAACCTGCTTGGATCTGGATGGCTGTCTTGGGTGGAGGTCCTGGGGTATGTGGCCAATGGGCCAGATTTTGTGTGTGTTGTAGAGAGGGCACCCAACTAATAGCTCTGGAAGTTGCAAAATCCCCAGTTATTTGGGACAAAGCTCTCCTCTCTGGAAGTAGAATTCTACTGTGGCAAAAAGCTCAAAAGTCAAGTAATTGAGTGGCAACATGAGCAAGCAAAAGAAGCAAAGCAACACAGCAATCAAACTTTAGATTCCTTTTTCGGGGGACAAAAAAGATCAAAGTATGGAACAGGAGGAAGATAACAAAGTCAGAACTCCTGCACCAAAAGCTTCCAAGAAAAATATGAATTGGTTACCAGCCATGGAGGAGCTCAAGAAGATTTCAAAAATCAAGTAAGAGAAGTGGAGGAAAAATTGGGAGGAGAAATGAGAATGATGCAAGAAAATCATGAAAAGAGAGTCAACAACATGACTGAAGAAAATAATACCTTAAAAAACAGATTAATTCAAATGGCAAAAGAGGTCCAAAAAGCCAATGAGGAGAAGAATGCCTTAAAAACTGAATTTGCCAGATGGAAAAGAAATTTCAAAAGAGAATAATTCCTTTAGAATTAGATTGGAGGGGCGGCTAGGTGGCATAGTGAGTAGAGTGTTGGCCCTCGAGTCAGAAGGACCTGAGTTCAGATCCAGCCTCAGACACTTAACACACACAAACAAAAAACCTAGCTGTGTGACCTTGGGCAAGTTACTTAACCCCAATTACCCTCAAAAGAAAACAACAACAGAATTAGATTGGAGCAAATGGAAGCTAGTGACTTTATGAGAAATCAAGATACTATTAAATAGATCCAAACAAATGAAAAAATAGAGGGCAATGTGAAATATCTCATTGGAAAAGCCACTGACTTGGAAAATAGATCCAGGAGAGATCATTTAAAAATTATTGGACTACCTGAAAGCCATGATCAAAAAAAGAACCTAGAAATTATCCTTCAAGAAATTCTCAAGGAAAATTGCCCTGATATTTTAGAACCAGAGGGCAAAATAGAAATTGAAAGAATTCACTGATCACCTCTTGAAAAAGATCACCCCCCCAAAACTCCTAGGAATATTATAGCCAGGTTCCAGAGTTCCCAGATCAAGGAGAAAATATTACAAGCAGCCAAGAAGAAATAATTTGAAAATTGTGGAAACACTATCAGGATAACACAAGATCTAGCAGTTTCTTCATTAAGGAATCAAAGGGCTTGGAATAGGATATTCTGGAGGTCAAAGAAGCTAGGATTAAAACCAAGAATTACCTACCCAGCAAAACTGAGTATAATGTTTCAGGGGGAAATATGGTCATTTAATGAAATAGAGGGCTTTCAAGCATTCTTCATGAAAAAAGTGAAGTTAAATAGAAAATTTGACATTCAAATACAAGAAGCAAGAGAAGCATGAGAAGGTAAACAGGGGGGAAAAATCATAAGGAACTTATCGAAGTTGAACTATTTACATTCCTGCATGGAAAAACAATAATTATAACTTATAAAACTTTTCTCAGTATGAGGATACTTGAAGGGAATATAAATGTATATATATGTAAGTATACATATATATGTCTATAAAGGAGGGTATATATGAGTATGAATACATATGTGAGTGTGTGTATATGTGTGTACAGGTATACATAGACAAAGGGCACAGGATCAATTGAATAGGAAGGGATGATATTTTAAAAATAAAATTAAGAGGTGAGAGAGGAATATAATGAGAGGAGATGGAGAGACAGAATAGGGTAAATTATCTCATATAAAAGAGGCAAGGGAAAACTGTTACAATGGAGGGGAAGAAAAGGAAGGCAAAAGGGAATGAGTCAACATTACTCTCATTGACTTTGGCTTAAGGAGGGAATAACATACACACTATACTGGGTATCTTACCCTACAGGAAAGTAGGGGGGGAGGAATAAGAGGGGAGATGATAGTAAGGAGGGCAGATGGGGGGAGGGTAGTTAGAAGCACACACTTTTGAAAAGGGACAGGGTCAAAGTAGAAAATTAAAAAGTGGGGGTGGGATAGGATGGAGGGAAATATAGTCAGTCTTTCACAATATATCTACTTTGAAAATGTTTTGTGTAGCTACACATGTGCAACCTATATTGAATTGCTTTTCTTCCCAGTAAGGGTGGGTGACAAGGGAAGAAGGGAAAGAATCTGAAATTCAAAGTTTTAAAATCAAATGTTTAAAAAAATTGTTATTATTATTATTATTTTTACATGCAACCAGAAAATAAGACATACAAGCACTAGAGTATGGAGAGCCATCTTGCCCTACCAGAAAGTTGGAGAGCGGATGGAGGAGAATATAGGAGAGAACAGATTGGGGCAAGGAGTATTCAGTGGGATTGCTGTTTTGGGGTGGTGGGTAGGGGAAAGACGGGGTGAAAATCTGTAACTCAAAATCTTGTGAAATGAATGGTGTAAACTAAAAATAAACACAATTTTAAAAAAGTTACAGAAGAAAAAAGAAAGGTAAAGTGTATAGATGGGGGCCTTGTTCTAAGCTCTTAAACTCTTAAAAGCAAAAAAATAAAAAGGAAAAAAAAAGCCACACTTTGGTCTTGTAGTGCTACTTGATGGCATAATCAAGTCTGGATCAGTAGTCAATCAAAATACATTCTGTCATCATTCCATCAGTATTCATCCATTTCACGTCTATTGTCCATTTTACTGGAATGCCCTTTGTTTTCTAATTCCTTTCCTCTTGTCCTATCACTGCTCATCTCTTACCAATATCAGACCTGGATTATTCCCACCACCTGATCTCACTCAAGAGGTCCTGAATATACTAGAGGAAGTCTCTCAAAAGTGCAGAATGGGTACATTATAAATTCATGTCCTACAACCTCGGTGGGGACTCCTCTGCAGCAATGCATTCCTTTCATTTCTCCCTAATTGTTTCCTTATCTTATTTCCACAAAGTTATTCCAAACCTTCTCTTCTCTCTTTAATCTTCCACACTTTACACTTAGCTGAGGATCTGGTCTCTTTACTAAAAACAAAATGAAAGGAAACAAAAATTACAACTCTATCCCCCCCACCCCCCCCAAAAAAAACAAACCAAAAACTTAGTCCCTTTGACTTGAATTCCCTTTTCTCAGATTCTCTTCATCTCAAAACCTCTTGGTACCACACTTTCCTTATCCATGGTGCGGAGGACAGTCCTTTATTTGTGTACTTGATATTGCCTCTCCAGTAGATTAGGTTTTATTCTCAGTCATCTCCCCTCTCTAAATTCTTCAACCTCTCATATCTGCCATTTTCTTCCCTACTATGTGCACCCCAAAACTGTGTGCAACAGAGATCCTTACCCAAATAATATACAGAGGCTTCTCAAGGTAGGAAGCAGAAAAGAATGGTTTATTACAGTCTCAAGAAAGGGCAACCCCCACTTCTGACAAATGGTCAGGGAGGAGAAGCAAGTTACAAAATGAAATGGCAAAGTTATAAAGCCCTAACGGGGAATTCTCCCCACCCCGCTCCTGACCCTTTTCTTCCATTGGCTAGAAGTCAGGTGCACAATCTAAGAATGGCAATCTACCTCAAGTGCCAGAACAAGGAAACAGTAGACCACCCAACGTACATTTGAGAAAGCACTTCTGTCCTTATTTGGCATAACTTATACTGAGGTATCATTGAGGAGAGGGGTGACTTCCTACTGCTCTGAGTTTTGAGTCCGTGTAAATCATGTGATTTCTGGTGAAGGGGAACCTGGGCCTGTTTCTCATGAAAAGCCTTACTAGATTTTAGATTATAGACTGAGAAGTTTTCACTTGTTTTACTCACTTCTGTTTTCAAACATGACTAGCTTTCCTCTTTCCTTAAAAAATCTTCACTCTACCCTCCCCATCTTATATCTTATTTCCTTTTCTCAACTGAATTTCTTGAAAAAAAGTTATCTGTATGCTTTGCTCTGTGAAGGGAAAGCAAGCTATACAGAGGTGTGGAGGGAATTCTGGTTTTTCTAATAATCAATATGATATGTGTAATGAATATTCTAATAGATTAGATTTTGCAGAATTACCTTTTCCAACTTGTGGGCCAGACCTACAATGCAGCTTGAAGTGATCAAATCTTGACAAGGTTCACAATTGCTGGCATCCTCTCTGCATACCTGAAGTGAAGTGAACCAAAGATTGTAGAACTTGTTCCAGTCACAGAACTCTGGTCCTGTGACATACTAAGTAATGACCTCCAAGACCTTGAGCAGTATTGCTCCCATTGGATCCCAGAATTGTTGTATTGTCTTCCATTTGTGAGTTTGTCCTGGGAAACCACTCTGGCCCCGGGAATGATTGTTTGTAATCCACCTTCCCCCTTCCCTTCCCACTTGTGATTTATGTGTATAATCTCGGTCTTCACTTTCACAAGGTGAAGTTCTGATCAGGAGAATTCCTGATTTGTAAATCTGTTCCTCATAATGAAACGAATTAATTAAATGACAACCTGATTCCTGGCACTTTTTCTCTGGACTGCTGTTTTGTCATTCTCAGGTTAGAGACCAGCTTAGTAAAATACTGTTAACAGAGGTAATGGGGTTGTGACTTGCCCAAGGGTCACACACCTAGTAAGTGTCTGAGATAGGATTTGAACTCAGGTTCTCCCAACTCCAGGGCCTGTGGTCTATCTACTGCGCCACCTAGCTGCCCCTGGATGGGAAATTTTTTCATCTTTAGGTTTTCACTACTTTCTCCTGGTTTTCTTTTACCTGTCTAACCACGGCTTCTCAGTCTACTTTCCTGGTTTAGCAACCATATCACACTTTCTAACTGTGGGTGTTCCCCAGGGTTCTGTATGGGGCCTTCTTTTCTTCTCTCTCTACACTCTCTTGGTAATAACATCAGCTCTCATGAGTTTAATTATTATCACTTTGTAGATGTTTCATAGACAGATATTTATGTATATACATGCATATGTTGTAAGACCTGCTTAAGCCCCTCATTACTCAAAGAAGACAGAAAACCTGGACTGGCCAATTGGAAAGGACAATTTGAACCCTTCTGAATTTACATATTAATCATCCTTTGTGATATTCTCTGAATGAACCCCAAATCCTCCTGCTGTATCAACAACCACAAGAATGGATTGTTTGCCCAGGCATCTGGAAGTCAAGGGCACTTAACTTTATGGAAACTCTCATTTTTACTAACAAAATGACAGACATCCAAAAGTCTGGGGTACTTCCTTGTTTATAGGGAACTGTAATCTTAGCTGACATAAGGCCAGATATCCTGAGTGAGGGGCTCTTCCTTGCTTCATGGCTTTATAATCTGTGCAGCTTAACCTCAAAGGGACTTCAGTTCCCACTGAAGCTCCCATGCTTGTATGCCTGCCTGTTCTGAGAGAAATAAACACGCACACAGACTAATTCTGTTTGTCTTTCTTAGACCGTACTCTGTAGGTTAACAATGTACATATATGCATATGTAAATGATTATGAAATAATAATCACTGGTATCAATGATATTGAAGAGATATATTCAGCCCCAGTCTCTCCACTGAGATTCAATCCCACATCACCAATTTTCTATTGGACATTGATAACAAGTAACTAGGTGCCATGGCGGATAGAGTGCTGGGCTTAGAGACATAAAGTCTTTTCTTATATATCTTTCTGCTAATTCCCTCCCAACTAAGTTACTTTACATTTAGCAATTTTGTATTTGTTCACATACTACTTAGGTTGTATAATTCATATTCATACTTCTTGTTTCCCCCATTTGAACGTAAACTCCTTGTAAGATGATTTCATTCTTTATATTTGTATTTCCAGTGTTGCACAATGCTTAGTACATAGCAACGCTTAATAAATATTGATTGATTGTTTGATTTTGGAAGAACAGTTGTTTGGGTACAGGAATTCACCAAGGTTTCCAGCTCCAACTCCTTTTGATTTTTCCAAGTGAATTTCTAGGATAATCTGCTTGCTACTAGGGTTAGCTGCTAGGGGCCTGATAAGAATTGAAACCAATTTCCTCTCTGAAAATACAAGTATTAGGTGGGCCTAGAGTCACTGTCATTGAAGCAAAGTAGTTGGACAGACTCATTTTACATTCAGAACTCTTGCTATACTGGCTGGCATGGTTGTTGTTCTGATTCACAAAAGAGCTAGATAGTCCTGAGACTTTTAAATTATCTCAGAAAAGAGCTGTAGTCTCCCGCAAGAGACTTTCTAGAAGCCGGGATTCAGAAAAAAATCAATAGAAGGCAGTAACCACTTAGCAGAGAAAAACTAAATGATAGCCCAGGAGGGAAGGCAACCCAACAAATAACATTAGCGGCTTACAGTTCAGCCAGAGGCAGACATCTAGCAGATGACATTTACGGCTTGCAACTCAGAAGACAAAGCAGCCCAGCACATGACACCAGAAGCTGAGAGAAAGTAGATACTGATCTACTGTCAGCAGCACAACAGGGAAGCAGCCAGTAGGGACTACAGGGTCAGGAAGATGTTCTATCTGGGGTGTACTGGTTTGGAGTACTGGTTTTTTAGGATATGCATATTCCCCACCCCACTAGTGGTATGGAAATCTGTAGGAAGGGGATGCACATATATGGGAGAGAGTTCCTTATTACTTTCTTTATTATTGTTATTATTATTGATTAATAGTAATAGTAGTGCCTTTGGCTATCTTTCTGGGAAGTAACTCCTGTGGAGATGCAGTTTGGCAATTGCTCCAGCAGATACTACAGTTCCTGCTACTGAAGACCCAGGAAAGAAAATGCCATCAAAGTCTTTGGCACTGTCTAATCAATTGATGTCAGCAACCAATATGATATTACCAGTGGAAATGAAATCTACTTTTCTGCTGTAACCTAAAGATCATCTTCAACTTCTCCCTATCAACTAGTTTCTCTCCTACTATTGAATATCCATATCTATTGTCTCCCCCATTAGAACGTGGGAACAGGGATAAGCATTTATAAAGTGCCTACAATATTATGGACACTGTGCTGAGTTCTTTATAAATGATATCTCATTTGAGTCTCACAGCAACCCTGGGAAGTAGGTGCTGCTATCATTCTCATTTTATAGATGAGGAAAATGAGGGAAACGGAAGTTAAGTGACTTGCCCAGAATCACACAGTTAGTACACACATGAAGTCAAATTTGAACTCAAGTCTTCCTGATTCCAGGTTCATCACTCTATCCAACATGGCACCTAGATGCCTAGAGAGAAAGGATTGCTTTTCTGTTACTATCCCCAATATATTTAATACACTAACATGTACTTCTTCCTGTTAGTATCCCCAATGTAAATGCTTAATAAAAGCTTCATCTCTCTCTCTCTCTCTCTCTCTCTCTCTCTCTCTCTCTCTCTCTCTCTCTTTCTCTCTCTCTCTCTCTCTCTTCCTCTCCCTCTCCCTCTCTTCTCTCTCTCCCTTTATTTATTTATTTACCTTGCTACTCTATTTAAATTATTTTCCTGGAAAAAAAGAAGCATTAGATGAATGTTCATGAATTGTAGTTTTCAATAGATGATGAGCCAAAGAATACCTTGAATCTTGAAATAGTATTCAGGGGTCCACAAAGAGAGTGATATACATGTGTAGGTGTCTAAAAATAAATGTCACTTTTATGTTAGAGACGCTTCTGTCAGAAGTCTGAGACTATTTTGGGGAATTTTCTCACTTCAACAATTCAACAGAATTTTGTTAAGTGTGTATTATATGAAAAGCATTAATAGGTGCTAGGGATAAAGCAATGGGCTTGGAGTCAGGAAAACCTGTGTTCAAATCTGATCTCAGACACTTAATAGCTGTGTGATGCTGGGCAAGTCACTTGACCCCTGTTTGCCTTTTTCCTCTGGAGAAGGAAATGGCAAACCACTCCATTGTCTTTGCCAAGAAAATCCCTTGGGTAGTATTGGGTATGCTATGATCCATGGGTCATGAAGAGTCAGATATAACCAACAACTGAATAATAACAATGGGTTATAGTGATAAATAAAAGAAGACAGAGTTCCTGATGGGAGCCCAGATCAAATATTATACATACTCAGAGTATGGTAGAGGCAAAAGAGAGATCCAGACAAAGTTCTCTAGGAAAATTGGAGGAGGGAAAAAATTACATTTTCACTTTTCTTGGCTCACATTCCCTCTAGGAAACCTGAGAAAAAGGATGCATGTGACCACCCAGCATATTGAGACCAGAACATTTGCAAGCTCACAGTTTAAAAAGGATGACAAGAAGACAAAGCTCCCTGAATGAACAACCTTTAATTGTGAAAATATATACAAATCTCTGGAGTTCTTGTGCAAACCATTGCTATCATGAATATATGAGCTCATTTAGTTGAGACATCCCTACAGGTATCTTAGCCTGCTGCCCCCTGCTGGTGGAAGATGAGGTTACTATTTCTCCGCTCCACCACTTGGTACGTAACTGCCTGTTCTTCATGGCTCTCCACAGTCTTGTAGGTTACTTATTTTTCTGACCAGGACAAGCATCTTTCCTGCCATCTTCTCTGTGAAAGGTGAAGGCAGACCTCTCCATTGCTTTTTTTCCTCTCTCTGGCTCTTTTCCCTTTCCAATATTCTCTACTAGTTATCAGCACCTCTTTGCTCCCTCTATATAAATGCCTTTAAATGGATGTCACTTATTCTCTTCACTTATTTAAGTGGAAGAGGGAGGAGGAAGGAGAAACATCCCAATACTCACTGCACAAGTAACTACACACATTTAGTATAGCTCATTCTATTATGGTGGAATCATGCATTCATAAACTCAAATGCCATTTTACTATGTCAACTTGAATGGTATCTATGGAAACTGTGATCAATGCTTTATTTCAACAAACATATTGCAGGAATGGGTACAGAAGGTTGGAAACTGCAGTCACATTTTTCACTCCTTCTGATGCTTCAGGGAATAAACTAATCACCAGCTGGGACCAGGAAGACATTTCCCCTGAAACACATTGTGTGTAATTGGCTCCATTTTGGAAGCCTCTGTCATCTTTGGGGAATAGCTAGCATTTATCACTGTAAGAAGAGGTCACTAGGTTGATTAGTCTGTCCCAGAACAATAATTCAGTAGACTGGATTGGGAGTACACCTCTCAGGCCATGCTTATACTGAATTTTAAGACATATGATTCTACCTCATGCTGTACTGTGTTAGCTTCTACACTAGTATTGTGCAAGATGTGCATGTACCTCACTGTTAAAACAGAAAGGTCAACTCTTTGTTGCCATACAAGTCTCTTGAAACATAATCTGAAGCTTTTCATCTTATCCTATCATGTGACTACCATTTAACCAGTCATCATCTGGGTAAATTTCTCAATTCATTTTTTCTGATCAGGGAAAAGATGCCATGGAGGTTATGGAGGACATTGACCTAGCTATTCTTCTCCCTTCTTCCTTCAAGAAGGCAATCATACAAAGTGGAAGGATGCAGGACGAAGGTAGGGAGTTGGAATCCAGTTCCAGGTGGGCGTAGAGAATGGGCTGAGAGAGCGTGGGTGGTTGATATGCTTCATCTTTTATTTTCAGTAGAATGCAAGCTCCCTGAGGCAGGGACTGCCCTACTTTTGTCTCGGTATCCAAAGTAAAGTGGTATGCTGGAGCCAGCTCCAAATAACTTGGAACAGCAGTCAGCTAAATTTTCAGGAGTTTTTTTGAGCTGTTTGTTAAACCCAACCAGCATTTGCTATTAGCTTTTGTAAAGTGACACATAAATATAGATGTATATGTATGTATATACATACATGTGTATATGTATACACATATACACAAAAGGCAATTGGAGTTAAGTGACTTGTCCAGGGTCACACAGCTACAAAGTGTCTAAGGCTGTTATATGTTGTTTTAAAATAATTGGTACCAACCACAGCAGAGTATATTTTCAATACATTATTGTCCACATTAAATGATTGTGGTCTTAATAATGGATATTTGAAAAGGAACTTAATTACATCTTTTTTTTTTTAAAGAAATTGGGGTTAAGTAACTTGCTCAAGGTTACACGGCTAGTCATTATTTATGTGTGGGTGCTCATTTTCTGAGGCTGGATTTGATCTCGGGTCATCCCAACTCTGAGGCCGGCGCCTCACTCACTACCCACCTAGCCGCCCCTTTTAGGGCAATTGGGGTTAAGTAACTTGCCCAAGGTCACACGGCTAGGTTTTTTTTTGTTTGTGTGGGTTAAGTGTCTGAGGCTGGATCCGAACTCAGGTCCTTCTGACTCCAGGGCCGGTGCTCTACTCACTGCGCCACCTAGCCGCCCCGAACTTAATTACATCTTATTATGAGGTTGTTATTACAATGCTGGGAAGAAAGTCTAGAGTAGTTATGAAACTGTCAGAAAATTTTCCTAAAACCATACCCAAAGGGCTATAAAAGTGTGCATACCTTTTGACACAGAAATACCATTTCTAGGTCTGTATCCCAAAGAGATCATAAAAATGGGAAAAGGAACCCCTATGTACCAAAATATTTATAGCAGCTCTTTTTGTGGTAGTCAAGAATTGCAAATTGAGGGGATGCCCATAAATTTGGCGATGGTTGAAAAAGTTATGGTATATTAATGTAATGGAATACTATTGTGTTATAAGAAATAATGGCTTCAGAAAAACCTGGAAAGACTTATATGAACTGATACTGAGTGAAGGGAACAGAACCAGGAAAACATTGTACACAATAACAGCAACATTATGTGATGACTAACCTTGATAGATTCAGCTCTTCTCAGCAGTGCAAGGATCTAAGACAACTCCAAGACTCATGATGGAAAATGAGGTCCACATCCAGAAAAAAGAATTATGGAGTTTGAATGCCAATTGAAGCATACTATTTGCTTTCTCTCTCTCTTTTTTGTTTCATTTTTTCTTTCTTATGGTTTTTTTCCCCATTGGTTCTAATTCCTCTTTACATAATGATTTATGTGAAAATATGTTTAATATGAATGTATATTTAAAGCCTATATCAGATTGCATAGTGTCTTGAGGAGAGGGGAGGGGAGGGGAGGGGAGAAAATTTAAAACTCAAAATCTTAAGGAAATGAATGTTGAAAACTAAAAATAAGTAAAAGAAAAAAGAAAAAAAGAAAAATTTCCTCAAAAAACCCCATCATTTGTCATTGTTTAAGTTATGTATTACAATGATTACTTGATAAGTCAATATATGAAATAAAACGTGATAACCATTTAAAAATATTTTTCAGGATAAATATATTATATTTATCACCAATCTAGTAAAAATAAGACCAAGCTCAAAACTATAGCTAAAGAATTTGAAATTGGGGCGGAGCCAAGATGGCGGAGTAGAAACAGCTCGTCCAAGCCATTCTGCCTCCAGATTCCCCCCAAACTATGTAAAAGGGGACTCTGAACAACTTCTGGAGCCCCAGCACCCGCAGAACAACACAGAGAAGCTAACCTCCCACTGAGGACAGCCCAGCAGCCCTGCAGGAAGGACCAGCGCAGTGGTCTGGGACCTGGAAGCGCGCAGAGCGCTGGAGCCGAGATGAGCCCAGGTACGCGTGAGCTGAGGTTTTAGCCCCAGGGTGGCAGGGCTAGCAGCCAGCTGGAGGAACCCCAGAACACCAGCAGCTGTGGCGACTCCAGAATTATCAACATAGACATGCCTAGGACAAAGTAAGAGGTTAGTGTCCTATGGACTTTGGGACTGGTATTTGGGGAATGCGTCGGCTTCCTCCCCTGGGGGCTAGAAGCCGCTGAGGAGACACGCCATTTTGTAGTTTTCAGAGGCAGCTCCAGCTCCTGGCCTGCGATAATTGTAGGGAGATCCAGCGATCAGTCTTGGGGGGTAATCGCTCTTGCTTTAACCTCCCTGGATCTGGATTGTGATCTAGGGTGGAAGTTGTGGGTGGGTTTACAGCTTGCCAGAAACGGAAGTTGCCCCCCACACGTTCGGGACGAAAATTCCTCTATCTGACCTTAAAGCCATAGTGTGGCAACAAGCCCAAAAGTCAAGCAATTAAGTGGCAACATGCCAAGGCAAAGGAAACAGAAAAATGCAACCCTAGACTCCTACTTTGCCGGCAAGGAGGGTTGAATCATGGAGTGGGAAGAGGACTGTGAGGTCAGAAGTCCTGCTCCAAAAGCCCCAGGGGAAAACATGAGCGGGTTGCAGGCCATAGAGGACCTTAAGAAGGACTTTAAAAATCAAATAAGAGAAGTGGAGGAAAAATTGGGAAGAGAAATGAGAAGGATGCAGGAAAAGTATGAAATGAGGGTCAACAGCCTGACTGAGGAAAACAACACCTTAAAAAATAGACTAACTCAAATGGCAAAGGAGGCCCAAAAGGGCAATGAGGAGAAGAATGCCTTAAAAAGTCAAATTTGCCAGATGGAAAAAGAATCTCAAAAGTTCACTGAGGAGATTCATTCCTTCAGAGTTAGACTGGAGCAAATGGAAGCTAATGACTTTATGAGAAATCAAGATGCTGTTAAGCAGATCCAAACAATGAAAGATTAGAAGGCAATGTGAAATATCTCATGGGAAAAACCACTGACCTGGAAAATAGATCCAGGAGAGACAATTTAAAAATTATTGGACTACCTGAAAGCCATGATCAAAGAAAGAACCTAGAAATCACCCTTCAGGAAATTCTCAAGGAAAATTGCCCTGAAGTTTTAGATCCAGAGGGCAAAATAGAGGTTGAAAGAAGCCACCCATCACCTCCTGAAAAAGATCCCAAAAAGAAAACTCCCAGGAATATTATAGCCAGGTTCCAGAATCCCCAGATCAGGGAGAAAATACTACAAGCAGCTAGGAAGAAACAATTTCAATATTGTGGAAACACAATCAGAATAGCCCAGGACCTGGCAGCTTCTACACTGAGGGATCAAAGGGCATGGAATATGATATTCCAGAGGGCAAAAGAACTGGGAATGAACCCAAGGGTCACCTACCCAGCAAAACTGAGTATTTTGTTTCAGGGGAAAATATGGTCATTCAGTGGAATAGAGGACTTTCAAGCATTCTTGAGGAAAAAACCAGAATTGAATAGAAAATTTGACATCCAGACACAAGAAGGAAGAGATGCCTGAGAAGGTAATCAGGGAAAAGAAATCAAAAGGAACTTATCAAAGTTGAACTATTTACATTCCTATATGGAAAAGCAATAACTGTGACTGATAATATCTTTCTCACTATGAAAATAATGGAAGAAGGGTGTGTGGTCATATGAATACATATGTGAATGTGTGTGTATATGGTTGCAGTTATATATGGATAGAGGGCATAGGTTGAATTTGTTGGGAATGGAGAATACTCAAGGGATGAAATTACGAGGTGAGAGAGGAAAGTGGCAAGAGGAGATGGGGAGAGACAGGGTAGGGTAAACTATCTCATGTTGAAGAAGCAAGGGGAAGTGGTTGCAAGGGAGGGAGAGAATAGGAAGGCTAAAAAGGCAAAACCACATTCACACTGAATTTGGTTCAGGGAGAGAATGACATACATACTAAATGGGATATCTCAACCTGCAGCAGAATGGGGGAAGGGGGATGAGAGGAGGGATGATGGATGGGAGGGCATCCTTGGGGAGAGGGGAGGTTGGAAGTACCCACTATAGAAGAGGGACAGGATCATGTAGGGAATGGACCAGGTGGGGGTGGGATGAGTGGGAGGGAATTATAAGCAGCCTTGTACAATATATCTACTATGATAATGTTTTGCATAGCTAGACATGTACAACATATACTGAATTACTTATCTTCCCAGAGGGAATGGGTGACAAGGGAGGAAGGAAATGGATCTGAAATTCGAGTTCTTAACATTAAATGTTTCAAATATATATCTATTTGACATCCAGACACAAGAATACTATTATTAATACTCTTTTGCTTGTAATAGGGAGATAAGATGTGCAGGCATTGGGACACAAAGATTCATCTTCCTCCAATGGAAAAGTCGAAGGGGGTATGGGAGAAGGTATGGGAGAGAGCAGATTGGAGGAAGCGATATCTTGTGGGACTGCTATTCTGGGAGGGTGGGTAGGGGAATAACGGGGGGGAAAATGATTGTAACTCAAAATCTGGCAGAAATGAATGATGTAAAACAGAAGTTAATAAAGCATTTGTTTAAAAAAAAAGAATTTGAAATTGAAATTGTTATGTTTGACAGAGTACTGGGACTGAGATGGGTAATATTTCTTATTTTTATTTTTTTATTTGGTTAAAAGATTAGCTAATATTAATTTCCTGTAAGGCCTTGTTTTAATGATTCTCCCTTATCCTGTAAGCACATTGTTGTTGCTTAAGTAGGGATAAAGTATGAAAAGGAAGGTGCTCTTTTTCTTTATTGTAATAAGCTAATCGATTAATTCAACTCACCCCCACTTAAAGCCTGAGGATTCTTTGAAACTTGAATGAGGTGCAAATCATTCTCATCCAACCAACCAATACTTTAGATTAAAATGGAGAATGCCCTTGGATGAACTGAAGTGACTTTGCTTAGGAAAGGTGTTTGGTTAGACTGAGGAGACTTAGTTATATCCTAGGCATGACTACGATAGCCTAGAGGTCATCTATAAAATAGCAAACTAATTTAGAAACTGGATAATTCCAGAGGTTGGAGTTTGGCATTTCTGCAAGACCCCAGAGGAGGGCCCATGGGAGCGGAAGGAGGAAAAGAAAGATTTTAGCTGTAAGTCTCCTCCCTCTCCCCCTTTTTGGCCGGAAGAGGACCATATGAGTTTCACAGTCTATGGAAGATTTTAGACTTTTCCATCTTTCCTCCAGGCACCTCTGAAATAGTTGATTGCTATGTCTACATTGGGAGCTAAGGACAGATTGGATACAGTTTCAGGGCTCCACAAAGGAGCCCAGCAAAGAAGTTACATTATGATTAAGAGGAACTTCTTGAGTACTTGCCCCAACCAAGGAAAGAGAAAGGCTTTCAGCAAATAGGAGCTGTGAATTACCTCTTTGTCACATATGCTAAGTTTGAGCCCACTCACCCCTGGACTGGAAGGACTGTTAGGAGAGTGTGTTACAGACTTTTGGGATAATGTTTTGTGCCAAACTTTTTTTTTCTTTTACTATATTGCCTTGATAAAAATATTCCTGTTGGAAAGATTTACACAAACTGATGCTGAGTGAAGTGAGCAGAACCAACATTGTGTGATGATCAACTTTGATGGACTTAACTCTTCTCAGGAATGCAATGACCTAAGACAATTCTAAAAGACTCAAATGATGGAAAATGCTATTCACATCTAGAAAAAGAACTATGGAGTCTGAATGCAGATTGAAGCATACTATTTTCTCTTTTTTAAATTGTTTTTTTGTTTTTTGTTTCCCAAGGTTTTCCCCTTTAATTCTGATTCTTCTTTCACAACATGACTATTTGTGGAAATATGTTTAATATGATCATATATGTATAGCCTATGTTAGATTGCATGCTCTCCTGGGGAGGGGAGAGGAAAGGGGATGGGAGGAGAAAAAAATTTGGAACTCAAAATCTTGTAAAAGTAAGTGTTAAAAACCATCTTTGCATGTAATTGGAAAAAAATAAAATACTATTAAGTGGGGAAAAATATCCCTGTCTAAAAGGTACTTAAGTCTGGCTGACTAAATAATAATCCATCCATGATTTTGAGGGACAGTGCACTGGTGGGGGTTTAATGAATTATATAAAACTAGAAAGATATCTCCCAGATCCCTCAGGCATACCCATAGAGCCCTAAGGAGCTGTTATGGCCTAATTCTGGGGGACTTGACTTGTCAAAGCAAATGGGAGTAGGGATAATTGAGTCAGAGCATTTTCTTTTTCATTTTTGGTTTTTTTAAAAATTAATTAATTAATTTTTACTTTTCAACATTTACTTTTATAAGATTTTGAGTTCTAAATTCCCCCCCTTCCCTTCCTTTTCTTCTCCCCAATAAAGCATGCAGTCTGATATAGGCTATACATGTATGATCATATTAAACATATTTCCACAAACAGTCATGTTGTGAAAGAAGAATCAGAATTAAAGGGAAAAACCTGGAGAAAGAAAAAACAAAAAAACAATTTTAAAAAGAGAAAATAGTATGCTTCTATGTGCATTCAGACTCCATACTTCTTTCTCTGGATGTGGATAGCATTTTCCATCATGAGTCTTTTAGAATTGTCTTAGATAATTGCATTGTTCAAAAAAGTCTAACAAAGTTGGTCATCAACACATCGTTGCTGTTACTATGTATAATGTACTCCTGGTTCTGCTCACTTCACTCATCATCAGTTCAATCAAGTCTTTCCAGGTTTTGAGTCAGAGCATTTTTGACATTGGAATGTAGCCATCTGACCTTTTGAAAATGAAGGATCATAGAAATGTATGAAGATAAAAAGAAACATGTTTCTAAGCACATGTTTGTATTATCCTTTTTCACAGCTGCTAATATACAGCGGCAGATTTGGTGGATCAGGGCAGGTTATGAAAGGTCATGGCAGGTCAGAGGAGCTGGGGATTCATGCCTTCTAACTTTAAGGGCTCACAGCACAAAAGACTCAAATCAGATTGTGGGGGTGCTTTGCATAGGCATGCTATATAAACAGAAAAAAATGCTTGGGGGAGTATTAGTGGTGGAGGGGACTAATCGTAAAAGGGTGGAAATACTCTTCATCTTCACTGCCAGAGGCAGCTGCTGAGCTTGGGAATGGAAGCTGAAACTATTGGGTGCAAAAAATTGCTAGTTACGCAACTGCCTTTTATTTACACAAAGACCCCCAAAGGATCTTTATTCCTTTCCCACCTCTTCCCCATTCTTTCGAGTACAGTTTGAGTGAGGGAACCCCCACTTAAGTTCACTACAAAGAGGATGATTAGGCATTCTGCCTTTATACACACTCTGCTAACATCCCAATAGGGAGTTATATCCCATTAGTCTTGTGTTTTACCAGATGTTGAAAATATTTTAAAAGATTTAGCAAAATAGTGTTTAGAGGAAAACAGACTAAGCCCAGATTTAGGCTGGCTTGAAACAAAAAGGATTTTTGTCGGTCTGGATTAGATGGAGATAAATGGTAGCTATTTGAAAAAATGTTTAAATGCAGCACAGAATTAATATAATTTCAATAACCTTGCTGGTGAGTCTTGTTGGTTTAATTGTTTATGTCATATATAGTTAATACCTTAAGCTCACTGACCACTCATGGTCAGCGTACCTTGCACAAAGGTACAAAGTTGTATCTTGCACTAAGTAGGTACTTAATACATTTGTTGATTGAATGAATAAATAAATGAATATATTCTAGACAAGCTAGACTGCAAGTTATGTGTTCTACTTCAGCCTCTGTATATTCTCACAAGCTGTCCCCTATGCCTGCAATATATTTTCTCTGTCCCTCAAAATCCTAATCTTCCTTCTAGGCTCCAGCTGCCTGAAGCCTTCCCTTCCCTCCTCAGTTTTTCTTTTAATGTATTCATTTGTATGGATAAAGGAAAGGCATAGTGAACAGAGAAGATCTGTGTACATCTTGCCTGAGTCACATACTGGCTGAATGACCCTGGACAAGTCTCTAAACCTCTCAGGCCTCTAGGCACCTACCTCTCTTATGCTCCAAGTGTCAAAACAGTTGTTGAGCTGCATTGGAACAGAAATTTCCTTATTGGTGTCCATCGTTTATGGAGATTTTGCACCTCTCTGGGCCAGAGAAACTTAAGCTCCTTGAAGTATTAAGCTCCTTGAGGTATTAGTTTGTAGCACTTATACCAAATAGGATTTCTATAGTGCTTTATAATTTGCAAACCTCTAATCTTCACAACAACCCTGGAAGATAGGTGCTATTATTATCATCCCCATTTTACAGATGAGGAAACTGAGGCTGGGGGCAGTCAAGTGACTTGCCCAGGGTCATTCAGCTAGTAAGTGTTCTAGGACAAGATTTAAACTCAGCCTTTCCTGACTCTAGTTCCAGAGCTCTATCCAATGTACCACCTTGTATAGTGATCTACATAGAGAAGGAGCTTAATAAATGCTAGGATTGATTTTTGTAGACACCTAATGTATATTTGTTCAGGGTAGAGGAACTATAGATAGGCAAAGCTCTTTGTTCAGTGTTAAAAAAATAAAGTCTTTTGGGAATACATGTTAGGGCTGGACAGGGTGGTCAAGTTGAGTAATTTTATAATATGAAGTTACTTTATAAACATACCCCATATATTTTAAATATATTTATAATTATTTTATGGTATATTGAATATATTATAAATGTATTTGTAATAATATTTTATCACCTACCTATATCATAAATACATTTATAAGAACACATTTTGATATACCAAATACAATAAATGTATCTATAACATGACATAATACAACATATTAATGATATAAATGCATTTATAATATAGTTTATGACATAGTAAATATATTTTATGTATTATAATGTATTTATAACAGACTATGATATATTGACTATACTATGAACATATCTAGAATAATGTTATGATATATAATAAATGTTTTTATAAAAACATGTTATATGTGAATAATATGTATGAATCAATGTTATGATATTGCAAACATGCATCTATTTATAATATTAAGTGTTGTATTAAATATATTAGCATGTATTTATAATTATCTACATTATTATATATTAATCATATTATAGCTGTATTTATAACAATATACATTGATATATTAAGCATACTCTAAAATATTTAGGGCAATATACATGTTTACATGTTAGGATATAATAAACATTATATATGTATTTATGACAGTATATTAAGTATACATGCATTTATGATATTGACAGCAATAATATATGTATTTATGACAATACATATGTACATACATGTGATGATATATTAAACGTTTTATGCATGTATTTATAACAATATTATGTATCAAACATGTTATATATTTATGACAATGTATGATATATTAAGATACACATGCATTTATAATAATGTTACGACATATTAAGCACATCGTATATGTATTTATGGCAATACATATGATGATATACTAAACATTTTATGCATGTATTTATAGCAGTTATATATTAAAATAATGTATTTGACGTCATGATATAGTAAATATACATGTAATTATAATATGACATGCTAAGTACACAATACATATTTATGACAATACATGGGATGGCACATTAAGCATATTATACGTGTATTTATAACAATACATCTTTTGCTATGGTAAGCTCGGACGCGGGTTTCAAGGGCTGAACCCACAATGCCACGGTAGAGGAGCCCTAGGGGCGTGCCGGGGCTCAGGACGCTCCCTGCTGGTGACATCGCCTAACAGTTTCCAGTGTTAAGTGACTCAAGCAAGTTCCCTCAATAAAGTTGTTGATATTGAGGAAAGGGCTTGGTCGGGGTGGGATTACTTCCGGTTCGGCGCTCGCCTTACTTCCGACCCAAACGGAAATGCCTGTGCCACGTCCATGTTTGCCCTCCTCCGCGCCCCGCCCCCTCTCGCTCAGGAGCGTTTCCGGGGCCAGGGTGCTCCTCCCCGCCCCCCGCCGCTCCGGTGCTGTGCTGGAAGCTCCGGACTCCCGGAAGTGTCCGCCCCCGAGTGCATACCCCCGGCTCCCCGGCTCCCCAGCTCCCCGCCTCCCCGCCTCCCCGCGGCTGCTGCTCTGGGCCACGGCGGCGGCGGCGGCGGCGATGGCAGAGGTGCTGCTGCTGCCGGAGGCGGCGGCGGGGCACCGGGACACCCGGGAGAAGATCGCCCTGTGGGACCGGAGGCCCAACCCGGCGGCTCCTCTCACCGACCGTCAGACGGACTCGGTGCTGGAGCTGAAGGCGGCAGCGGAGAACCTGCCGGTGCCGGCTGAGGTGAGAGCGGCCAGGCCGGGGCTGACCCCCGTCCGCTGCCTCGGGCGGCAGCCTCCGTGCCCTTCCCCGGCCACGCTGGCAGCCCCTGCCAGGGCGGTTAGGCCCCGGCCTGCCTTTCGTGGGCACCGGACCCTGGGGCCTCTTGGCTGGGAGGCCTGGGGCCCGGCTGCCCTGAAG
Source organism: Gymnobelideus leadbeateri (assembly GCA_011680675.1). Taxonomy (NCBI): domain Eukaryota; kingdom Metazoa; phylum Chordata; class Mammalia; order Diprotodontia; family Petauridae; genus Gymnobelideus; species Gymnobelideus leadbeateri. Next base: position 40,595 of record WOXC01002780.1, read on the forward strand.
AAACCCCTCCTTGGTGCAGACTCCTTCTCTCCTCTCTCTGCTTCTTGGACCCTCCGACCGGGCCCCGGGTCTTTGCATGCCTCCGGCTCCTACAGTGGCAGTTCAAATCCCAGCCTCTGCCGCCAAGCCTGCGCCCCCGCATTCACCTGGGCCCCCACCTTTAGAAGGGATGATAGTCTAGAGGCAACCGGGCTGGCCCATCTAACCTGACCCCCCCACCCCCAGCCCGCCCCTCCCGCATTCACCTGGGCCCCCACCTTTAGAAGGGATGATGGTCTAGAGGAGCCAGAGTTGGCCCACCTGACCCCCCCCCCCCCCCGACCTCATTCCCCACTCCTCGCACTGTAGACACTTGTCAAGCGTCTATCACCCCTTTTCCTTCCCCTAGTCAGTCATTTCCAAGTTTTGGTGTTTCTCCCTTTGCAACATGTTTGTCTCTTCTTTGGTACTTCTGTAGGAACCCTCTTTACCTGTCCTGCTGCATTAGCCTGCTGGTTGTTCTCCCTGACCCACATCTACAACCCCCACATATCCTCGGCTGCCCTCTTAAATTCATGTTTCTAAAGTACAGGCCTGACTGTGTCACCCCCTTCATTGAATAAACTCTCTGGCTCCCTGCCCCTTCCAGGATCAGACAAAAATCTTCTGTTTGGCTTTTAAAGCCCATAACTGGGCCCCTTTTTGACTTAACTTCTCCCCACTGTACAAGATCGAGGGACATTGGCCTCTTTGCTCTTCCTTGAACACTGCGCTGCCATCTCAGAACCCTGGTCATCTGCACTGGCTGTCCTCCGTTCTTGGAACTCTTGCTCTCCTCCTCTTGCCCTCCTGCCTTCTTTAACTTCCTTCAAGTCTGTTAAAATCTCACCTTCTGCAAGAAACCTTTTCTAGCTTAATCTTGGTGCCTTCCCTCTAAGATTATCTCCAGTACACTGCCTTCCTGTTATAGAATGACTACCTGCTACTACCTCACATATATGTTCTGGTATAAGAATGATAATAACTCGAATTTATATAATGCTCTGGAAACAATAAAAGACAGCTAGGTGGTAGAGTGGAAAGAGAGCTGAGCTTGGAGTTAGGAAGACCTGAAGACCCCAGTTAAGATTTGGCTTCAGACACTGAACTAGCTGTGTGACCTTGGGCAAATCATTTAACCTGTTGGCTCGGTTCCTTACCTGTAAAATGAGGATAATAATAGCACTTCCCTCCTAGTTGTAAAGGATAAATGAAATAATGTTTGTAAAGTACTCAGCACAGCGCCTAGCACCTTGTAGGTGCTTAATAAGAGGCTGGACATGATATAGTAAAGTCCTAATAAATGTTTGTGGACTTACTGGAAGACACATGTAGGCATTGGGGTCTAGTGGTTATGAGGGAGGGTGGAGAGATAAGTCATAAAACCAGAGAACTTTAATATAGAATTACATGTAATAATGTAGCATGGTAGTGTGGGGTAGCAGAAACAGCTTTGACTTTGGACTTAAGAGATCTGAATTAGAGCACTTGCCTAAGGACTCTTGGGCAGGTCACTGACCCTCTCCAAACCTCTTTCCTCGTCTGTAAAATTAGTTTACTTGTTTTGTTAAGTGTTAATGTGCCAGGTTCTGTACTAGTCCAAGGAGTTACCAAAGGCTCCTCAACAGTCAAGGAGGTTACATTCTAATAGGACAAGTTTATTCAGAAGTGGAAATAAAAACTCTATGCAAAGTAAATGCAATGCAACTTCTTTCAAGGGGTGGGGGTGGGGGGGCGGCACCAGCAACTATGGTGATCAGGAAGCTATCTATAGGAGGTGGAATTTAAGCCTGAGATGTGAAGGAAGCTGGAGGATCTAAGAGCCAGTGGTGAGGAGAGGAGGGGATTTCCTTTGGGCCTTGAGGGGACAGCCTGTGCAAAGGCACTGAGAGGGGAGATGAAATAGTGAGTAAGAAGGCTATAAAAGTGGGTCAGTTTGGCCAGAACGCAGAATGTGTGAACAGGAGAGATATGCTAGTCTGGTGCCACATTGAGAAGCATTTTAAAGCTAAATAGAGAAGTTCCCATCTTATTCTAGAGGCAACAATAGAAATTCTCAAGCAAAGAAAGGAGTCTAGGTGATCAGACATGTTCTTTATGAATAGTTTGACAGTTTTTTGAAGTTGGATTGTAGAAGGGTGAGATGGAAAGTAGGGAGACCAATTTAGGAAGCTATTACAATGGTAATGAACTCAGGTTCTTTGAGAGTAGAGAAGGTGTCTGATGCAGGAGATGTGGAGTTATATTGACAAGACTTGACAGCTAATTGAATATGGAGAAGACATGGGAGCATGCCTATATCCTGTTGAGGATACCTACAAGTTTGTGAACTTAGTTGACTGGAAGGATAGTGGACAATACTTGGAATTAACTACCTCACAGGAGTGTTGTGAAGAAAGTGCTTTGTGCACAAATGTGAGATAAGAAAAATAATATCCTGGAGAGCTCTCCAGTGGGACAGGCTTTTCCCCTCTTTCTTTAGGACACTTGTTATGCCACTGGGACCTGCTGGGTGCCTGCTTGCATTCTTGCCACTGAATCATCTCTTTCTGTCCTTGGATAATTCCCTGAATTTACCTGTTTTGAGATTTCCTAATGGTGGAACAAAGGATAATAACATTCCTCATATATTTTCTTCTGGGGTGCAGGCAAGATTATTTGGGGATATTTTGCTGTAGGAAATCCCTCTGTAGGTTTTCATATGCCCCTCTGGTAAATGTCACTCATTTTCCCATAGGATCTGTAAGGTAGTGAGTGTTGGGAAATGTTAGAGAAGATTAAAGTTAACCACGTTGAATTAATATGATAATTTGCTGATACACAAGTTATGAAGGTGGTATAATTGTGTAGTCCTGAAAATCATTATCACATAGTCTATCTCAAAGCAAAGCAAATACATTTGTTGAATTATAAACCATGAAATAATGTGGGTCTTCACTTTGAGGGCTTCATATTATTAACCTCATTCACTGTGAGCATGTCTTTGTAGTTTATAAAAATGAGAAAAAGGGACAGTTTTACATTTAGGGTGAAATTAATTTTTCAGCCTTACATATGTTGACTTACAAGTAAAAATGCCATTTATAAACAACATTTGTTACTTTTGATCTCATTCAATTTAAAAATTTGATAGCACTCAAATTAAAAAAAAATTTTTTTTAAAGATTTTGAAGTCCACGGGCAAATCAGAACTGTTACTTTGCTTCCTGGAACCTATTCTCAAATTTTAGTTGCTAAGAAAAAAAAATCTTCCACTCTTTGTCAGGCTCTGCTTGGGGAAAGCAGGTGAACATTTGGTTTCTCTGTCCACCTTCCAGTGCTCTGGTAAAGAAGATGCCAGCTGTGAAGGATAGCTACTAAGTAAATGATGAAGCAGGCTTCTTTTGGCTTTCTCCTTTTGGCTGTCATCCCTGACATGAAATGGTAGAAAGTTTGAGAAAGTGGCCTGTTGCTTTTGGCTCCCCTGCATTTTATGTCTGGTTCCGTCTCTTTGTTCCTGAACCAGGATATGGAAGTAAGCCTTTCTTTCCCCCTACTATCACATGTCATAGGAATGATTGCTAGACTGGGAGAGAGAGATTCAAGCCCTGGCCAAGTACCTTACTGAACTGCATAAACTTGCATACGGAATCCTTTCTGAATCCTAATAAATACTTGCACTACCTATCTCACAAGATTGTTGTGAGGAACAAATGAGACAGTGTATATTGTATATAACAGGGCTTCATAGTTTATATACTGTTATAGTAAAAATAACTCATTTACATATAGCAATTTAAAGTTTGCAAAGTGCTTTAAATCGGTCATTTGATTAAATGTAAGTTATTTTCTCATAAGAGTAGCAAGAGAAGTTTAGAATAAAGGAACCTATAGCCATAGGCTTCTACACTCCCAACACTTGGTGGCATAGTATGTTTAATTTTTCCTCCAACTCTTCAAGTCTATCCAGCTTGAAAGGCCCACTGGGTAGAAAGTGCTGTTCTTCAAGTCAGGATGACCCATGAGCAAGTCATTTAAGTTCTATGACTCAGTTTCCTCATCTGTAAAATGGGGATGATAATATCTGTAGTACTTGTACCTCACCAGATTCTTTTGAGTCTCTAGTGAGATGTCTGTGAAGCCCTTTGCAAACTTTGTAAAGGCCAGTTATTATTTTAGTATTTGTCATTAATTTGAAAATGTTCCTGTGTTAGTGAATTTCCCATGAACTTTGCTGATTGTAAATGTGTAACACTAGCACTGAGGATTTATTGTTTTTTCACTCAAGAACCTTTGTAGGGAAAATCTGTTAGTTCAATGCCCACAGCTCACATTTTCCTCAGTTAAGTGATTTCCATAGAATAAAAAAAAAAAAACTGCACATATATATATGATGTATGGAATCCTTTGCAATTGCATTTTGATTGATGTGCTACCTTTAGCACTGACACTGGAAATAGACTTCTGAATAATTAAATTTTAATTTTTGCTAAAATTAACAGGTGTTTCCCAATGGGGTTTATACCATTTTAAAATAGAATTTTCATAAGATAAAGTACTTCCTGCATTGTTTCTGAACTGGGAGGCTGGTAGTATAACAAGTTGCTACCAGTTTGTACATATCATAAAATCATTAACATTTTTATAATAATTGCTTCCTTCTTTAAATGAAGCTATTGTCTCAGAATAGAATTTTGTATTCTCTTTAGTATAGAGAAAATTGGTGGTACAGCAGGTGTAGATGGGTTACTTATACCCAAGCCATAATAGGGAAGTCAGTTTTCTTTCTAGTTATTTCAGTATGGCATTCAATAAAATGTTAAGATAGTACCTGAAACTTTTGAATTCAATTCAAGACCCTTATTAGGTGCTTGCTGTGTTCAAGGAAGGTGCTGTTCTGGGCACCAGGGATGCTTGTTGATCTAGGATCTGTTCTTCCCAGAGCAAAGCAGATTGTAAGCCATCCATGCCTTTTCTTCCTGTGTGATTTTTATTCATGTTTTTATATAAATCCTCTGTGGAGGATCTACCAGGTGCACTGGAGACTTTCCTCTGGTTCTTTTAATATCTTGTTGATACAGATGCAGCAGAGTATGTATCTTTCATCCTTCAGTCTTCCTACATGATTAGTCCTTTTTTAGTCACAGATTTCTTTGGTAACCCACTTCTAGACATTAGGGACTCAAGATGAAGTTTACATTGGGGGATAAGATAAAAATAAAGCTTTAAACACAAAATAAATATTACTGGGACAAAGAAGAGAGCCAGACAAAATATTCTAAGAAAATTGGGGAATGGAGAGAACACTTGATTGGGGATAGTATGGGGTTTAGGGGGGCATGGGAGTAGGGAGGGTAAATAAGAGAAGGCTGTATAGACAAGTGCCATATTAGCTAGGCCTTAAAGGAAAAGTAGGATTTCAACAAGCAGAGATAGTTGTGGAGGGGTGCATGCCAGGAATAGGGGACAGTCTGTGTGAAAGTATAGGGGCTGGAAAGGACAAGAAAAGTTCTAGGGTGTTTGAAGGGCAGTTGTGTTAAAAAAAAAAAAAGGCTGGAAAGATAGTTTGGGACCATATTATAAATGACTTTGAAAGGCAAAATAGTCAGGTTATATTTCCTCCTAGAGGTAGTAGAGACATTGGCGGCTTTCAAGTAGGGCAGTGACTTGGGTAGACCTGTGCCCTAGGAGATTATTTTGGCAGCTGGTGAAGGTTGTATTGGAAAGGTGAGAGAGTTAGGGAAGGGAGGTGGGGAGAGGCTATCCAAATGTTGGGGGTGGGAGTGGGGAGTAGAGAGGCAGCAAGGACCTGAACTAGGTGGTTTCAAATAGTTTGAATAGAAAGGAGGACAGATGGAAGAAGTTAGGGAGTAAAATGGACAGGTCTTGGCAGTGGACTCAGTGGAGGAAAGAGGGGCTAAAGGGGACTGGAACATTTTGAGTCTTGATGACTGGGAGGGAAATGATATCAACAATACAAATAGGGAAATGGGAGGAGCAGCAGATTTGTTTTTTCTTTTGAGGAGGATAAAGAGGTCCATTTGGGTCCTACTAAGGGAAAAGGAAAGGCATGAATCAAAAAGTCATGGAGCGGATAGAAATGCAGAGCTGGAGATTTCAGTCTCTGTTTATTAATTCCTTACAGTCAAAGATGTATTCATGAATCCAACCCAAATGCCTCAAGCTACATTTTGAATCATTTGCCCTTGTTATCTCAGAGTACATCATTGTGTTGTAATTCTTCATATGTTGTTGAAAAATTTATTGAAAGATTTTAATGACATTTTAAATGCTTTTTTTGCTTTTATTGACTTTTTGGATGCTCTTTGGAAGTAGGTTTTTTGGAGGTAATGTATCACAACCAACCCACTTAATGCATAACCATCATAGATTTATTATTTAGATGTTAATGAATAATAATAGTTCATATTTGGTATTTAGTATTCCATATTTAGTTCCTAGAGGGCTTTCCTCTCAACAATCTGTGAGGTAGTTTCTGTTATCCTTATTTTGTAGATGATGAACCAGGACTGGAGGAAGTTGAGTGATATACTCAGAAACACAACTAGGAAGTGTTTTAACCAGGACTTGAGCTTGGATCTTTGGACTTGAGTCTGATGTGATGCTCTTTCCATCCAGCCATATCAGTCCTCTGTTCCTTCAAATTTTAAGTTTCCCTTCACAGTCTATCATGAATTTATTTAAACCTTTTTTTTTTTGAAGTTACAGCATTTATATTTTCAATTTGTATGAGTTTTTGGCTAATGAATTCACATTTTTCTAATTTGATATATAAGATTATATTCTCTTTTATTTGATCTAAGTTAATGTCTTTCAAGCTTCAATGGTGCCCCCTAATTCCAAGATGCAATGAACAAACTTGTGTTCATTCTTGTGACAATTTGTATCTGGGAGTCTGGGGACATCTCCTTTACATGAATGCCAGTGACTTACTTGGGTGGGTTTTTCCCCCTTTCTCTCATCTCTTCATGGATGAAGTTTAGGCTAATGGTAGCAAGAGAAAGAGAAGAAATACTTTACTAAATGTAATTGAGTTGAGTTGAAGGAAGAAACCTATGAGCTGTGAAACTTTCTGGCTGCTGAGTATCTCTTTATACAACCCTGTGTATACCTTTATGATATAAACATTGATTGTATCCTAGTTCAGCTTTCATCTTTCTACACTTAAAAGCCCCGATTAAAACTTGTTTTTATATATGGCAGTACTGCCATACCGTTGATATTTTAGTTTTTTTTTCCTGATATCTCCAGCATGGTTATGTTTTTCTTTGAGGTGTAGTTGCTAAAATACATAGCATTATCTTCTTTAATCCTCTCTTACCTCATCTGTAAAAATGAGAAGAGATGGTAATAGAGTACTGTAGTTCAGGTCTCTTCTAGTTCTAGGAGTCTGAGTCTTGTTTTGGGGTGGGAGACAGCCTGGGTTTGTACAAAGGGAGGGGAAATGTTTTCTGTTTGACTCCAGTGGCATTCATGATGATACTTTGTTGTCTCTGGGACTGGAGAGGCATATTAAACTGATGTCTTCAGGTAACACTTGTATCAGGAAATAAAATCATGGATCTGGAGGGCTAGAAGGGATTTTTGGAGGTAATTTAGTTTGATCTGTGCCCTGCCCTCTAAGATGGGTTAGGTAGCTGTACATTCCATCTATTGCCTCCATACTTAACAAGTTTAAGTGAATAGGTAGTTTTGAGAAAGCTGTTTAGATTGTGGATTTTAATTTGGCGAGTATAGGCTAGTTTCTGGAGGAATGAATGAACAAATGAATAAAAAAATGCACTTATTAAATGCTTACTAAGCACAAAACTTTGTGCTAAGTTCAGGTGATACAAATAAGTAAGAGTTCCAGCATTTTTAGGAGCTCACTTTCTAATGAGGGAGAGAGCACATATAGGAAGTTTTAGCTGCAAGTTAGAGGGAATGACCCTGTGGTTTTTAAAGTGGAAAAGTAGATGCTATTGTTGCTTTTTTTAATGGCATTTCCACTGATGATAGCATATTTGTTTCTGATATCCAACCATTTGATAGTGACTTTGGTGGTGAGAGTTTTCTTTTCTGGGACTTCAGTAACTGTGGCTGCTGCAGTACATGTAGAGGATGTTGTTAGGTCTCATCTCCACCTGGGTTACTGCTTTGGAAGATGGCTAAGGGAGAAATGGGAAGGGATAAGAACCCTGGGAACTAAAAAGTTGTGGTGGGCCACTAAATGGGGGCCAATAAACCCTGCATAAGTATCCTTTCAGGCTGCATGTTGACTTAGAAAACCACATATTTACATTATCTATGTTCTTTTGGGGTTTTATTCATTTTGTTAACTATTTCCTAGTTATATTTCAATCTGATTCAGGCTCTAGGGAGTGTTGTGGGTTGTGTGTTTGATACCTGTGAAGTAAAGTATCTCTGGAAATTAAATGAGGTCCGAAAGAATGTTGAACTTGCAGTCATGGAACCTTAATTCTAATCCTGGCTCTTCACTACTGCTTATGACATTTGCAAAATGAGGAGATTGAATGAGATGGCCTCCAAGGTCCCTTCTGACTCTAGAGCTATAGTCCTGTGATGCCTAGCAAGTTATATGACGAATGCTGTGGTCCTAAGATGCTGTATTGTTGAGTCCATCACAGAGAGGGAGTAGATGTCAGGGACATAAGATTGCATTGTCCCTTAAAAAATTACCCCCCTTGGAGCTTTATGACATATTTAATATTCAAATGAACACCAGCTTGATTGAGGCATCATCCTTATTTTGTAGGTAAGGAAACTGAGGCTTGGAGTTGTTAGGTGGTGCATGGATGGAGTACTGGCCTGCAGTTAGAATGATCTGAGTTGAATTAGGACTTATTAGCTGTTTGACCCTAGGCAAATCCCTTTAAAACCTGCCTCAGGTTCCTCTCCTGTAAAATGGGAATAATGATAATACTAGCACTATACCCCAGAGTTGTTGTGAGGATAAAATGAGATAATTATAAAGCACTTGGCATTGTACCTGGCACATAGTAGGCACTATGTAAATGCTTGTTCCCTCTCTTTCCCCTTCCCATTGTCATACAGCTTGTAATCTTGGTGGGATTTGAACCCAGCTCTTCTAACTAGAAGAAGTGATTGACAGTGTTAAAGGCTGCACTGAGGTTGAGAGTGATGATTGAGAAAAGGCCATTAGATTTGGCAATTATTTGGCAACTAAGAGATTGCTAATAACTTTAGAAAGAACAGTTTCTGTTAAAAGATGAGGTTAGAAGCCAAGACTAAGACTGTAGCAAGTTAAGAGAATGAGAGGAAAGGAAGTGAAGGCTTGTCTGGTAGATAGCCTAGCCTTCTCAAGGACTATCCACAGAAGGACTGAGACAAACGGACTGATAGCCAGTGGGGATGGATGGACCATGTGAAGATTTTTTGAGGATGTGGAAGAGACATGGGTATGTTTGTAGGCACTAAGGAGGCAGCCAGTAGATAAGGAGATAATTGAAAATAAATAAGAGGGTAGAGATGATAGAGTGAGGATTCTTCTGGAGGAGATGGAATGGAATGGGATCACTTGTGCTGGTGGAAGGGTCTGCCTTGGCAAGGAGAAGGACCACCTCTTCATGGAAGACAGGGAGGAAAGAGTGGCAGGAAGGCATCTGACTGGGCTGAGGAAGAGGGGAGAAGCGGGAGCTCTTAGTGAATGGGCTCAAATATGTGGCCAGGTTCTCAGGTGAAAGGTGGGGGAAGGGGGAGATGGGAGGTTTGAGGAGGGATTCACAGGTTTAGAAGAGGTGGAATAGTGAGTGTCAACAAGCTTCCTGACTGTGACCACACCCCTAGCTCTTCTCACAGCTCTTGTAGAAGTATGTCACTCATCACAAGGGGAATTTGGTGGGAGAGTGTGATCAGATGAGCAGGCATTCACTTTCTTAGCCTTCTTAGCTATAAAATGAAGCAGGCTGGACTAGATGATCACAAAGGTTCCGTACTGCTCTAAATCAGTGATTCTCTTAGAAAGATAACTTAAAATGAATGCAGACTCTTGGCGGTACTTGTGGGTCATTTTCGTGTATAAAATATAAAATGTGTATCATAGCGAAGAAATAAAGTGTCAGCATTAGCTTCCTGGCATGACCCTGTTTTTAAACACATTCAGTAATACCACGAGATGCTTGCTATTAATGACTGTATTACTGTATCTTACAAGTAATTTCAGGTTGGTAGGGAATTAGCCCAACTTGTAGTTACATTGAGAGATTTTAAAAGTTATTTAAATATCTTTGTGGCCCTTTCTTTACAGCTCCCTATTGAAGACTTGTGCAGCTTAACGTCCCGATCATTGTCCATTTCTCTGACTTCAACAGTGCCAGAATCCACAGAGGATATTCTTTTGAAGGGATTTGCCTCTTTAGGCATGGAAGAAGAAAGAATTGAAACTGCACAGCAGGTAACTGGCAGCAGTTTGATTAAGGCATATATTTTAGGCATTGTACGTAATGTCAAATAAAGGGTCTCTGGCTTAAAAAAAACCTGTTTTTTGAAATGTTATTTTGAAAATACTTGGAGAAAACTCATGGGTTTATGTCAGTAGTGACTAATTTTTAAATGAATAAAAACTCAATTCCCAATCATTTTCTAGATAAGTAGAAATATATATGTATTATTTTGTAAGAACCTTTTTTTAGTCAGTCTTAGTGGTGAATTTATATAATTTTTAAATTAAATTTTAATTGATATATTTTTTGATCATTCCCACTGAATTTTAGTTCATGAGACAAAGACTTACTTAAAAATCATCTTTTATCAGCTGGATGGTGTAGTGGATAGTGTGCTGGACTTGGCTTCAGAAAAAGTGATTTAGATTGTCTTTCAGATCCTTGTATGACCCTGGGCATGTAATGTCATCATCATCATCATCATCATCATCATCATCATCATCATAATGGTCCTGGTATTTATTTATACAGTGCTTAACAAATATTTTTTTATTTGGTTTTCCATAACTGAGACAGACAAAGATTAAAAGATGTGCCCAGAGTCCTGAAGCTAGGATGGGTCTGACTTCAGGTCTTCCTGACTGGCTTCAGTACTCTTCACCACATCACTAGCCTGTCACAGCTGACCCCTATACCTTAGTGTTCTCATTTGTAAAATGGGTATGTAATAACCTCTTCATCACAGGGTCATTGTGAGGATCAGATGAGTTAACATGTTTTTTTTTTATTTTAATTTTTAATTTTTTTTGTCTTTATTAATTTGTTCATTTACTGTTAGTTTACAAGATTCAGTTCCCCATTTCTTTGAGTTTCAAATTTTCTTCCCCTCTCTTCCCTCACCCCAGATGAATTAACATGTAAAGTACTTTGCACACCTTACAGTGCTAGATATAAATTCTACCCTGACAGGCAATGAGCTGGCCACATGACAGGTGCTCAGCTAAATGCTGGGGCTACAAGTGCAAAAAGAGAAACCACCTGCTCCCAAGAACTTCCACTTTAATGGGGTACAACAGGTACACATAAAAACTTTATAGCATCAATATAAAATGAATAAATGTAACATACCAGGTAATTAATACAAAGAAGCAAAGCCCAACTATAAAATAGGAAGATGATAATAATTTCTTGTCTCTTGGAACTCTTCTTCTTTTTGTTATTATATATTTTAGATGAGTACATTTGCTTTTCATATATTTATTGTTCCTAGTTTTCTCCTTTTGGTTTTACTTTATTTATAACAAAATGTTTCTTGGGTCACCCCTTACATTTCAAATATTTTGTTAACAGTGAAAGTCTAGAATCATAGGTGCCCAGAGTGGATGATACCACTCCCTGGAGGGTGCTGGAACTATTCAGGGGGACAATAGCCTTGGGTGCAATTGGGGGGTATTGAATAAAAATAAGGAGGTGGTAGAAGCATAAGAAAAGAAGAGAAGGTAAGAAAATTTTGAAAAACCATTCATACATGTTTCGTCTATTGTGTAACAGAGATAAAGTCATAGTGATTATGTTATTTTCCAAATAGACACACAAAACATAAGTTATTACAGATCAGTGGTCAAGTCTGTCAACAGGTCTTAACAGGTAAGTGTTGGTAAGTGAGCGTTTTGCGCATTGTCAGGATGTTCAGCATGCATTGGCAAGAATATATGCATATAATGACATGTTTACAATATGATAATATATGGTTACATGATGCAACATTGTATCATCAAAATGTCAACAAAGGGGAAAAACACAAATTTACATTATTATTAAATTATTACATTTAATGTGTCATTTAAAAATTATATTTTTTTGAAATGATGCAAATAAAAAAACTTAAAGGGTTAAAGAAAGTAGATTTCTAGGGGAGTGCTGAGTAATTTTTTTTTTTTAAGAGAGTACAGTAGGTCAAGTAAGTTTGGGAACCTCTGGTCTAGATAGTAACTAAATTGAAAAATAGATTAAAATTACTGAATTTTATATTTCATATATTATGGTAACCTAGTGCATTGAGAGGAAAGTAGTCTTCCCTTGTTATCTTCCACTCCCCTTACCTTTCCGTATCTTCTCTCTCAGCTTCCTTTTTTATATTTGTCAAAAGTACTGTACTTCTAGTCAGCCAGGCTTAAAACATCAAAGAGAATGTAGATGTACCCTTCCTTCTCCCTTATATACCCTGCACACTTGGTCAGTGATCAGGTTCTGTCACATTTTTCCGTGTCCTGTTTCCCAGATCTGTCTCTCTGCTTTCATTGCTCCTGCCTTCATAACCTTCACTCTGAACTCTTGGCAGTACTTTGATAGAGCCAGCACAGAGTCATGGAGACAGTGGAGGAGTCATTCAGTCAGAGAAGCTGAAAGTCACTGAACTTTTCTGGGTCTGAGTGGCCTCCTGAAAAGTAGAGGGTTCGGTCGTGATCTTTAAGTTCTCTTCTCTATCAGAATCTGAGGAACCTCATTAATATGGCATAAGAAAATTGTTTTTTACTTTACCTATAATTCTGTTGTTTAGGGCATTTTCATGACTTTCAGTTTGGATTTAGGGTAGTATCAATATATTTTTTAGTACTAGACTATTTTCAGTTGGGCAATCTATTTTAGATTTCTTGCTGATTAGAATTAACCATTCATATATATATACAATACCACGAGACATGCAAATTTGGCAGGCTAGTGAACATCAGTCATCTGTTTATTCTTTTCATATCATGAAGGGTTTATTCTTTAGCTACTGTTTCCCTAAGAATCCCTTTTGTTTTATCTCATGTCAAATCTCTCCTATTTAAAAAGTTATTTTTCTTTCTTGAAAACTAGATCTCTTTTGTAATTAGTGCTTTTTGATATCTTTTGCTTTTTTTCTCTTGAATTTTAGGTTATTTGATAACTATTCCTTTGAATTCTTTTCTCAATTCTGGATCCTAAAATGTACTTAATGCTTTCTGTCTGAGGCCCCAAATGTAAAAGTAGATAGAAAAGTAGGCTTTGGGACCTTGGGGACTTAGTGTGGTGTATCACTTCGCTTCATTCTGTATATTTTTATAAAACTGACAGTTTGATACTCTTATCTTTCTAGTTCTTCTCATGGTTTGCACAGCTACAAACCCAGATGGATCAAGATGAAGGAACGAAATACAGGTATGCAGCTTACTTGTTTATGGCATGTTATTTCTTTGAAGTCACGATCCCCATCCTGTGAAGCTTTCACTAATATGATTCCCTGAGGTTTCTGAGGAAAAAATCTTCATCCAGAATCAACACATAGGAGAATTTTAACGCTAGCCCTTACTTGATAATAATGAACTCCAGATTAGACAGTACAGTGGGCAAAGAACTTCCTCTGGAGTCAGAGGCCCTGGGTTCAGATCCCACCACTGATGTTTCCTATTTGTGCTAGGAGCTCAGTTTCCTCATCTGTGGAATGAATGGGTTGGACCAGAGCTTCTGAGGACCCTTCTAGGTCTAGGTCTGTTATGCTGTGATCCTGTGACCAAGTTTGAGTCAGGGTAACCATAAGCTTTTATTTCTATCACTCTACTTGGGTCCTTCTCTCATTTGATCTTCACAATGTCAGGAGATCTGTAGTGCATGTACTATTTTTATTTTTATTGTATAGTTGGGGAAATTGTGGTTCTGAAAAATGAAGTCAGTTTCCCATATAAATGCCTGAGGTGAGAAGCAAACTCAGGACTTCCAGGCATAGGTCCAAGAAAGGAAGTGATTCCACTGGAATATGAACTCCATTCTCTGTTCTTGATAGCATGTTGCCTCCATGGGCATTTGTGGGGAGGGTTAGCTAGCCTGGGACTGTGTGTGTGTGTGTGTGTGTGTGTGTGTGTGTGTGTGTGTGTGTGTGTGTGTGTGTAGGGCTTATTGGAAAGGAGAATGTTTATTTCCATTTGGTGTAAGTAGCAGCTGGATTGAAGGCTTGGCAATGATGGTCTTCTTTGCTGCAGCTTGTAGTTGGACAATTTTTATTCAGTGATTTATTCAGCAGAGATTTAGGGGATGTCTACTATGTATAGATAGGCCTCTCCCCTAGATTCTGGGGAGCTTCTACCTTAATGGAGGGGGTATAGTCTAGTGGAAAGATAAGACACAGGTGACTATAAAGTATTCTTATGTGATAACTTAGCATTCCCAGAGCAATGTAATTTTCTCTCTAAGTCTCTAATTGAATTAGAAGCATTGGTGTTCTCAAAAATTTCTTGGAGGTGATCTGGACTTCACGAGGAAGAAAAAATCTTATGACTTCCCAGCTTTTTTTTGTTAGGCACAAATTATTTAGACCATATATTAAAGTGAATTTGAGTTTCCTGAACACGAGACATTAAATGATTTGTACAATTTAGAGGTTTAATTTTTACCTCCCTTCAGCAGTTTTTCCTATCTGGAAATGATAGAGATAAATATAAATATAAATTTAGTTTATAGCAAATTCAGTTTTGGATTTTATAATTCTTGGGAGATTTTTCCCATAATCCTTTATCTTGCTAAGAATTATGCATTTAAAGAATAAAGTTATAAAGATGATTCTACTTTTATTTGTATTGTTCTAACCATATTATGCTCCCCACTCTACCATTAGCTATTATTTTGTGGAGTGTAAACCAGGTTTTCTAAGCTTGGGGTGAAGTGCATGCTTGTTGGTGAAAAGTAGGATGATTGTTTTCAGTACCTCATATGTGAACTTCAGAGACATTTATGGTGCAATTGTTGGGATTAACTGTAAAAAAGTTACTCATCTCTTAGTTACCCCATTTGGATCTCATAAATTTTAGTTTTTTACTGGCCACCTGCTGCCACCAGTCGTATTTATTGTGCTTTAATACCCACACATTTATTTAGCTCTCTGTAAACCATAAAACATCACATAAACATGTTTTGGTTATTTTTAGTAAGGTTTATGAAGCATGTGGCAAGTAATATTTCTGCAGAGAAGGAAAGTTAGCTTGTAGAGTTTAGGGTCATATATGGTAAGGACAGAACTGGGATTTGAAACCAGTTCTGTCCTTACCATATAGGTTTCTTGGCTCAAAGTTAAACATTCTTTTTCCTAGTTAACTCTGTTGTGTACTTAGGGAATAAAAACTCCAGAATGTTAACCTCAATGAAACATATATTAGATAAACGTGTATTATATATATAAATATACATCTAATAGTTGAAAGACTAATAGAAATTAAATTTGTAATTTTTGCTTTTTGGAATTATCTAGATAAATGTGAGTTTTATGGAAGGAAAGAAAGAAAAAGACATTTATTAAGCACCTACTATGTACCAGACACTGTACTAAGTGCTTTCTAAATATTACCTTATGTGATCCTCACAACAACCATAGCATATAGGCTCTGTTATTATTCCCATTTTACATGGAAGGAAATTGAGTCAAACAGTTAAGTGACTTGCCCAGGGTCACACAGCTAGTTTGGTATCTGAGGCTCGATTTGAATTCAGCTCTTCTTAACTCCAAACCCTGTGTTTTTCACTGCACCGTGTAGCTGCTTTTTATTGTTTACAAAGCACTATGTAAAGGTGAGTTATCACTTCTTATAGCAGTATGCATGTTAGGTAGCAGCCGGTAGCCAGCTTATAATAGGGAGCAGCTTGTGATAGATAGAAAGAGGGCTGAGATAAGAGCAAATTGAATTCAGTTTGAATTCTGATTCTGCTGCTTACTATCTGTATGACTTTGGTTCAGTCATGTTATTTCTCTGGCCTCAGTTTCCTTATCTGTAAAATGAAAGGTCGGGCCAGAAGATCTCTGAGGTTGCTACTAGCACTGTATTCATGGCCCTGTAATCTGCACCATGCAGTTTTCCTCTCGGCATGAATCGTGGTTAACAATATAATCAAATATGTACTAAAAGATCAACAAGTTAAAAGGTGAATTTTAATTTTTATGTGTATTTTTCTTCAATAAGTCATTTAACATAGTTTAATATATGTTGAGTAGGAAGGTGATGTATGTGTGCATGTGTGCTCAATTTTTGTTATTTTTAAAAAATTAATAATCACATACATTAATTGCATAAATTAATTGTATAATTACATATTATGTAGAATTATATAATTATGTAGATTAATTATATAAAAATTAATAATTTAAAATAAAAAAACATTTATTAATTCCATCTATTCTCATTTGATTTTTTTTTTTTGGTGTCCTAATCTTTTGAAAACCGGATCAGTGATATGACACTTAAAATTTTTAAAGTCAATTTGTGGTTTATAGTTTTATGACTTAAGTGTTTTGCATGCTTACACAGTCAGTGACCTGCCCTCTTATGTACTGAATCATTTTATAGCTTATAAATAGCTTTATGTTTGTTGAGCACAATTATTTTCCCTCCTGAAATTCAAGGATTCTAATAAACATGTAATGTAACTGTATTTGTTGACTGTGCTTGCTGGTATCATTTCTGCCAATCCCCTTTTGGTTCTATTTTCTAGACAGATGAGGGATTACTTGTCTGGGTTTCAGGAGCAGTGTGATGCTATACTGAATGATGTTAACAGAGCTCTTCAGCATCTGGAGTCTTTGCAGAAGCAGTTTCTTTTTGTGTCCACGAAGACAGGTACTCTGCATGAAGCTTGTGAACAGCTCCTGAAAGAGCAGGTAATTTAGTTATGGGAAGGAGGGTCTGGGACACTGCTTAATTTTTTGATTTTCAAGTGGCTAAATGGAATTGTTTTACATTATTTCTTTCATTTGGTGAGTATTCATTGAACTCCTGAATGTACTGTGTTAGGTGCTGTGGATGGCTTATATTGGCAGCATCCTTTTGTATTCTGAACAAAGATGTGTGAAAGGAAAGCAGTTGACTTTTCCTGATTCTTGAGCTAGGTTATCTGTTGCTTTTTTCAGCAATTAGAGAATATTAATTTGCTCTCTTTAGTGCTTAAAATCTTTTTGCTAACATGAATTATGCTTATAGAGTACTGGATCTGGCTTTGGGAAGATCCGAGTTCAGATCCAGCCTCAGTTACTTACTAGCCATGGGACTCTGGACAAGTCTCTTAACCACTATTTGCCTCAGTTTGCTCTTCAGGGTTCTTGTGAGGATACCATGAGATGATCATTTGTAAAGCACTTTGCCAACCTTGAAGTGCTACTTAATTGCTGTGTATTTAAGTTATTTAGTAATGATGAAAATATCATCTACTTTTACTAACTTTAGCTAAAGTTTGTCAAATAAAATTTTATTTTAGATTTTGGTTTTCCTTCAAATGGAATAGAAAGAGTCTTTAGGGTACAGTGAAAAGAACACTGAATTTGGAATCAGAATCCCTGGTTTCCTGCCACATACTACCTGGTAGTCTTGGACAAGTCACCTGACTTCTCTGGGCCTCAGTTTCCTTTTCTGTAAAATAAAGGGATCAGACTCAGTGACCTCCAAGATTCTGTCTAGCTCTAAATAAATTATCAAGGATCCCATGAGTAATTTTTATTTTTCTGTTTAGGAACCATATGATTTTAAGTGATTATGTGTTGTTTTTTGAATCTTGAGTATAAGTTAAATATTCATTCAATATCTCAGTTTTTGTTCTGAGATTCCTGTGATTTTTTTCTCTCTTAAATAGTCAGAACTGGTTGACCTGGCTGAAAATATACAACAAAAACTTTCCTATTTTAATGAATTGGAAACTATTAACACGGTACGTATTAAATACTTTCAGTAAAAAGTAGTATTTTTAGTCTCAAGTGCTTATTTCAAATGTTTGGAGGACAAAATGTTTATTAACTGACCATCATAGTTAGCTTATATGATATACTGATTGAAAAACGGTCGTCTTTATTTTTTTTAATATCCCTTTCCAAAGTTAAATATTACT
This sequence comes from Gymnobelideus leadbeateri, assembly GCA_011680675.1. Taxonomy (NCBI): domain Eukaryota; kingdom Metazoa; phylum Chordata; class Mammalia; order Diprotodontia; family Petauridae; genus Gymnobelideus; species Gymnobelideus leadbeateri. The sequence continues at coordinate 58,897 of WOXC01002780.1, forward strand.
ATATACTATTTAATAAATGAGAATTCATAGATGAGAAGGACATTTGTGTGTATATAATACAAATACATATAAGTGCATTCATATAGGTATAATGTATATATGCATGTATAATTTATACAAGTATATATGCATACATATATATTTTATGAATAATTAACACTAACCAAATAAAAATGACAAAAGATAAGCATAAGCTTCTTGGTTGAGAGCCTCACAGGTGCGTAATTGACAAAAAGAAGTATCAGGTTCACACTGAAACTGAAACAACTGAAGATACTGATACCAAAAAAGGGAAATACTCAATAATTTTTATGAAACTACTGAACATTAGTTAATCTTTTCTTTTAGTGCAAAAATTCCATGTAATTCTAAGTAATGGTAAAATGTAAATTTAGATACTTTAAGGGGAAGCATTTTAATACTAAGTGTAAAAAATATGGAGGGGGAGAAGACCTGGATTTGTGATTTCATTGATATAAGAAACTTCTAGGAGAACAAACTCCTACCAGTGCAAGTTGGCCCCTTCGCTGCAACTTACATTTTTAAAGAGTTTCCTAGATACTGAAAGAGAAATGATTTGTTCAGGGTCACAGATGGGACTTAGCTTTAAGGAAAACTTTATATTCATTATGTCAATGGTTCTCAGAGTGTGATCCATGGACTGTTGGGTTTCTCTGAGACACTGTTGGGAGGGATGTTTTTGTCTAAACTTTCTTTATAATAATACTGGGATGTTATTTGTGTATTAAAATACTCCCTTTTCCAAATACCTATCTGTGAGATCAAATTTTCTTCATACATATTTTAACCAAAACGACATGTTGCAGTAGATTGCATAAAGAAGCAGATATGAGAATACAGCTGTCTTCTATTATGTGAGACATTAATGAGATTTGGAGAACTAAGTAAACAGTACCCCTCTCCTAGCTACCTCTTTTTTTGTTTTGGAAAATGTGTTTTTTTTTTTAAAGATAAGTTCTTTTTGTTAACATGTAAAGTTTTTTTTTTCATTTTTAAATGAATTTATAAATAAAAATATATAAATTTTTATCAGTTTTAATTTCTAATACAGTGACTGTCAATGGGCATAGTCCATATAAACAAAAGTTCTTTGGTCCTCAATAATTTTTAAGATAGGGCAGCTAGGTAGTGCAGTGGATAAAGTGCTGGGCCTGGAGTCAGGAAGAATCATCTTTTTAAGTTCAAATCTGGCCTCAGACACTAGCTGTGTGACCCTGGGCCAGTCTCTTAACCCTCTTTGCCTCAGTTTCTTCATATAATGATCTGGAGAAGAAAATGGCAAACCATTTTAGTATCTTTGCCTTTGCCAAGAACACCCCTAATGGAGTTACAAAGAGTTGGACATGACTGAAATGACTGAACAACAAAAAATTTTTAAGATTGTAAAGGAGTTCTGAGACCAAAACATTTTAAGAACTATTGCACTATGCCATGTTGTCCCTGACACTCCCCATAAAAAAATAGTACCTCAAGGTTATATTGTCCCATATAAAATTCAGTGGGAGTAAACTGGATTAAATTATCTCTTTTTCCTACTTGCTCAACATAAATGACTATACAGATTTATAAGCCTGCCCTTACTGACTCTAAAAATCTGCTATAAAGACGTGTACAGTGAAATAAGATTTATTTTCATGGGAAATACAGTAATATTACAGCTGAGGAAGGTGCTTTGCAAACCTTAAAGTACTACATAAATGAGATTTATTACTACTACCATTACTGTGATGTAATCTAAAACTTTTTTTCCCTGCCTATTTTCATATAGCTAGACTGATATATTTTTTTTCCTTTTAAAGAAATTGAATTCCCCTACGTTGTCTGTGAACAGTGAAGGATTTATACCCATGCTGGCTAAGTTAGATGATTGTATAACATATATTTCTTCTCATGTAAGTTACTTCATTTTCATATACTTAAAAAAAATAAAAGACTATTAGAGGTGGGGGGGAAAAACTATCATCTGATCCAGTCCTTTCACATTAGTGATGAGGAAGCTGAGACCTTGACAGCTTGACTGAGTTGGCCTGTTGTCCTACAGTGTGAGGAAGCTGTGACTGGAGGCCAGGCAGAAGGAAGAGCTGCCATGATCAGTGTCCGTTCCACTGATGCTGCCTTGTACAGGCATGGCTTTATAATTTCTCACTTAAATACTGTTTTGTTTAATACAAAAAGAAAAAAATATCTTGTGTATATATTTTCCCCCAAAGTCCTTAGTGGCTCTTAGCAGTGAAGACAAGAGTGCTTTTGGTTTTTCAGGTGTCCTGCTCAAGGGACAAGGCTGTCGTGAAGAGTCACACTGCTTTCAAAGTGTGTGGTTTTTTTTTTTTTTTTTTAGGGCACTGACATTATAATGTTTGGTGCTATTTCTCTGGAAACTAGGAAGCCCTCAGGATTTGGGGGATGAGAGAGCAGTTCCTTGCTAGATTTAGGTCCTTCTAATATACCATCTTCCCTTCCCTGTACCTCACCAAATCTCTAGCTGTTTCTCTGGATATTGGTGTGAGAAATGATATGTTTCTGTATAAATAACATTTGCTGTTTTGGCTCTTAGATTTTTCTGAAGTAATGCTCTTATTCTCAACAAAAACTTTTTTGCCACTGTTTTTAATCATTAGCATATTCTGGTTTTTTTTTTTCAGCCTAATTTCAAAGATTATCCTGTATATTTACTTAAGTTTAAGCAATGCCTTTCTAAAGCTATGCACCTTATGAAGACTTACACTGTGAACACACTACAGAACCTCACAAGTCAATTAATCAAGCGAGTAAGTCAGTTTGTCCTGATAGATCTTTTATCTTGAATTGTCTATTCCATGTGCTGCATTATAAGTGTGAATTTAGTATGATGTGACTTGTTCATATTATGAATTTTCACTGTTTGAGTGGTGATAACTATATAATAAAATTAAACTTTCATTTGGAGTTTGAAAACTCTTTTAGTTGAAATATACTATGTTCTTTTGGGGGAATCATGTTTGATGCTGTATGTGGGCATGTAGTAGGCAGAAGTAGCAGTAGGAAGGATCATCACATATTCACTATTTGAAGAATTACTTTTTGCTAATTATTTTAATTTCTGTCTTTCTTCCCATTCCACATATTTCTTTAGGATCCTTCATCTGTGCCAAATTCAGACAATGCCTTCACTCTGTTTTATGTAAAATTTCGAGCTGCTGCTCCCAAAGTCAGAGTAAGTTTGCTGACAGTTATTTATAAGAATATTCATGGTAACCGTTTCAGTTGTATAAAAAGAAGGTAATTGAACCATGATATTGACTAGTTCTGCCATTTATGTTTCTCCTTTTTTCTTTTAACTGTAGACTCTCATTGAACAAGTAGAGCAACGATCTGAGAAAATACCAGAGTAAGTAAATAGAAGCCGTTCCATTTTCGGAGTACCTACTAATCAGGGAGTATTGTAATTCTAAACACTGTTTCCTTCCTGGTTGTATATTGTTGGGAACCTGACCTAGGACCATGACCCTGTTTCCTGCATTATGGAAGCTTATTTTGACAAAATAGGGCTACATGGAAGATTTAGCTAGTTAGCTGACATGGAAAATGGGCAATTTCCTGCCAGTCTTTTCCACAGTTAGTGAGCAAAGCTCACAGAGTAAATTCTCTGGAGTAGTTCTTTGCTGCAAAGAGCTGGGTCAGGTTGCCTAGTCAGGTTGGCAGATTACTTGTAGTTTTTTTTTACTCTTCATATAAATGTTCATCTTTATTAGTGTAGATAATTGACTTTGCAGTTTTTCAAATGTGTTTTAGAAATTTAACTTTTTATTCTGTAATGGGAAAAATATATTTAGGTATTGAATCCGAATTTAGTGCTGCTAATCAAAACTTTATATTTATGTTCTCTTTCCATCAGTATTTAGCACAGTGCCTTCTTTATACCCAGTACTAGAGTTGAAATGAATGATATATTCATAAATCTTTTTTTTTTTTTTGCTTTTTGGAGGGCAATTGGGGTTAAGTAACTTGCCCAAGGTCACACGGCTAGGTTTTTGTTTGTGTGTGCATTAAGTGTCTGAGGCCACATCCGAACTCAGGTCCTTCTGATTCCAGGGCCGACGCTCTACTCACTGCGCCACCTAGGCGCCCCTATATTCATAAATCTTAAATGAAATTTAATACCCAAAGTAAAAATATTAAATTGAGAAAATTTTTTTCTTTCTGTCAGATACCAACAACTTTTAAATGAAATCCATCAGTGCTACCTTGATCAAAGGGAACTTCTGCTGGGCCCTAGTATTACTAGTACTGTAACTGAGTTAACAAGTCAGAACAACAGAGATCATTGTGCCTTGGTAAGAATCTAACTTTATCTTCTAATTTCATCTAAGTGAAGCCTCCAAAAGCTTTATCTGTGTAGATCATTTTTGATCTCATGTATAAAAATACATGAGACTTCTTTTCCATTTTCTAATCTAGACATATTTAATTTTCACTGAGCTGGAGATAATCTGAATTGGCACTTAACTTTCTCAAAAAGTAGAGGTGTGTGTTACGTGGATGTAGGGGGTGCATGGAAGGGGGCAGCCTTATCACACTAAACTAGTTTTCAGGAAATGGAAATAGGAAAATAAACATGGACCCTTTCGAGATTGTATTTTCTGAACCTTTTAGATCAATGTTACTGATAGTTAAACTTTAGGTTTTCCTTCTTTTACTGAAGTAGTGTTTCTGCTTGCTGTGATTTTAAATAAAGGAATCCATGAATAGGTTTCTAATAAAGATCACACTTGAATTTGATGATAAAAACTTTGTAATATTGGAAATATTGTGTTTCTTCTTAATAATTTGTCACCTTTGTTGATTATAGGTTCGTAGTGGCTGTGCCTTTATGGTTCATGTGTGTCAAGATGAACACCAGCTTTACAATGAATTTTTCACAAAACCAACGTCAAAATTAGAGTAGGTGGTAAATGGATTTTAATATTTTGCTTACAAGTTTTAATGGGGGGCATTCCGTTGGCATTACATAAATTGAGAACTACCTGTTCTGATGTTCATAATTGAGTATCACAGCAAAGGAGAATTATGTTTTTAAACTGCAGGGAATTTTCGTTTTCCTTTTGTGACTAAACATTTTGTGGTAGATTGAGAAGGAGATGACTGGGATCGTTTTCTTCCCGAGCCAGAGAATACATTAAAAAACTCCTCAAGCTGTTTATTACATACAAATGTTCTTTGATTTTGCTCACTTACTACTTAGAGAGGTGTTGCATTGTATTATGGAAAGGAAGAGATCTTTTGAGACCTAGGAGCCTGGTTTTGGTCTCTGTTCTGCCATTAACTAGCTGGCTTTTAATTTCTTTAACTTCCCTTACTTGCAAATTATGGAATAGGACTAGCTGGTCTCAAACGTTCCTTCCACATTATAGTGATGAATGGCTTAAGGGTGAAAATGGCTTTCACATATAGGGTGATACCATTTTATTCAATGTGAAGTAGAATATGAGGAAGTAAATATTATTCTTTTGAAAATATTTTCATCCTATGGAAAAGTTAAAGTAAAAAATATAGAATAAAATAAATTGCATTTTTTTATGCGGCCATGGTTTTAGGGTAGTTAATTTTAGTGGCTTTTAAGTCATGCAAATTGGTTCTAAACTGCTATAATATATTTTAAGATTCCTCAGAATTGCTTTCACATATCATTATAGATTATTGATAGGAAAGAGTTTTCCAAGTGGAGAGAACTTTTTTATTCATGCTCAGATTAACGATTAAGCTTCTTATGATTTTGTTATCTTAAGTACTATTATGGTTTCCTGGAAATGTTGCTTTTAATAATGTCATTCTTTTTTATTGTAGTGAACTTTTGGAGAAACTGTGTGTGTCCTTGTATGATGTCTTCAGACCATTGATCATTCATGTCATTCACTTGGAGACTCTGTCTGAACTTTGTGGAATTCTTAAAAATGAGGTGCTTGAGGATCATGTACAGAACAATGGTAATTTACAAGTAAAAAAATCAAATTTTCAATTTTTGGGGGATAAATAAGTGAAACAACAAGTCTTCACAGTGTAGATGATTTTTTTGAGTAGCTCTTGGATTTAACATTTTGGAAATTTGGTTGATTTTTTTTTTTTAAAGCAATTGGGGTTAAGTAACTTGCTCAAGGTTACACGGCTAGTCATTTGATTTATGTGTGGGTGCTCATTTTCTGAGGCCGGATCTGATCTCGGGTCATCCAAACTCCGAGGCCAGCGCTCTTACTCACTGCGCCACCTAGCCGCCCCTTTAGGGCAATTGGGGTTAAGTAACTTGCCCAAGGTTACACGGCTAGGTTTTTGTGCCGATTAGGTGTCGGAGGCTGGCTCCGAACTCAGGTCCTTCTGATTCCAGGGCCGGCGCTCTATTCACTGCGCCACCTAGCCGCCCCAATTTGGTTGATTTTTAAAAGTACAACTAAATATAATATTTACATTAATTCAGAGTTTACTTTATAGATGAATTAGTAGAGGACTGAGCCATGAGTTATGAGACCTGGACCCTGATCTCAGTCCTGCTACTTAACTAGCTTTGTGACCATGGGGAGATCACATAATCTGTCTTTATCTCAGTTTATATATCTATAAGATGAGGTCAGATCATTTCGAAGGTCTCTCTCAGTACTGTGGTTTTTTGTGATGTTACCTGAATTTGAAGCCTAGGAGTTAGTCCCTGGACTCTGATGGGATCCGGGTAGATTTAAATTTGTGTTTCAAGGCATTAGTAAGAGAGGACAGTAATGTCTTGATTGTGTGAGAAGTTTATTTTTATTTTGGGTTAATTTGGTAGTGAAATTTGAATGGATCTTTTTTTTGGGTTTAGTAACATGGATTAAAATTTAGGCAAATAATAAAGTAAAAGAAAACTTGACATTTTAAGTACACTTAAAAATCAGTTCTCCTGGGTAGGATTGGCATTTTGGATGTTTTGATACAATACTTCATTTTCAGGAAGCTACTGGAACAGAGAATCTTGGTAAAAGCTAGAGGCTTATTAGCACATCACACACAGTGCACATTTTTTTTAAATTATGAAAAGGGGAAAGTCATACTTTGGAATCGAAGTATACATCCAAGTGACAGATTTTGAGGGCATTGAATTATCTGTGGCATGGAAAAGCTAATTTTTTTTTTTGAAAAGCTAATTTTCTTAATGTTGTTCTGGCATTTTGGTTGAATACCTCATAAGTGATCATTTTATTTGTAGAGATTTTTTCCCCCTATCCAGGCTGTCTTTAGGAGATGTGATGGATATGTTGTTCTTAAAAGCTTTCTTATCCTCTGTTTCTTATTTTTACTTTATTCCTTTCTCAAGAAGACATCTTAAATCCAGTATGTATGTCCAGAACACTTCATCATTTTCCCTTCCCAAAACCATTCCCCTTCCAGATTTCCCTGTTTCTAAGACACTACCATTCTTCTAGTCTCTTGGGGTCATATGGCCTATCTTAAACTCATCATTCTTCCTGATGATCACAAGGATCCAGTCAAAATCTTGTGTTTCTACCTCTACAGCATCTCTTATCTCTCCATTCACGTGGCTACTACCTTATTTCAGGCCCTCTTTCCCATATTACTGCAGTGGCATCCTAATTGGTCTCTATGTTCCAAGTGTCACACCACTCTAGTCCATCTTCTGCCCTCATGCCAAAGTGATTTTCCACAAGCTTAGATCTGACCATGTCACACCCTTACTTGGTCAACTTCAGTGGTTTCCAGTTGCCTCTAGGATCAAATATAAACTCTGATTTTCTAAAAGATAAAGCTATTCACAGTCTTGCTTCAGCTCTCTTTACAATCCCATTGTACATTACTCCTCCCCCCCACCCCTCCACTCTTCAGTCCCGTCCAGTCACGTTGGTCTACTTTCTATTCCTTATCTCTCTCTCTTGTCTTGGTTTCAGTATACCAGTTGTCCACTCCACCTACAAAGTTCTGTCTCCTCCCCTCTGTCTCATGATATCCCTTCTTCCTTCAAGATGCCGCCAAAACACCATCTTCTGTAACAGCCTGTCAAACTAGCATAGGACAAGTGGGCACCAATCAGACTACAGTGTCATTGAGAAATGTTTAACAAAATAAATCAAATATGGTATAGCATAGATAATGCTAACGTGTGGTTTTCTAGGTCATTATGGGCCATGTAGGGATCCTTTCTGTTTAGAGGTTAGCACCACTGTTTTATATGAAGCCTTTACTCACCCCCTCAACTGCTAGTGCTCTGCCTTTCAAATTGCCCTGTATTTCACTATAATTTCCCAAAAGTCTTAGTGCAGTTTTCATCTTTGATAACTTCAGAAGTATAACTGCTGTAAACTTAAAAAAAAAAAACCCACATCATTTTGAAAGCTTAATTTTCTTTTACACTTTCTTTTGTGAATTTTGAGTAATAAAATTTTCATTTTCACTTTAACAACAAGGTAGGCACTCTGTTATTTATGGCACATGTGACAGTTTTTGAATGACATTTTCTGAAAAGCAGTGGATCAGTAGAGAAGCTATCCTTGTTTGGCCCCCTGATTTATCTCCATTAATTAGACTCTGTGTGTGTGTGTGTGTGTGTGTGTGTGTGTGTGTGTGTGTAGTCACTTTAAAACTGTTGTGTGTGCGTCAATACCTCATTCTTTGGATGATATTAAGACTAGGACAGATGTATTCTGTAAGTCACTTGAGTGGTAGCTCCTGCTGAAAGGTTTTACAAACTTGGAAAATCAGCTAAAGGGATGTATACCATATCACAGATGTATACATGGTGGTCATGTTGAATTTTAATAAGAAAAATTAGTATTTAAAACATTTAAATAATTAACCTTTTAAATATTTTTTAGTCTTTTTTTTTGGAGGCGAGAAAGCAGGGCATTGGGGTTAAGTGACTAGCCCAGCCAGGATCACACAACTAACGTCAGATTTGAACTTAGGTCCTCATGACTCTAGGGCCGGTGCTCTATTCACTGTGCCACCTCTGCCTCTAAATGTTTTTTTGTAAGTTTGTAGCATTTATTCTTCTGAAATCATTAAAGGTTAAAACTGCACCAAGACTTTTGGGACATGCTGCATTTTGTGTTTATTTGTATTCATTATGAATATACTTTTATTTGTCCTTGTTGTCTCCCCTATTAGAATATAAGTTTCTTGTGTGTAGGGATTGTTTTATTCATCGTATTTATATCCCAGGTGACTAGTACAGTGTAGCCAAGTGGCCAACACATAGTAGGTGCTTTATAAACAGTATAATTCCTTGGTTCTCTTTAAGGAGTTTAAAGCACAAACACTGTTAGATTAGGAGTCAGAAGAACCTGAGTTTGTGCCCCTGCTTTGTCACTAACTGGATTACTGAGCCTCTTGTTTTCTCTTTGGTCTTCTACAAGATGAGGAGAATAGCAACTTTTCTATGTGTTTTAAGAGTTGGTGTGATGATCAAATGGGATATGAGGGCTGTGAAAGGCAATAAAATGCGGCTTAGGTGCAAAGCTTTGTTGTTATTAATAGAATGACTTTTCATTACATTTTTTTGTAAGGAGATCTGTGGGCCAGTTTAGTTACTTTTTAAAATAGTTAAGGGTATTTGGTGACTTTCCTTGAGGTCACTGGAGTGAATCATAGAAAAAGGGAATAGAACCACAGTTTTTTGAAATACGTTTTCTGCCAAGTGGCCCTTACTGTTTATTTGAACAATTTAGTAAATTGTTTTAAAAAATAAATTTTTATAAATCTGAAAAAGTGAAATTTTCGTTTTTTTTGATCAGCTGAACAGCTTGGGGCATTTGCAGCTGGAGTAAAACAGATGTTGGAAGACGTACAAGAACGACTGGTCTATCGGACTCACATATACATTCAGACGGACATAACTGGCTACAAACCAGCCCCTGGAGACCTGGCTTATCCTGATAAGCTGGTCATGATGGAGGTAAGACTTTCCATTTATCTTTCATTTAATTTTTTAATGTAGTAGCTTACCATGAGACAGGATTTTTCCTTTTAGTTGTCACACAGATGTACTATCAAGATAAACCTGATATTAAGTATATGAAATTAGATTCTTAAAAAAATCACATCAGGCTGTTTGAGTGAGCTCAGTAGAAATACTCTTGATGGAATTGTCATTCTTCCAAGATGTTTTTATGGGTTTTTTTTGGCTCAGTTTTCCTCTTCACATGAGGGAGCATACATTTCATCCCCAAACAATTCAGTGATCCATGTGATTGCTGCCTCCAAAACTTTTTTGGCCTGCTCTCTAAGTGGCATTGGTAGAGAAGCAGGCTTGTGGATCTGCAGAAGTCACCACTTTGCTAATGAGAACATACTAAATGTTATGCATGGCCGCAAGGAACATGGCTAGCAGTATAGTGTTACTCTCCTTGTGGAAGGAGAAGGAACATTCTCTTCTTCTGTAGATCACTCAGGTTTATAGAAGCTTGGCCATTCCCTCAGCCCCCACCACTGGGCTCCAGTGGCTTCCTTTTCAAGGATTAAATATAAACTCCTTTGTCTGGCATTTAAAGCCCTTCATAACATGGCTCTTTCCTACCTCTCTAATCTTCTTATGCTTTAATCCCTTCCACTCACTCTTAAGATTCTGTAGCACTGACCTCCCTATGATACTTGAATATGACACTCTATTGCTGGTCTCCATTTTCATTAGGCCCCCTTCCACCCTCATGTTTGGAATGCTTTGGCCCCTCACCTTCATCTCATAGTCTTCTTGGTTTCCTTCAAGATTCAGCTCTGATCCTCGCTTCTGCACCTCGACCAGGAGTGGGGAACCTGTGGCCTCAAGGCCCCATGCAGGCCTCAGGTCCTCAAGTGCAGCCCTTTGACCGAATACAAATGGCATTTTTAGTCAGAGTGGACTTGACCTGGAGGGCCACGTGTGGCTTCAAGGCCACAGGTTCCCCAACCCTGACCTAGACACAGTAAGTGTTTATTGGCTGACTAATTGAGAATTTGTGGTCTTTAGAATCAAGATTATGACTTGATTCATTGGATCCCTATGAGAAAACCAATATTATTTTAGTTTAGAAGTTAAGCAGGCACAGAAGAGCTTAAATGACTGGCCTTAGGAGGGATAGTAAGTCAGTAAGAAATAACATGAGAAATCAGAACTTTAATTTTCAGCCAGTTCTCTAGATTCTTCAGTACAGTATCCATCCAGGGAGCGATTTTGGGCCTTATAAAGTTTCCTTTTGCCCCTTGAAGTATTTTTTAAAATAGAATACCAACTTTTAAAAAATACTTTCTTTTTAATCACTGCTAATGTGTCAGGTCCACCAGTATTTTTTTAATTTTTAATTTTTAATTTTTTTTTAACAAATGCTTTATTAACTTCTGGTTTCCATTATTCATTTCCGCTAGATTTTGAGTTACAATTTTTTCCCCATTTTTCCCCTACCCACCATCCCAGAATAGCAGTCCAACAAGATATCCCCTCATCCAATCTGTTCTCTCCCATATCTTCTCCCATACCCCCTTCGACTTTTCCATTAGAGGAAGGTGAATCTTTGTGTCCCAATGCCTGCACATCTCATCTCCCAATTACATGCAAAATAGTATTAATAATAGTATTTATATATATTTGAAACATTTACTTTTAAGACCTTGAATTTCAGATCCATTCCCTTCCTCCCTTGACACCCATTCGCTCTGGGAAGATAAGTAATTCAGTATGTGTTGTACATGTATAGCTGTGCAAAACATTACCATAGTAGATATAGTGTGAAAGGCTGCTTATAATTCCCTCCCACCCATCCCACCCCACACCTGGTCTATTCCCTACTTTGATCCTATCCGTCTTCGAAAGTGGGTACTTCCAACCTCCCCTCCCCTGAGAAGGCCGTCCCCTCCATCATCCCTCCTCTCATCCCCCTTCCCCTTACTCTCCAGCAGGGTGAGATATCCCATTTAGTATGTATGTCATTCTCTCCCTGAGCCAGATTCAGTGAGAATTTTGTTTTGCCTTTTTGCCTTCCTGTTCTTTCCCTCCCCTGCAACTACTTCCCCTTGCTTCTTCTGCATGAGATAGTTTACCCTATCCTGTCTTTCCCCATCTTCTCTTGCCACTTTCCTCTCTCACCTCATAATTTCACCCCTTAAGTATCATCCCTTCCCACCAAATTCAACCTATGCCCTCTATCCATGTATAACTGTAAACATATATACACACATTCACATATGTATTCATATGCCCATATACCCTTCTTCCATTATTTTCATACTGAGAAAAGTTTCATCAGTCACAGTTATTGTTTTTCCATGTAGGAATGTAAATAGGTCAAGTTTGATAAGTTCCTTTTGATTTCTTTTCCCTGATTACCTTCTCAGGCATCTCTTGCTTCTTGTGTCTGGATGTCACATTTTCTTTTCAACTCTGGTTTTTTCCTCAAGAATGCTTGAAAGTCCTCTATTCCACTGAATGACCATATTTTCCCCTGAAACAAAATACTCAGTTTTGCTGGGTAGGTGACCCTTGGGTTCATTCCCAGCTCTTTTGCCCTCTGGAATATCATATTCCATGCCCTTTGATCCCTCAGTGTAGAAGCTGCCAGGTCCTGGGCTATTCTGATTGTGTTTCCACAATATTGAAATTGTTTCTTCCTGGCTGCTTGTAGTATTTTCTCCTTGATCTGGGGATTCTGGAACCTGGCTATAATATTCCAGGGAGTTTTCTTTTTGGGATCTTTTTCAGGAGGTGATTGGTGGATTCTTTCAACCTCTATTTTGCCCTCTGGGTCTAAAACATCAGGGCAATTTTCCTTGAGGATTTCTTGAAGGGTGATTTCTAGGTTCTTTCTTTGATCATGGCTTTCAGGTAGTCCAATAATTTTTAAATTATCTCTCCTGGATCTATTTTCCAGGTCAGTGGTTTTTCCCATGAAATATTTCACATTGCCTTCTATTCTTTCATTTGTTTGGCTCTGTTTAACAGCCTCTTGATTTCTCATAAAGTCACTAGCTTTCATTTGCTCCAGTCTAACTCTGAAGGAATGAATCTCCTCAGTGGGCTTATGAGATTCTTTTTCCATCTGGCAAATTTGGCTTTTTAAGGCATTCTTCTCCTCATTGCCCTTTTGGGCCTCCTTTGCCATTTGAGTTAGTCTATTTTTTAAGGTGTTATTTTCCTCAGTCAGACTGTTGACTCTCATTTCATTCTTTTCCTGTATCCTTCTCATTTCTCTTCCCAATTTTTCCTCCACTTCTCTTATTTGATTTTTGAAATCCTCTATGACCTGTAACCCGCTCGTATTTTCTTTTTCTTTTCTTTTTTTTTTTTTTGCTTTTTGGAGGGCAATTGGGGTTAAGTAACTTGCCCAAGGTCACACGGCTAGGTTTTTGTTTGTGTGTGCATTAAGTGTCTAAGGTTGGATCTGAACTCAGGTCCTTCTGACTCCAGGGCCGACGCTCTACTCACTGCACCACCTAGCCGCCCCCCTGCTCGTATTTTCATTTGGGGCTTTTAGTGCAGGATTTCTGACCTCACAATCCTCTTCCTGTTCTATGCTTCAATCCTCTTTGCCCCCAAAATAGGAGTCTAATGTTGCATTTTTCTGTTTATTTTGTTTCCTTTGCCTTGCCATGTTGCCACTTAATTACTTGACTTTTGGGCTTGTTTCCACAGTAGGACTCTGCCACCAGACAGGGGATCTTCCATCCCAAAGCTGGGGTCTTCACAACTTCCGCTTCTGGCAAGCTGGATACCCACCCCATGACCCCTACCCCAGACCACAATCCAGATCCAGGGAGGTTAAAGCAAGAGCAATTACCCCCCAAGACTGATTGCTGGATCTCCCTACAGTTCAAAGGCCAGGAGCTGGAGCTGCCACTGAAAACTACAAAATAGTGTATCTCCTCGGTGGCTTCTAGCCCCTAGGGGAGGAAGCCCACATGTTCCCCAAATACAGGTCCCAAAGTCCATAGGGCACTAACCTCTTACTTTGTCCTAGGCATGTCTGTGTTGATGATTCTGGGATCGCCACAGCTGCTTGTATACTGGGGTCTGTCCAGCCCACTGCTGGTCCAGCTGCGTTGGGGCTAAAACCCCGGCTCAGCAGACCTGGGATTGGCTCTTAGCGCACTGGGCTGTCAGCTCCCAGAGCGCTGCCCTGGCCCTTCCTGCAGGGCTGCTGGGCTGTCCTCAGCAGGAGGTTAGCTTCTCTGTGTCGTTCTGTGGGTACTGGGGCTCCAGAAGTTGTTCAGAGTCCCCTTTTACATGGTTTGGAGGTGTCCTGGGGGGAGAGCACCTTGGACATCCTGTTTCTACTCTGCCGTCTTGGCTCCGCCCCTAAATCCACCAGTATTTTGCACAAGACATTTGATTTGAAACATAAATCGTTATGACAATCTGCATTTGATCATCCAGCATAACTTGAAGAGTGACCGTAAAAGGGTTATTTTCTTATAATGCAGTAGATACCTTATTGTTCATTTGTTAAATTTAAACAAATTAAATGAAAATTAAGGTTGGTTAAACAAAAAATACACTTCTATTGAAAGCAGTAGCATTCAAATAATTTTGTTTGGAAATTAGGACAATTATTTGTGAATTTTACTATGTTAGCAGTTTCTTATCATTATTGAATTCAGTGTGATTCTAGTTAAACATTTTGAAACTTGTTATAAAAGCATCCATTAAAAAGCCCCTAATGGAGTTTTGTTGCTTTTAAATTATACTAGAGTATTATTCAAAAGTGACTGTTCTTTGGTATTTTCCATTATCTGTGTAAATCAACAAGCATCTAAGTGCTTACTCTGTGCTAGGTATTAGGCTAAGCAGTGGGGATACTAAGACAAGTGCAAGGCAAGATAGTTCCTGCCCACAGGGAGCTGAGGTTCTAATGAAATGACAGAATAAGGAATTGAGTTGGGGTTGGTGTGTACTGGAGAGGTCTGAAGCATTTAAAGTAGAGCTGGCCTGGGCCCTAGGAAGGGGACTGAAGAGAAGAGGGGTCTTTGGGGAGAGAAGACCACAGTGGGAGAGGGAATTTCTAGAGTAGGAAGGCAACAGCTGAGTCAGGTGAAAAGAAGGGGGTGAAGAACAAGAGTCAGAACTAAAGCTAGAGAGGAAAGAACCATAAATGATGGTGATTTCAGTGTCTGTCTCTAGAACCTTTGTGAAAATCAAGAATCTTTTCTTATTCCTTTGTTAATTAGCATTAATTTGAAAGATGACTTGGAGGTACAGCCATAGGGTAGGATTGGGATAGTTAGGAAGGATGGGAGAAAGAAGAAAGTCTTCTGGTTGTTTTTTGCTTTTTGGTGGGCAGTTGGAGTTAGGTGACTTGACCAAGGTCATACGGCTAGTTTTTGTGTTAAGTTTCTGAGGCCGGATTTGAACTCAGGTCCTCCTTACTCCAGGGCTAGTGCTCTATTCACTGTGCCACACCAACCAGGTCTTCTGGTTTTGAGGAACTCTACTACAAGGGAAGAGAGGCAGTAATAAGTCTGCTGAATAGAGCTGAGTGCTCCTACAGAGGAGTGTAATAGGCTAATCAAATTAGAGAAGATTTCTCAAGTTTTCCTACAGTATAGTAGAGGAAATTATTTTCTTAAGTATGGTTTAAGTCTGAAAAAAACTCTAAATTTGGGTGTGAACATTGTATGTTTAGCATTATAACAAGAATATGACTTTGAACTGAAGGGAGTAAAGAAATCTCTAGAACCTGAATATATTCCTTACTCTGAAAGGAATTTGCTTATAGAGACTTTCTAAAAGCTGTGTAACTCCAAAGCCCATGTAGTTTTTAAATGACACTGAACATGAAAATGAAATATTTTTTAAAAAAATATCTTCAAGTGAACCCTTATTAATATTTTTTGAACAGGCTCTTTTAGCTTAGGAAAAATAATGGAAGAAAACCTATCCATAGTGTAGGAGATGAATAACTCCCCTAGTAGATGAGTATTTTGTATGTAGATTTTGAGAAGGAAAGTCAGGGGCTAACAGTAGTGCTTAGAGGGGTTGTATTGAATAATATGAAGAGGAAATTTAGGCATTACATGGAGATGGAAGACAGGAAGCCCTGGTCAGGGTTTCCATTCACCTTTCACTTTACTAGTTAATGTTCTTTTCACTTTCAGAGCTATTTTTGTCTGTAACTTTGGCATTGAGAAGTGAGCAATGAGCTTTGATAGTTTTGTATTGCTTTGTTCCAACACTCGTCTCACTGCATGTTCTAATGACTTTTGGTGCTGCTTGGATGTCATTGAGGTGTCATACTATCATATCACTACACCTAAAATCCAAGAGGATTGTATCTCATCTAAATTTGGTGATTCCCATCATCCTGATACAATGCTCTGAACATCACAGTTGTCTACAAGTAAAATTTTGTTGAATTGAATTACATATTTGGCAGATACTATTTTGTGGAGAAATACCATAAATGCCATATACAGTTTGTAGATTTTCAAAGAACTATATCAGGTTCTTGTAGTGCTTTAAGGTAATTGTGAACATTATTTATAATTATATTGCAGATGTTAAAGAGTGCCAGTTAATGTTGAGTTTTAGTGCAATACTAGACTTGGTGGTGGTGTTAGGGGTGATACACAAATTAGGTTGAATACTTGAAGTCTAAATGAGATTTTAGCCTATGTCCAGTGTTGTCTCCCACTGTTCCAATTGGGTATGTGATTTATTTGTTGTGCAGTGTTGTTACTGGATCAAGTGGGAGATGATATATATGAAAGGGCCTTGAAACCCATTTACTTGTTCAATTGATCATCATTTATTGCTTCTTCTCTGCCAGTACTGTGCAAGACATGGGGGTTACAGAGACAAAATCGAAACAGTCGCTGTTCTCAAGGACCTTCCATTCTATAAGAGACTTTATGTACATATGTAAGCATATACAGAAAGAATATAGGGTAGTATTGGGAAGGAGACCACTAGCACTTACAGGGTCAAGAAGGGTTTCATAGAATAAGAATTTTGTACACCTTCTATGAGCTAGGCCCTGAACTTACTGTGCTTTTCTTTCCTTTTGAAAATGTCATGAACTTGTGCTTTCATCTGTTTAGTGATCATATGTTTAATATTTTGGGCTGATTCTATTAATATAATTTTTGATTTAGGTATCCCACCTTCAGGAGAATAAGTTTGGTTTGTGTTTCCTGTGGTGGGTGTGTTCAGCCATCTGTACTCTTTTATTTTAAAAAAAAGTTTGCCTTTTTTTTTTTTTAAGCTATTGGGGTTAAGCAACTTGCTCAAGGTTACACAGCTAGTCATTTTTATGTGTGGGTACTAATTTTCTGAGGCCAGAACAGATCCCGGGTCCTCCTGACTCCAGGGCTGGCACTCTTACTCACTGCACCACCTAGACATCTTAAACTCACTGTATCCAAAACAGAACTCAGTCCTTCCCCTTAAAACCTCCCTGCCATCTACCTTCCCTATTACTGTAGAGGGCAGCGCTATCCTTCTAGTCTCCTAGGCTCACAATTATCTCTGTCCCTCCTCACCTCCCACCCCCCATGTCCAAGGTAGTTCTAAGACCTATGGATTTCACCTTTGTCAAATCTCTGAAATATGTCCCCTTTTCTCTCACACTGCCAGTACTCTGTTTCAGGCCCTCATCATGTCATGCCTGGACTATTACAATAGCCTGCTAGTGGGTCTGCTTGCTGTAAGTCTCTCCCCGCTCCAGCCTACCCTCCTATTTAGCCACCAAAGTGGTTTACATAAAACTTAAATCTGATCATGTTATCCCCGCTACCCAGTAAACTCCATTAGTTCTCTGTTGCCCCCAGAAGCAAACACACATTACTTTTTGGGTATTGAAAGTACTTTATAACCTAGGTCCCTCTTACGTTTTTAGTCTTTTTAGACCTTACTACTGAACACTGATCTAGGGGTTCTGGCTTCCTGACTATTCCACAAACAAGACACTCCCATCTTTTAGCTCCAGGTATTTTCTCTGACTCTTCCCAATGCCTGGAATGTTCTGCCTCCTCTGCTTTGATTACTGACCTCCCTGGTTTCCTTTAAGTCCCAGCTAAAATCTCACCTTATACAGGAAACCTTCTTTATCCCCTCTTAATTTCAGTGCTTCTTTCTTTTCAGTTATTTCCCATATTTTTAACCTATACATTTATCCTATATATAGCTTGCTCATTGTTTTGTTATCTCCCCCTGTAGACTATAAGTTCCTTGAGAGCAAGACTGTCTTTTGCCTCTTATCCCCAGGGCTTATAGCACAGTGTCTGGCACATAGTAGGAGTTTAATAAGTATTTGTTGATTGAAGTACCCATTCTGTACTTTCAATTTGAACTCTATTTTGTAAAAAATAACAAGCAGAAATAGCCAATAATCACATTTGACAGTGTGGACAACATTCTTCCCAAGTAGCCACAGGTTTCTTCTTTGAAGAAGTATGGAGGGGTATGGTTCACTATCTGTTTTCTGAGAACTTTATTTAGGTTTTTTAGTTACTCAGAATTTCAATTTCTTTTAAATCTTTTCATTTACATTATTCTAGTTATTGTGTATATTGTTCTTTTGGTTCTTCTTACTTCACTTTACATCCGTCCATATAAATCTTACCATATTTTTCTGAATTTTTCATATAGATCATTTTTTGTGGCACTCTTACTCCATTTTATTCATGTACAACAGTTTTTCTTCTACTTATTTTTCCATCTTTGTGTTCAGTTCTTTGCTTTCAAAAATAGTTCTGCTATGAATATTTTGGTATATATGGTATCTTTGTTACTGCCCTAGAGTGGAATTGCTGGACCAAAGGATATAAACAAACTAGTTGAGTTGTTTTTCTTGCATTATTTCACATTGCTCTTTAGAATGGTTGGATCAGTTCACAGTTCGACCCACTGAATATTGTTAGTGTGCCTTTTTTTCCCCACTGACATTCTAATACAACTCCTTTTTGTTTTGGTCATCTTTTGCTAATTTGTTGGGTAACCTCTGAGTTTTGACTTGCTTGTCTCTTGTTTTTCATAATTTGGAGCAGCCTTTCATATGGTTATTAATAGTTTGCAGTTCTTTTGAAAACTTATTATCCTAAGGTAACTTATCTGCTGGAAAATTACTGTTAGCTCTTGGGTTGGTCTCTTAATCTGTCTTGGCTATCAAACTTTGATTTATGATATTTGACGCATTTTCCCCACTTGACAATACAAACACTTTTTATTTATCTGTTTTTTATGATCACCTCTGTTCATTGGATAAAATCTTCCTCACAGAGTACACTTTTAAAATTTTACCGTGTTTCAAATCTGCATGTTCAGTTTACAAACTTAAAATCGGAAACTGTACTTTTTAGTAACAAAACAGACCATCACATGTACTGAGCTTTGCCCAAAGCACCATCTTAATGGTGTGTTCCTTTGTTTTTTCTGCAGCAAATTGCACAGAGTTTAAAAGAGGAACAAAAGAAGGCACCCTCAGAAGCCTCATTTTCAGATGTTCGGTTAGAAGACACACAGCCTAACAGCCTAAATAAGTCTGGTATGTCTGGGAACATGTTTGGTGGCTTCTCTGTCAGCAGTAGAGGGAGGAAGCTCAGTGCATGAGCAGCGGCAGTATGATGTCCTGGGAAGAGTTGGGCTTTGAGCCTCAGCATCCTTGTTATTACTGTTACTGCCTTGGGTGTGTCAGAGAGATAGGGGGCAGGGGCAGCAGCTGGGCATCATCCTCAACTGCTCTGTAGTGCTCTGAGCCCAGCCTCATCAACCATACACTAAACTGAGAAGCACATCAGTATATAATGAGACTAACAGCTAACTGAACATTTTTATGCAGTTTCTTCTGGAAACCTTCGTTTCAAAGGCACATTGCTTTCTGTGCTTTTTTTTTTTGAAGAGGTGATTCTGCATGAATCACAATTAACACATAAAAATTGCTTATAACATGTGATCTTCTAAACATTCACTGCTCTAGAATTTTCCTAGAACTGTTCTAGCCTTTCAGTAGTATGAGAGTTGGGAAGATGATATTTCAGAGTGACTTTAAGAAGAGCTATACAGTTTGAAATTATTGTGATTAATGACATGCAGTGTTTGTTCAGAAGGGTCAGATATCCCAGTAGCCAAGGAAAAGCCTTGCTGTGTGTTGCGAATTTTATGAAACTAATGCTATTCTGTGAGATTAGCAATAGGATCAAGACATCTAGCTTCATTCCCCCTTTTCAGGATCCCTGGCTGCCTGCAAGGTTCAACTTCCAGGGCCTTTCCTTTTTTCCCCCAGTTGTCCAGGTCTTTACCTTACCTCATGCTATGTTGTATATATTTCTTATTTACTTATCTGTGTATAGATTGCTTTTGTTCCTCTGTAGGATGTGAGGGCAGGGACTCATTTTGTGTTTTATTTGTATCTTCATTGCCTAACAGAGTGTATGGTCATAGTAGATGTTGAATAAATGTTTATCTACTTATTTATATGTGTATGGACCTTTTTGTCAGAGCCTAGGAAAAGCCTTTGTGAGCCACAAGCAAGTGTAAAGATTGGCACCCCCCCTTTGCCCCCCCACAAATTGCATTTGCCCCTGTGTTACGGCCAGCTTCCAACTTCCTAGTGATTTTGTTGTAATCAGCAAGTAACTAGTGACTAGATAAAAGTCAATACCTGAATACCTTGGAAAACAGAATTTGGGGGCATTAAAAAGTGTACCTTATTATACCCCTCCCTGCCTTTTTTTGCATGTTGGGACCCATGTTATCTGTGTCTGGTCCTACAGTTTTGAAAATAGATACTGGACTATGGCAAATGATAATTTATGAAGGGTGATTCACTAAGACAGTTGAACTCATTAATTATCAGTGTACTTTTGGGTAGAAAAGTGTTTAGAAGTTGGGGACAATTTGTGGGCAGTGTATTTATCACAAATCTTGTATGTTTCAATGACTGTTTCATTTTAAGGTTAATATTGACATAATTTGCCATTCCTTGGTATAGTTGCTGATTAAAAACGAAGCTTTGTTACAATTTGCATTTCCTATTAGCCTGAGAACAAATGAAGATCCCTTAAGTGTCTTATTATGTGATTTTTCTAAGACAGACATCCACAATTAAGAAATTTGAGAGTCTGTTTTATATTTGTTCCTTAGGCACAGGGGAAGCTCTTAATTCTAGACCACAGGCCACAATTTCACCAGCAGATCTTCATGGAATGTGGTATCCTACTGTTCGAAGGACTCTTGTATGTCTCTCAAAGCTATACCGATGTATAGACGTACGTATGGAAAGTTTCATTTCTTTATATTTCATATTTTCTGCCGTTTGAAAAAACTGAAATTTTTTTTTTTTTTTTGCTTTTTGGAGGGGGGGATGCAGGACAATTGGGGTTAAGTGACTTGCCCAAGGTCACATGGCTAGTTAGTGTTAAATGTCTGAGGCTGAATTTAAACTCAGGTCCTCTTGACTCCAGGGTTGGTTATCTATTCACTGTGCCACCTAGCTGCCCCGAAATAACTTTTCTGAAAACTTTGTTTTCAGAACTTAGAACAGTATTTTGTCAGTATCATAACAAACGAGAGTATTGGGATTAGGAGAGCCATTTAGTTTTCTTCTCAACCTGCCCAACTCCATATATTTATAGTAACAGAAATCCATGTAAAAGAGACTTCAGATTTAAATAGGAATAATGCTACTAATTTAGATCTAAATGGTACTCACCTTGAATTAGAATTTTCAATAGGTAGCTCTTAAAACCCCAAATTGTTCAGTATTCAGAAATGAATAGGTTTAGTTACATATTTTTGCAGGTAGCTGACTTATTTTAAAACATTCTGTTTAATGAAGCGATTGCAATTTTCTTCAAGTTCATTTTATTTAATGCTATAATCTACAAAATGGCAATTTTAAAAATATAAAATATTTTAATAACATTTTTTAAAATTTATAGTTATATGTGTTGACATCAACTTCAGTCACATTTAAAATAAAAAGACTTAGATGATGAATTAGTCATAGAAAGAAGTAGTTGGACAAGTTCCATTGGTGCTTAAGAATAATGTATGTGAATAGTGAGTAGTTTCTTAGCTGGTAGGGGATTCCTGTGATCTCCTTTATTCCTTGGAAATGTCTGAAGACAGCGTTCTAGAAACTGGGGAAAGTACAGAATTGTTTCATGGGAGTAGAATGGAAAAATGGTCTAGTTATATATCTTTTCACCCACATCACTTTTGTTGCCTATGACTGGTGATCTTGGAACACCGTTAGAAATGTCTTTTTCCTAGCTTCTGGGACTTTCTGGAACTGGAATCAGATCATCTCTACTGTGTTAGAGATGCTCAGGTTTCTTGTGCAAGATCCTTTCCAATGAGAACCTCTGTGATACGGTGGGAGGGAAGAATCAGGAAAGAGATGTTAGGTGTGGCTGTTAACAAAGTTGACCATCAGGTACTTTGCCTTGCAATCCACTTGTGAAATAAAAGATGCCTGCTTACTGGAGGTTGGAGGTTGGAGGCCAGTTAAGTGGTAGAAATCATTGCTTGAGGAATGGGCAGAAAATTTTGTCTGTAGGAATAGATCAGAGCTTGTAGCTTTGTAGCTCTTGTTAGTTGAAGGGAACTCTGATTTTCCTTCCTTCTCATATCACCATTACCCCTTTTTTTCTAGGAAGGGACACCAGTAAGGAAAAGTGCCTTCTGTTGACCTTAGAAAATAATTCCCTACTTGGATAATTACTTAAGTCATTCCTTTTTATCAGATTTGATTTGCGTATTGAATCAGTTTCAGGGATTTTATTCTACCATAGATGGTGTATACTCTTTGGTAATTGGAAGAAACAGTACTATACCGTAGAATATAAGGTTTATTAAATGTTATACACAACTGTTAGAGTTGAAGGGACTTAATCAGATAATTAAATTCCTTCATTTAGTGGAAAAGGAAATGGAAATCCAGAGGTGTCCAAGATCTCATAGCTAGAAAGCAGCAGAGTGGGGAACTTGAGCCCAGGATCTTTTAGTCAGTTGTACTCATACATCTTATCCTTGTCATTCGTTTTAAAAGTTAGGTGCTGGAGGAAAGGTTTTTTTGACACCATTTTGTATTTTCTTAAATGTTGTATCAATACTTACAGACTTTTTTTGCTCCACCAGAGGGCAGTGTTCCAAGGATTATCCCAGGAAGCGTTGTCAGCTTGCATTCAGTCATTACTGGGAGCTACAGATTCGATCTCCAAAAATAAGGTTTGATGAAAAGTGTCAGATGAAGATTTGTGGTCCTTAATGGTGTTGTGGAGCACTACACATTTGTGTGCAGAGATAGAAGCTACAAGTCGTCTGACAGAAGAATTTAGTCCCTTGTCAGACTGTGTTGCCTGTATGCCCTGTGGGAAGAATGAATATTTCATTGTAGTGCTGCCATAAGACAGTGTAATGATACATACGTAGCCTTGGTAGTAAAGAGCAGAATGAAGGGAGCCTGCCCAATGAGGGCGGTGCATTACCAGAATTTTCTTTGCTAAAAAAGTAGGAATCATTTTTATAAATTCAAGGCTAATTGGGTATTGGTAATGACTAGCTTTTATGGAGCAGCAGCTATTTTAGAAAGCCAAATGGGGCATTTAAACTTTTTTAGAGTTTATTCAGGGTTTTCTCATGGAGTTAGTTAAGGATTGTTCTCTACAATATTGGAGTAGTCTTTCTTAAACCCAGGGTTGTACCCAGACAGTTTCTCTGCCACCATTGTTTTTCTCTACTTTTCCTTTGTTCTTTGGACATTTCCAGCAAAAAAAGAATGTGTGGCTGTCATTACCACCTTGGCCCATCCCTGTAGATGTCAAGTTATTTCAAGTATATAGGAAAAGAACTATAGTGATCCTCTTTCCTCTTTGTAGCTGTGGCTTCCTTTTATAAGTCCTTCCCATCCTCATGAAGCATCTTGTTCTACCTTAATTCCAGACCAGACATTTTCAAGGTTTCATGTCAGGAAAAAGCAGTATTGCCCCTCCCCCAAAATGTTGGACATGTTAGACCGGGCAGCCCTATTGTCTTTCATGTGTGTTCATTTCCACCTTCCTAAAATAGGGAACTGGGGGTTAAGATTTTGGCAAATGTATCAGGAGAGGATAGAGGATATGTTTCTAGACAGACAGTTAAGCTTTAGATAATTTCTATCTTAAGTTGGAACCATTCATATTTTTTCTATACTGATTAGTAGGATGTAAGTGATACTGGCATTTGTCTCTACCACAGACCTATTATTAAAGGTAGAAGAAGGACCCTGTATTTTCTGTTTTCTATATTTTAAGCTTTTGTATGTCTTAAGCTTATAGATATAATTGCCATGTAGCTCAGTTCTGTATTTCTAACTTAAGGAGCTTAAGTGGATGAATAGACAATCAGTTTGATGAGCGTTAACTTTTTTATTTTCATGGCTGAAATGTCATGTGCTTTTTGATATCTCAACCTTTAGAAAGATAACTTTATAAGAGTGGTTTATGATAGATGATTTCTTTTTTTTTAAAAGTTCTTTTCTTTGTATATTTTCGCTTATGAAGTAACTCTCAAAATCTCTTTAAGAAAGCAAATATGCCACCATTTTCTGTCCATTGTCCACATCAGCTTTGTAAAATATGCTTTTAAATTCTATAAGTTTCATCTTATTTAAAAGTAGAAGAATTACTTTTAAAAGGGAGCAGATTTTAAAGAAATAAACCCAGCATTTCCAGTGTTTAGAATAAATTGAATGAACAAATACTTCATGGTTGATTGATTTCTTGTTTATTTGACATTGTATAAAAGAAAACACACAGGATTTTAGCTTGTTTTGTGTCGAAAATGTCTGTGGAATGGGGAAGAAGATTTTTTTTTTACTTTAAGCCATGAAAAATTAAACTAATTGCTTATAAAGGAAGAATAATAATCTTTTTCTGTTATGCTGTTTCACTAGAGATTACCTCCCACATTTCACATTCCTACTTGATTAACACCAGTAGTACCTTTACCTAAAAAATGTACTACATTATATATCACTGAAGAATCTGGTCTGTGCTTTGAAAGTGCATTTAATTACAAAACTCCATGGATAGGTAAAGGAAGGGATGCAAGGAACTTCAGGGAAACTTTTAGTTACATGGAAAAGCAGAGGGATGTAGAGGAATAATCCAAAATGGAGTTTTTCTTTTTATACTTGAGAAGCTGCCCCTGTGTGGGACGAGACAGCACTTCAGACAAAGTAAAGAGGAACTCTGTGGCAGAGTTCTGACAAGAGAAACTGGAAAGATGTCCTGTCTCCCTAAACACCTCCTCTGTTTCCAGATTCATGCTGGGGGTCGTGAGTGGGTAGAGAATATTTTGTGTGTGTGTGTGTGTGTATACACATATATGTAAATACATATAAACACATGCATGCACAGACATGCACATGCCATGTCTCAGCTGCATTTAAAGTATACATTTAAATAAAGCTGATGGTTTTCTTTAAATTTGTCATTTCTTACCTTCCTGGCCAGGAAATTAATTGTTTTGTTTTTAACAGACTTCTTTTTCTGTTACTGGATTAGAAGGTCTTAAGAAGTAGAGATTTCAATATAAGTTTGAGGGCAAGATTTTCTCATGTAATTTTCAGTAGAGAGAGAGTTAAGGGAGTCATGGAGATACTATGAAACTATAAGATTTAGGCTAAGGGCTCCAAATCTAGGTGGGAATAACATTTGTTAAAATATGTTACCTTTGTTAAAATCACCTACATGTGATCTCTGCTTTTGTATTTCTGCTTAACCTATGATACTATGTATTTTCCCCCCTTTCAATTTAGACCCAGATTGATGGACAGCTTTTCTTAATTAAGCATCTTTTGATTCTCCGTGAACAAATTGCTCCATTCCACACTGAATTCACCATTAAGGAAATTTCCCTGGACCTTAAGAAAACTAGAGGTACTTCATTGTCCTGGCTGGCATAATTGGGCAGATTTAACCTGTCCAGATATGTCAACATAGGGTCTAGGTTTATTTTATGTTCATCTGCAATGTTTTTGCTTGCTTGCTAAACATATTACTTGCTTGTTCTCATCTGGGCTACAGACATTCTGAATGCTTCTCATATGCTGCAACATCTTCTTAGAAGCAACATCGGACAATTTCTGTTTATTTGATGCCAACAGAACCTGTTGAAAAATGGAGGGAAAACTCTCATTTTGTTTTCCTACGCAGTACCAAAGAGATGGTTTGACTGATTTGATTGCATTGATCAACTAGTCACTGTAGTGGAAATCCAGGGAGGTGATCTGAGGCAATGGAGGGAGCTGTGGTTGAGGAGCCTGGAGAGATAGGCTCTCATCCTGGTTCTGCCACCTTGGGCAAGCCCCTCTGAACTTTTCATCTTCTGTAAAGTAGGGATGATGATAATAGTGCTGCATAACTCATAATATTGTTGTAAAGGTCCAATGAGATGAAGAATCTGGAATGAGATGAAGTATCTTCAGATACTTTCAAGTGCTCTGACAAGTATATTCTGTTCTGTAGAGCTAACCTTTTATTCAGTAGTTAGCAGAAACAATGTCATGCTGGGTTAGAATCTATTAATCCAACAGTTTTTGTTGAACAGTACAGTCAAGTGATGCTTTGTAGACATTGGCTAAGGGTGTACCACAAATTTCTCTAATAACCTATCAGTTTAAACTTAATTGACACTATTATAATATTTGTAGTTGCGCCTTATTTAAGTTCTTTGGATAGCAGGTTATTTAAGTTCACTGTTATAATAGCTAGTCAAGGGATAAAGCCTTTTTTCGCAAGATTACTTAATATTCCTCAACAAACATTTTTCTGAGCCCTTGCTACATGCAAGGCACTGTGCCAGATACAGGTTAACAGAGCAAAGCTCTATGAGAGACAGAATTGGGATCAAGGGAAGGGAAAAGGAGGGATGTGAATAAAGATTTATAAAGTGCCTACTTTATGCCAGACACTGTGCTAAATGCTTTACAAATATCATCTCACTTGTCATTCCCAAAACCCTGTGAGATAGATGCTATTATTGTCCCCATTTTATAGCTGAGGAAACTGAGGCAGAAAGCAGTGAAGTAACCCAGTTAGTAAGAGTTTGAGGCTTGATTTAAGGTCTCCTTGACTCCAGGCTTAGTGCTCTATCCCCTGAGCTGCCCATCTGCCCTTGGGTATGCCAGGTAGAAGAGTTGGCCTCAGCAAGGAAGCCCAGCCTTTCTTCTGAGATGAAAAAGAAGGAACAATATGTGAAGATGTAGAGTTTTGAGGTAGGGAGTAGAGAGAGTTAAAGAAGCTTTGAGGTAGGGAGTAGAGAGAGTTAAAGAAGCTTAGTTGGAAAAAACCCTAGAGCTCATCATTCAGTTTTTGTGTGGCTAAGAATATCTCCTACAGCATCCCTGACAAGGAGTCGTCCAGCTTCTGCTTAAAGATGTGCAGTATCTGGGGACTTGGAATCTTAAGAGACAGAGTAGAGCATTTGTGGATAGCTTTAATTCTCTTCTCAGAGGATTGCGTAGTTAACACATTCAATAATTCATTCTTCAACTACCATACATTTTCTAGGCTGCAGGGCAGATACATAAAGCTAATTTTGATAAGACCTCTATATTCAGCTAAAATATAGTAAAGAGATACAGTACACATAGAAGTGTGCAATACTTTTTGATGGATACACAGTAATTGCATAGAATATAATAGGCCTATGAAACAGATACAGAGTACTGTAAGATGTCATAGGAAAGATTACTTGTAAGTGGGAAGATTTGGGAAGGCAGTTCAGGATGAGACAGCAAGGGAGGTAGATGTTGAAGGATGGGGATGAGATGTCAAAAGGTAAAAATTGAAAACATGAGAGGAGCCCTTTCTAGGTGTGAGAAATTGGTTATGAGTGAAGGCTTGCAAGTGGAGATTTATGAAAAATATATAGAATCTCTGGTTAGTTAGAGAGTAGAACAGGTAGAGTGTCAAATTTAGGTAGAAATGGATCCATGCACCCCTCACATTGACTTAGAAAAGCACAAATTAACATTATCTGTGTTTCATTGTATTTTTATTTATTTTGTTAAACATTTCCCGGTTAGGGTTTTAATCTGGTTCAAACCTTCTCAAATTTGATACTTCTGATGGAGTGGATAGTAGTCTGAAAGTTATGTGTGTCTTTCTGTCTACTGGAGCATAAATTCCTTGAGAACAGGGACTGTTTCTTGCTTTATATTCATAGTACATAACATAGTTCCTTACGTATACTAGAAATTTAAATAAACATTGAAGAAATTAACATTGACTGGCTTCTATCTTAGCAAAGAGGAGGTAGGGTTATCTGATGAGAAAAGGCAGGAGGTTGAGGTTAAGGGGTTAAACCTTGATATGGGGATTCTTCTTAATTTTTGGCATATGATTTGATCTGGGTATTGCTAAATCTTTATTACAAATGCTATTTATTAAAATTCTATTATACTTCCTTTTGTCCCTAAATGGCTTACTTTCTGATACAATGGGTACCCTTTGTTTGAAGTATTGTAGATGTTGGGGAACAAGTTCACATTCATGTTTTTTGTATTCAGCATGTCTAGAATGGAGCTCTCTTCTAGATACATCCTTTCTCTAAATTTCCCCACTTCTTTTAAGAATACTCTTTTTCCATTCACCTAAGTTTTTAGCTTTGGAGGCATCCTTGATCTTGCCCTCTATCTCACCTACAATATCCAATTACTTGCCAAGTTTTATTGATTCTCCCTCCATAAAATCTATTACTCTGATTCTTTTTCTGTTTCTTTCTCCTTCTGTCTTTCTTGCTTTTTCTCTGCTCACTCACCATGATGGTTCAGGCCTTGATCACACTTATCTAGACAATAGCTTCTATTGTCTAGATATTATCTATTTCAATAGCCTCTTAATTAAACTCCTGGTTTCCAGTCTTTCTCATCTCCAGTCCATCCTTTACACAGCTGCCAAAATAATATTCCTAAAGTACAGCTCTGACCATGTCTTATAGTACTGGTCTTTTGATGCCAGAATAAACTTTATTGATTCCTTTTGCGTAGAGGATATAACACAAACTCATTAGCTTATTTAAAACCCGTCTCAGTCTGGTTTCAGTAAGCCTTTCTGTTTATTGTACATTATGCCCCTTCATGCACTTGGTGTTCTCTAAAGTCAGCAGTATCTCCCATCTACTTGCCTTTTCACAGATTATCTATCTCCTGTTCCTTGAAAGCACTCCCTCCTCACCTTTGCCATTTATAATCAGAAACCTTTCTGTAGACCCTAGGTTGTTAGTCTCCTCTCTCTGGTCTCTTTGTGTTGTATCAGCTCTTCACCTTATAAACTCCTTTAAGGCAGGGACTGTTTTTAATTTTGTCTTTGGATCCCCAGCATCTAGAATGGTGCCTTAAACATAATAGGTACTTAATAGTTTGTTGGACTGGATTCTCTTTACTATTATGATTACACAGATATCCAGATATCAAATATCCAGATTGCATAGCCCAACCATCGATCATTTAGATGATAAAATTATTTCTTTTTATTATTAGATATTTTAACATTATTACTGTGAAGGATTTTAATTGATGGGATTGTGACATATAGGATTAACATTTGTACTATTCTGATTAATCTTCCGTTCTTTCTAGCCTGTAAATTGTTACTATTTGTTTCTGGTTCTTTTCATTATGAATTATTAACTGTAATTAACATTGAAGTGTAATAAACATTAATATCCCTACATTTTGTCAGAATTTGCCTTGGGGCATATTTTTCATAAAACTTAGACATTCAAAGCACAAGTTGATATGACTTCATTCACTGTAGAAAGAGTTCTTTTAAGTAACTAAAAGCTATAATAAAGAGAAAATAGAAACAGGAGCTACTTACTAATGTTTTGTTCTGAGTGCTTTCTCTGCTAGAGATTCTCTTTCATTAAGATAAGGGTCAAAGACTCAGTGCTGTTGTGTGACTGAAAAACCACAGTTAAAAATGTTTGAAACTGCTTTTTTCCAGTTAGGCAAAGCTAAACTAAGAAATAGTCTTTTCTTTCTGTTACTTTTTATGCTACTGTCTTATCTTTTAAGCCTCTGACTTCTCATAACTAACCCTTACAGCTTATTGCATTTGAACATCAATGAGACCTTTAGTACTTTGAGTAAATTCTAGTTAGGCTGGAGGTTAAGGGTTAAATATGTCCTTATGGTGTTTTTCCCTGGCTGACACACAATTTTGTTCTCTTCAATTTCAAATGAATAAATTTTTGTGCCAGCCAGAATCTGTAGCTATGAAGCTGGGTAAGTAGTTTTTTTTTTCCTTATCAGCATACAAAAACCAATTTTTACTCTACAGATTAATTTCTCTAAAGGTCATAATATGGCAGCTGCATAGTTTAGGTACCATTGAAGAAGTTTTTAATCAGATACTTAGCATTTATCTTATTTTCTTCATTTAGAAATTATCAAATTGCAGAATTCTGAGTTTTAAAAAATACGAAAAGACAATCATTATTCATGTCCATATCATCCTTATCCTTTGAGTAGAGTTAGTTAAATTGAACTTGGCTTTTTTTTCCTTTGTGGTTGGTATTAAGGAGTAGTATTTATTGTCCATTGAAATGGCAAAACATATCTTTCTTTAGGAACTGTGTTAGCTAAAACTTACATGTTCATAGCATGGGTAATTTTGTTTCACAGATGCAGCATTTAAAATCCTGAACCCTATGACCGTTCCAAAATTTTTTAGGCTGAGTAGCAACAATGCCTTAATAGAGTTCTTGTTGGAGGTGAGGAGTCTATTTATTTTCAGGGGGGAAACTACATTCATTTAAATGTGTGTGATTTCTAGGCACATAAAAATAGAAGGAAATTGTTTCTTCTTTTTAAGGGTACCCCTGAGATCAGAGAACACTATCTTGACTCTAAAAAAGATGTAGACCGACATCTGAAGTCAGCTTGTGAGCAGTTTATTCAGCAGCAGACCAAGCTCTTCACAGAGCAGCTGGATGAATTCATGTCAAAGGTATGCGTGCTGCTGCATTTTTGTCATTGAAAAATAATCCTCAGTCTTCCCCGTACCTCCTTTTATTTAATCATTCTTTTGTGACATCTTCAACAAAGATCATGACCTGTAAGCTTTTGATGTCTTCAGCCTGTAGATCTCTCAGCATATTATTATTGAAGTATTTTGTCTGGAAGAGTTTGGATATTTCAGCATTTTAAAGGAAAGTCTATAAATACTAATTAGTTATACTAATTATAATCAGTTTCATGGTTATATACGCAGTGATTATCCATGTTGTGGTTTGCGTCTCTTAATTGGAGTCTTTATCTATTGCTGTTGACTGTTTCTCGTGAAGATTGGTTGAGGGAACTGGGAATGTTTAACCTGGAGAAGAGAAGACTTGTAAGAGACAGGCTAGTGGATGGAAGTTGCAAAGAGGCATATTTAAGGTCCATGTGAAAGAAAAAAAAAAGCTTCTTAATTGTTAAAGCAGTCCCCAAATGGAATGGGTTGCCTTAGGAGGTAAGTCATGCGTTTCCTGTCACTGGAGAGAGGTCTTCAGATAGAGGCTGAGTGGTCACTTGTCAGGGCTGTTGTAAAGTGGATTCCTGTGTAATTTAACTTTTGAAGTCTTTTCTAACTATGTAATTCCTTGGTAAAGTGATTTGGAACAGGACTTGAGCTTTTTCCCTAAGGAGAGAGATTCTTATAACATTTAATGGGGTGGTAGTTTGCAGGTTCTCTTATATGTTGCAGACTCACAAAATTGGATTGGAAGGGAAGTCATCTGGTCTAATTCATTTCTCACTAGGAATACTTTGTACCACATTCTTGACAAAGTGATGATCCAGGTTCTGTTAGAGCCTTTTGCCTAAGTCAGCCCCTCTCATCCCACTTTGGGACAATGCTAGGCACTGTCACTCTTCCTTTCCATTGACTTGAATAATTGAGAGGTGAAGACTTTATACCAAGACATAAATATTCTATATACTAATAACTATAGTAGCATATTAAGTATATGTGTTTAAAATATATTTTGTATTTAAAATTCATATATGAGCTACTGTCAATCAATACACTGTTTGGATTACAGCTGTTTTGATACTTCTGTACTCAGCCAGTTGGTTTCTTTTTTAAAATCGCATTTGGGATTTTTGATCATATCAAAAATGTATTTTTAAAAAGCTAGGTTTTAACTTCTGTAAATATCTATTAAAGAATAATTGCATCATAGTAGGTGGGGTTGTCTTGAGGATCAAACGAAAGTATATTTCAGAAGTGCTTTGTAAACCTGACAGTGCTATATAAATGCCTTATATCATACATAAAAGAGTACTGGTTAACTTGGGGATAATGGAAGAAGTCAGATATGTTCCTACTGTCAAAGAATTTTCAGTCTAATTGGAGAAACAAGACATTAGTACATGAAGCAACTAAAGAAAAGATGTACCATATAAGCCTGTAGTTGACTGCAAGTAATGGTTGCCGTATTAACAAAACATCTAGGAAGGCATCAGTTTTAAAAATCAAGCCATTGGGGGGGGGCTAGGGGGCACAGTGAATAGAGCACTAGCTCTGGAGTCAGGAGGACCTGAGTTCAAATTTGGCCCCAGGCACTTAACACTTACTAGCTGTGTGACGTTGGGCAAGTCACTTAACTCCAATTGCTCTGCCTTCCCCCCTCCAAAAGGCAAAAAAAACCAAAACCCATGAAGCCATTAGATAACTGAAGTGTCAGAGGAGTCACAGTCAGATAACTTGTTGATCTCTGGTAGCACTTTACCTAGTTAGTTGATTTTAACAAACACTTAGATTTTGGGCTATCAAATTAGAGGTCCTCATTTATTTATTTGTTTGTTTGTTTGTTTATTTTTGTATTTGAAAGATTTAGTTTTAAAACTTCGAATTCCAGATCCATTCCCTTCGTCCCTTGTCACCCACTCCCGCTGGGAAGATAAGCAATTCAGTATATGTTGTACATGTCTAGCTATGCAAAACATTACCATAGTAGATATATTGTAAAAGACTGGCTATATTTCCCTCCCACCCATTCCACCCCCCACCTGGTCCATTCCCTACTTTGATCCTGTCCCTCTTCAAAAATGGGTGCTTCTAACCTCCCCTGCCCCCCAGCATGCCCTCCCCTCCATCATCTCCCCTCTCATCCCCCTCCCCCCTACTCTCCTGCAGGGTGAGATATCCCATTTAGTATGTATGTCATTCTCTCCCTGAGCCAAATTCAGTGAGAATATGGTTTTTCCTTTTTTCCTTCCTATTCTACCCCTCCCTTGTAGCCACTTCCCCTTGCTTCTTCTGCATGAGATAGTTTACCTTACCCTGTCTCTCCCCATCTCCTCTTGCCACTTTCCTCTCTCACCTCTTAACTTCACCCCTTAAGTATCATCCCTTTCCACCAAATTCAACCTGTGCCCTCTATCCATGTATGCCTGTAAACATATACACACACATTCACATATGTATTCATATGCCTATATACCCTTCTTCAACTGTTTCCATACTGAGAAAGGTTTTATCAGTTACAGTTATTGTTTTTCCATGTAGGAATGTAAATAAGTTTAACTTTGATAAGTTCCTTTTGATTTCTTTTCCCTGTTTACCTTCTCAAGCATCTCTTGCTTCTTTTGTCTGAATGTCAAATTTTCTATTAAACTCTGGTTTTTTCCTCAAGAATGCTTAAAAGTCCTCTATTCCACTGAATGGAGGTCCTCCTTTTTATAACAAATGAAGAGTTTCTAACTATTGTTTTGTGTTACTTTGATGATAAAGTGATATCAGAAGCATTTAAGACTTGGACAAGAGTAAAATAGAATTTTCACTGGAGTTATTTTCATATTGAGTCAGCATAGAACAACATTGGACACATTTTTTTGCAATACATCTACATTAATCCTGACTGGGAGCTAATATTGATTACCATTCCATAATTTTAGCTTTAGGTTTAATTTTGGCCAGACAGAGGGAAAAAACTGTTAGGTGTTTTATGGAGTGAGATAAAGCTTCTGAAACAAGTATTTGTTGATATTATTGAAATCCAAAATTTAAGGATGATATACATTTTAGAAATGAACAGATCTATATGTGTGAATTCTTTGATTCATTTTGTTGGGGAAGAGGCTTTCAAATAAACTGAATGAAGTTACAGCCATTATAGATATTTGGGAAGATTCTGGATACCTGAAAATTTTAGAGTGAAATAGAGAATGTGTAAGGAATCTTTAGTTTGGTTCTGTGCTATAACAACATGCTTCTTCCTAGACCACACTGAACCTCAGCAGTATTTACTTCTCTGAGTGCAATCCTCTCTCACCCTACTGTAGGTTGGGATTGTGAAAACATGGAGCTGGGGCTTCTTTCAGCATCTGGACTCTTTTACATTTGACCTTATCTGTCCTCTGCTGCCTTTGCCCTGGACAGGTTTCTCCTAACCCTGACCCCTAATCATTCTTGTAGTATCATATTCATTGTGTTCCTACTAAGAATATTTGTCAATAGTATAATTTTTATTATTAAGTGTTACTGTTATATTGTTGAATTTGGGTGTGTGCATTAAGATTTTGTTTTTTGGTTTTAGCTAAAAGAGAAACAAATTGCTTAATAAAGAATCGTTATGTTATATAATGCACCACTAGAGTTTATGTGACATTTCTGATCCCTTAAGGTGATACTTACTTGTATTTTTTCCCTGCAAATTTTATTTCTACTTGACAAATGTTAAAGTAATGTACTGTAGAGGAAAATAATGGAAGATCTAAAATCAACTTTCACATTTTCTTGACAGCTAGAGCATTTGTTTCTAGAAGTCAGCAGAGCTATTCATCTTTCAAAGAACTTCCATAAATGTGAACTGAAAAGCCTTTTTTTATTTGCAAAAATGAAAGTCTTGTGTCTCTTCTGACACAATTGATATTTTATAAGAACTGTGCCTTTTGTTATATTTGAATAATTGCAAGAGAAATGGAGTTCTGAGCTGGGTTTTGGTAGATAAAAGAAACACATTTCATCACTTATTTGAATGTGCATTAAAAAATGTCAGATAATGCTGGACATAAGTATCCTTAACATATGTCCTCTTATTGTCACCTTAAGTTCAGATTGATTTTCCTTTAGGTAGGAGCTTGCTTAATATGAACCAACATAATTTAATGCATAGAGCAGAAATTCCCAAACTTGTTTGGCCTGCTGTCCCCTTTTAAAACAAAATTACTCAGTGCCCCCCTGGAAATCTACCTTCTTTAATGCTTTAACAGTTTTTTTGAAATTTGTATCATTTTTTACAAATGTAAAATATTTTTTAAAATGATGCATCTTAAATTTAATAATTTGTTGTAAATTTGTTTTTTCTTGCATTGAAATTTTGATGATGTTATATTGTGTTATCTAATGTTATATTGTAAACAAGTCATTAAGTACACATCTTCCTGCCTATTATGCATGCTGGACTTCCTGAAAATGTACAACATGCTTATCTGCCAGCACTTACTAGTTAAGACATGTTGGTGGGCTTGACCAGTGATGGGTTATAACTTGGATTTTGTTGTGTTTATTTGGAAAATAATGTAGTCACTACAACTTTAACTCTGTTACACAACAGATGAAACTTATATGAATGGTTTTTCAAAATCTCTTCTCTATGCTTCCATTGCTCTGTTATTTTTATTCAGTGCCCCTCTATTGCACCTGAGGCTACTGTCACCCTACACCCTGGATTGTTCCAGCATGCGTGCCCCCCCCAGAGGGCACTATTGCCCACTTTGGGAACCTCTGGATAGAATATGGTACTGGGAGACTAGAGACATGGTGTGTATTTAGGAATCTTTGGTGTAATTCTTAGCCCTTCCATTCCTCTCATTTGACAGGTATGCTTTTCATTTTCCCGATGGAAAAACTAATGCTAATTATTCAGTATTGCATAGTGACCCACTTGATTGAAAAAGAGATCTTCTAACTTAGCCATTGTTCATTATTTCATTTAGTGAATGCTCTTGCAGGTCCTTCTTGGAAAAATGAAAAAAAAGAAGTAGCAGAGTCTGTTTACTGTTTTACTGTTCTGGAATGTTTCCTCACCCTGACTGCCAGGACGTTTGAGTACTTACTGGGTAATGCTATGCTGGGTATTGTGGTACTCAGATCTCTTGGAAACAGACTCCCAAGAATTGTCCAGAATTTGTTGTACAGAAATGTAATTTTTTTTAATAGTTTGAAATAAGCCATGCGCTAAGGTTGGGAAATTTTTGTTCCAATTACTGGACTTGCGGCTTAAATGTTGTCCTGTATTTCTCATTCCACCTCCTTATATCTAGTGTGTTGCTAAGAGCTGTCTTCTCTGCCTTCCTGGCATCTCTTGTATATGCTTCCTTCTCTGTTTTGACACTGACATCATCCTGGTTCAGGCCCTCATCACCTCATTGCTGAACTGTTGGCAGTAACCTACTGGTTGGTGTCTCTGCCTCAAGGCTTTCCCCACTCCACTCCATCCTCCACTCAGCTATCAAATTTATCTTTTTTAAAGCCCATGTCACCCATTTTGTCATTCCACTGATTCCATGTTACCTCTAGGATCAAATGTAAAAGCTCTTTATTCCTGCCTTTCCAGTCTTCTTATGCCTTACTTCCCTCTAAACACTTTTTAATCCAGTGTTACTGATCTCTTTACTGTTCTGAAGTGTACCACTCCCATCTGTTGACTCTGGACATCATTTTCACTGACTACCGTCCATACCTGGAGATTTCTTCCTCTTCATCTCCACCTCCTGGCTTCCTGGATTTCCTTCAAGTCCCAACTAAAGTCCTACCTTTTTCAAGAAGCCTTTTCCTGTCCTTAATCTTAGTGCCTTCCCTCTGAGATTACCTGTAATTTCTCCTGTGTGCATTTTTTTTTTACTTAGCTGCATGCTGCTCCTCATTAGACTCAAAGGAGAGCTTACAGGAACTGCTTTTTGGCTTTCTTGTGTCCTTGGTTCTTGGTACAGTGCCTACCTTACAGTAGGTGCTTGCTTACTTAATGTTGACTTATAGGTGAAACCTCAATAATTTAGACTTACTGTAGGGAAGACCAGTATGAATTAGTGAAGTGTTTGAATTGGTTCGATTAAAAAAAAAAATCCAAGCATTTCAAAGTCCGAATCACTAAGTTAAAATAGAATTTCTTTTTGTTGAAGCTGCTTAGTAGATAGCATAATCTTGTATTGAACAATGTTCATTTTCAGTCAAACAACTAACATAGCTAGTCATTAATGACACTTGTTTTCAAATAGGTCTAATTTTCTCCAAAATTTTATTTATTTGCTTAACAAGCTCTCTTTTCCTAAGTAAATTTCACCCTGTTCCAGTTGACAGATGGATAGATCCTGAATGAATACAATATGAATCAATGGCATATTTTAGTAAAAATATTTTCCTAGTAAAAATACTTGTTAAAAGCATTTGAGCTATAAAAACATTTGTTAAAAGCTTTTGAGCCTCCCTCAGGGAACTTATAATCAAATAGAAGAAGCAACTGACAGGTAAAAATTACAGATGAAGAACTATCTTTCTTCACATGTACTCTTAGGATTGATGTTTATAAGCTTTTTAGTTAACATTTTTCGATCGTGGCAATGGTTCTCAGGCATTTGGTGGGTCCTGTTAAGCTTTACTTTTGCCAGTTCTCTGAAATTTATATGTAGCTCGTTGTTAAGGATATTGCTTCGCCAGTAGCTAAGCATGTTTTCTTTGCTTACTTTCTCTGTGCTGTTAAAAAAAAATTTTGTTTTGTCAGCGTATATTGACTTAGCCCAATAAAAGTTCTCACAAATGTTCATGCTTATCTAATTTATACCTCTGGCTGGGGCTAATCAAGACATCTCTCTTTTTAGACTTCTCAGATGTCTTGTGGCTTGTTAGGGAAATTGCTTCCGTGTATAGGAAGAAAAATATATCCTGGAAACATCGGGAGCATCCTCTCTGCCCTGGGGCTTCTTGGGATGAAGCTTTCCTAATGACAGTGGATTGACCAATCATGCTGGCTCTCCTCTTTAGTCTGTTGCTCTTTTTATGTCTCTCTTTGACTTCATTTTGATCTTTCCTGAATTGTTTATGTGAGAGTAAGACTAATTCAGATAAATTCCTTCAGGACTTTGTCATTGTTATGGTGGAATAGCACCATCTAACTGTGTGTTTAAAAAAATTCCCCCCAAAAACACAAAAGAAATTTTACTAAGGATTTTATTAGCTCTAAAGGAAAAGGGAACAAGATGTATTTTTAGAGCTGCATATTTGTTTCTTGTTATGTTTTAATGGTGTTGTCTTGTGTTATCTATCCTTTGAGAACAATATTGGTTTAATTGGTTGTCAGTGAAATAAAAACTCTTCTTTTTGTCTCCTTCACTAGGTTTCAGCATTAAAAACAATGGCCAATCAGGGAGGTCCCAAGTATACTCTCTCTCAGCAGCCCTGGGCACAACCAGGTATTCACATTTTACTACTTGGATTTTCTTTTGAGTCTATGGATTAATTTGCATTTATATAGCACTTGTTCTTTGCATGTAGTTTTCCTGCCTTGCTCTAAGGTACTGCTATATGAAACAATATATTTATGATTCAGTTTCTCTCAATGCAAGTTAGTTGAGGAGTCTTTTAATTTCAGCAAGCATCCTAAGAAATAAAGAATGAAAAATTTTCTCCAAAAATGAAATAAAAATGAAAAGTAGTTTGGGTGAAAACTTTTTTATAGTCTCTTGGACAGGATGATTCTAATTCATTTAAATATTATATCTAAAACCAGTTTACCTAATGATCAAGTCACATAACCCTAGTTAGGATTTTCACATAATTTTTTTAATAAAAAAAATTACCTGCTTTTTGTTAATTGTAGATCCTGCTAAACATTGTTGCATTATTTTGGTAGTGCTTTTGATCCCTTTAGCAGTTTAAAAAAAGGTAATTCCTTTAAGGGTATTTCTAACTGAATTACACACTTCAGATAGAAAACATTTATCAGATTTCCAGTATTTGATGTAATGCTAGATAGTTTTTAAAAAAAGCCTTTGCCACTTTCCCCCCCTAGTTTTAAAATGTATTGATTGAGAGGCAGCGGTAGACTTGGAATCAAGACTTTTGGCAAATAGTTTTTCCTTCTTGATCCCTGATGGGGCTATAATATTGGTGACATTAGCTACCTCATAGAGTTATTGTAAGGGAAGTGTTTTTGTTTGTTCGTTTTACACATGCAACAGTTATTATCATGAACAAATTAGAAAATGCCCAGTGTTAGTTCTCAACTTGTGAGCTGCCATCTTTGGACAGTAAAAATGAAGATATAAATGTTGTATAACATGGAAGCCTATTGGATGCTTACTTTTTTTTCCCATGACATTGAAATCCAGTGATCTCAACATCTATTAAGTATTGTTATGTACAGAGCAGGCTGTAGTCCTAGTATTCTTGGAGCATACAGTAGGATAAAAAAATCAACCTAGGTGACTATAATACACAAGATAAAATAGACATCTAACATGTCTATATCCCAAAGTACTCTTTGGGGCCCAAGGTGAAATACTGTTTTCACTAGAGTACAAGGAAAGATTCCTGGGGAAGTTGTATCTGAACTGGACTTTAAGTGGTAGGGAAGTGTGTGTGTGTGTGTATATATATATATATATATATATATATATATATATATATATTTTTTTTTTTTTTGTTGGGGGGAAGGCAGGGCTATTGGGGTTAAGTGACTTGCCCAAGGTCACATGGCTAGTAAGTGTTAAGTGTCTGAGGCCAGATTTGAACTCAGGTCCTCTTGACTCCAAGGCTGGTGCCCTATTCACTGTACCACCTCGCCACCCCTGAAGTATTTTTTTAAAATTCACAAGCATTTATTTTTTATATGTAGGAATTCATCAAGTAGAGGTGAAAATAAGATGAGCAGCCACAGAGATAGGAGAGTGAAGGGGCAGAATGGTCAGATTTTGCTAAAGCATCAAGGGGAACAGTATGCAGTAAGGCTGGAAGGGCAGGTTGGGGTGAGAAGGGCTAGCATGCCAAACACAGGATCTCTCATTCTACTTGGTAGGCAGTAGGGAAGCATTGAAAAAAAGTTAGTAGATGTCTGACATGAAATCTCTATATAATGGAGATGACTTTGACATTGGTATTAAGGATGGGTTAAAGGAAGTTTGACAGTATTGGTAAGAAGATTGCCAAGAGACTGTCATCATAGCTCAGGTGGGTAGTTCACGGGTGGTGGAAGTAGAGAGGACAAGGAACAAGCAGAAGAGATATTGAAGTAGAATGAATTAGAATTGTGTAGTCAGAGTTTTAGAGAGGTTATCCTTCAGAATGCTGGAAGGGCCTTAGCACAATGGCAGGGGATGGACTAGAGTAGAAAACTGAACCTTTTCCTAAAGTCATTGAGAAAGTTGGGAATCTTCTGTGGAAGTTGGGAGATGACAGGAAAAAAGGTAGGGAGAGGATGGTATAAATTGAATGGACTTCAAAAGAGGAAATGTTTTGGAGAGGGATAGTAGTAGAAGAATGGTTTAGAAAAAAGAATCTCTGAAGTCAGGTTGGTTGGAAAGTTTATGCTTTTAGGGGAATTTGAGAATAGAGGAGGAGGATGCAGTGGAATGATCCCTGAGATAAAAATAGGTTGGAATGGGTTTGGGAAAAAGTATTATGGACATGCTGCTTGGAACTATGGTGGCTAAACTGACCAACTTGGATTGAGGGGCAACAGAAGCGCACGTGGATTGCTGTGGCATGATCCACACCTAAACAGTAGAATTCCTTTTAAAAAAAAAATAATTTTTAGTTTTCAGCATTCACTGTTATAAGATTTTGAGTTCTAAATTCCCCCCTCTACCTCTCCAAGACGGCAAGCAATCAGATATAGGTTATACAGGTACAATCATATTAAACATATTTCCATATTAGTCGTGTTGTAAAAGAAGAATTAGAACCAAAGAGGAAAAAAATCCACGAGAAAGAAAAAACAAAACAAAAAAGAAAATAGTATGCTTCCATCTGCAGTCAGACTCTGTAATTCTTTCTCTGAATGTGGATAGCATTGTCCATCATGAGTCTTTTGGAATTGTCTTAGATTATTGCAGTACTGAGAAGCTCTAAGTCTAACAAAGTTAGTCATCGCACAGTGTGGCTGTTACTATGTACAATGTTCTCCTGGTTCTGCTCACTTGACTCATCATCAGTTCATTCAAGTCTTTCCAGGTTTTTCTGAAGTCTGCCTGCTCATCATTTCTTATGGAACAGAGTAGTATTCCATTACATTTATATACCACAGCTTGTTCAGCCATTTCACAATTGACGGACATCCCCTCGATTTACATTCTTTGGCACCACAAAAAGAGCTGCTATAAATATTTTTGTACTTGTAGGCCCTTTTCCCTTTTTTATGATCTCTTTGGGATACAGACCTAGAAGTGGTATTGTTGAATCAAAGAGTATGCACAGTTTTATAGCCCTTTGGGCATAGTTCCAGATTGCTCCAAAAGGCTAGATCAGTTCACAACTCCACCAGCAATGCATTAGTGTTCTAATTTTCCCAGGTTATCATTTTCCTGTTTTGTCATATTAGCCAATCAGATAGGTGTGATGTGGTACCTCAGGGTTGTTTTAATTTGCATTTTTCTAATCAAAAGTGGTTAGAGCATTTTTTTCATATGATTATAGATAGCTTTAATTTCTATATTTAAAAACTGCCTTAAATGGTAGAATTCTTGAACAATTAATTTACTCAAGAATTTGAAATAGAAGTCTTGACTTCTCCTTCTAGCTCTTAAAGGAAGGAGTAGATTTTCTTTTTGCTGGGTGGAGAGAACAGCAGTGAATCACAAGATTCACATACAGCATCAGTATCGTTTTCATCTTGTTAGGAAACTGAGGACTCTCTTTGACCTGCCTGGAGTGTTTACAATCACCTTGTTTCTTTCTGTTGTGGTATTTGTATACCAAGCCACCTTCAGTTTTTAAAGCCTTCTCTATTTGCTACCACATTGGCCTTTGTGGTCATCCTTCAGCATTGCAAATAGCTCCTCATCCAGGATGATTGATTTTTTTTTTCAGTTCAAAAAGTGTTTACTGAGTATATGTTATGTTCAAGGCACTGTATTAGACACAGGAAATGTCAGGGAGAAGAAGATAGGACCTCTGCCTTCAAGGAGCATTTGTGGGGGGATGGGTTGGTAATAAGACATACTTCAGTGGAGCTGTGAGACCCTCAGTGTAGGTACTCTCTCCAGGGATACAGATCACAACCCATTTGTATTCCTTAACCCCCTTTTCTGTCTCTTCCTGTAGAGCCACCACAAAAAGTACAGTTTACTGGAAGCCTCCCTCTCATTAGCTTGGTACTGCATGGATATTAGTGGAGCACACAGGCTGGCTATCCATCAGTTATCTTATGTGCTAGCTACATGACCTGCCCCTTTCCAGTCTGTTCATTATACTATTTCTCCTGCATAATATCTTATTTGTAAAGTGTTGTGACGCACTACTGCCCACCATGTCCTTCTCTGTTTTCTTTTGGAGATTTCAGTTCTTCATTGACTAGTATGTGATGACTCAGTCACACAACATCATTGCAAAAATGTTGGTGTTAAAAAGATGGGCTTTTATTTCAGAAAGAAAATTGGGATAATTTCCTTTCTTTATTAAAAAGAACTGTGCAATTTCCAAACAAGGCAATTCATCCTGTTCTCCTTTATCTGTTCAATTCCAGACCCAACTGACTGTACCTTTTGCCATGTCTATCCAAGTTTTTATACTAATGTACAAACTCTGTGGGTTGTTCATCCAACCTGCGTCATCTGGACTTTCTCTATCCACTTGGTTTCTCCTGTGTGGATAGTTAAATTCTTCTGAGTGATTGGATCTCATTTATGAGTCTCTGAAGAGTTATAGGGTTTGATGCTCTAAATACCGTGTAATTTACAAATACGAGCATCTGGATGATCACAAAATTGAAAGGGAATCTCTCTGTGCCTTGCTTGATGTTACTGACAAGCAAACCATCAAACAAAGTTAACTATGTATTTACATCTTTCAAGGAATCTGGTATGTTTTTAACTTAGACCTGGAAAATGTCTTGTTGATGAAGAGCCTTTAAAGTGGTGGTTTACTCTTCTGAACCAAATGCTTTTTTTAGAGTGAAGATTTTGTGTTTTCAGTACCTTTCAGTCAATTGTATAACTATAAAGATATGGTCTGTTATAGATCATTGTTAGGGATAGCCTGTCTGTTTCCTTCTGAGTTTTACATCAAGGATGTATCTGTAGATTATTTTAATAAAAATTATCTATGGATGGGAAAGTAGGCACATGAATTCATAGGTATTGATGTTCTCTGACACTTTTTGAGGCTATAATGTTAAGGTCTGAGATTTTTTTCCCATGCCTTTGGCATGATCCACTTTTTGATTACCTTTAGCCTTGATCATTAAAGACCTTCTCTGTGTAAAGTGGTCCTATCCACCTGCTTTTCTGTCTTTACTTCTTCAGTACCATTTCTACTTCCTCAGGAATCATCTCTTGAACTATGAGGTTCCAGGCTCAGTGGACCCCCTCCACTGCTTTTGATAGTGAGAAGGATGTAAAAAAAAAAAAAAGGCTTTGCTCCTCATTCCCATTTCCCCTCTCTTCCTGTCTCCCTTCCAGTTCCACTTTCAAATGCCTTTGGGGTGATGCTTAGGTAGTCTTTTACCAACTTTCTTTAAACTTCCTTTTCCTTCCACTGCATCTCAGTGTTTTATGAGATGATTCTGCTCACAAACCTCCACTCTTCTTCTTTGTAAGATTTTACCACAGTCTTTATATATTGAACGAGTATTGCCCTTGGATGCTTTCTCTCTCAGCTTACTGTGAAGATGAGCACTTGATGTCTAAGGGAGTTTCCAGTCTCTCTTGGACTCCTTATTTATGGCCATTAATGTACATTGTTTGGATTTTGTTAAGGTATGGTTATCAGAGCTTTGTTCTTTCTCATTTTTCAGTGTCATAAATTCGTTTGGATCAGATTAGACCTGTTTGGATAGTATGTTACATCTTTTCCTCAATTTTGTTCTTTCTGTTAGTTTTTATTTTTCTCTAAAAAATGAGGGATATGACTGATTTAGGGAGGAGTAGTTTCCTGTCTTCTGAAATAGTCTTTTCCTTTCTTAAATTATTATTTGTTGTTTACCATGCCCAGTTCCTTACAGCTTTCTTCACTCCAGTCTATTCTCCACATGTATATTAAGGAAGCACAGGTCTGACCCTGTCCTTCTCTTTTTAAATTTTTTTTATTTCTTTCTTTTTTTTTTTTAAGCATTTGGGGTTAAGTAACTTGCCCAAGGTTACACGGCCAGTTATTTTTGTGTGGGTGTTAAGTATTTGAGGCCGAATCCTGGGTGCTCCCGGCTCCTCCTGACTCCGGGGCTGGCGCTTTTACTCACTGCACCACCTTGCTGCCCCGTTGTCC
The DNA here is from genome assembly GCA_011680675.1 of Gymnobelideus leadbeateri. Taxonomy (NCBI): domain Eukaryota; kingdom Metazoa; phylum Chordata; class Mammalia; order Diprotodontia; family Petauridae; genus Gymnobelideus; species Gymnobelideus leadbeateri. The sequence continues at coordinate 103,285 of WOXC01002780.1, forward strand.
TTCTCTTAATCAAGCCTAGAGGCTCCCTTTGGCCTCCAAGATTTCAAACTAATCCTTTGTTTGGCATTTAAAGCTTTTGACAACCTGGTTCTTTCCTGTCATTCCAGGTTTCTTAGACATTACTCCTGTCTTTTCAGTCAGTGTTTGAGCCATACCAGCCTACCTATCAGTGCTCCTATCTGATATTTGTTACTTGTTGCCCTCTTGCTTAAAATACTTTTCCTTCTTCAAGATTCAGCTCAGACTGGGACTGCTAGGTGGTGCAGTGAATAGAGCACTGGCCCTGGAGTCAGGAGGATCTGAGTTCAAATATGGCCTCAGGCACTTAACACAAAAAACTAGCTGTGTGACCTTGGGCAAGTCACTTAGCCCCAATTGCCCTATCTTCCCCCCTCCAAAAAAAAAAAAAAAGAAGAAATGTTTAAAAAAAAAAAGATTCAGCTCAGACACCATCTTTTGCAGGAAAGTCTCTCCCACCGCACCCATACACACCTCTACCAAGCTTCAAAAACCTCCCTTAAAGTTACCTTTTGTCTCCTCTGTATGTATCTTGTATATACACCTGTTTATGTATATATTGTTTCCCTCATTGGAAAGTAAACTTCTTTGGGTTAAAGGCTGGGTTTACCTTTTCTTTGTATCTTTAGTGCTTAGTATTGTGTCTTATAGTGTAGTATAGAACCTAATTAGTGATTAATAGAGGCTTATTCATAGATTGAGAGGGTATTTTAAATGTATAGGTGTGATGCTGCTCTCTAGTCCACAGGTCCTTAGCCTTTTTTCTTTTCTTCTAACCCATATTTTCAGGTATATTCCACTAACTCTCCTTATGCTCATCTTTATATTGATATCACTAATTATCAAAGCATGCATTGGTTTAACTTGCAAGGTCTTATTGACTTATTCATAGAATTCTCCATGATTTCTTCATAGGATTTCTCTTTTTCATAGTGTACAGCAGATGTTGGCCCATAAGCTGCAGTTATTTTTGTGTAAGGCTTTTTGCAAATACTTATGAGCGTTTCGTTGTCAAATTATCAGATGTCACAAGATATGTAAAGTGCTATATACATGCTGGCTATTATTATGACCAAATATACCATGAAAAGTTGTTGCCTTTGGACATACAACAACACCACCATTGCCAGTTTCTTTATTTGCCATCCTTCCATTTAACTATAATTTCCTCCTGTCTTCTGATTTCCTTTATGGCAAGACTGTTAAGGTTGCTGTGCTTTAGTTCCTCTGATCTTGTGAGATGGGGACAGGGAGGTAGCACCATGGATAGAGCACTGGGCCTGGAGTCAGGAAGACCCGAGTTCCAATCCAGCCTCAGACACTTAGGAACTAGCTGTGTGAACCTGGGAAGCTGGCTCACTTAACCTCTGTCTGTCTGTGTCTTCATCTGTAAAATGGGGATAATAACAGCACCTGCCTCCCAGTGTCGTTTACTATCTGTGAAGTTCTTTGCCAGCCTGAAGGCACTATGTGAATGTTAGATGTTATTGTTACTCTCTACACATTGGTCATTAGAGTAATAATAGCTAAGCTTAGGTTTATTATTAGTTTCCTCCGCTCCTTTTTCTACCACTTTGCTGAAGTAAAGGGAACTTCCCAGGATGAAGATGTGAAGTAATAAATTTTTTTTTTTTTGAGGGCAGTTGGGATTAAGTAACTTGCCCAAGGTCACACTGCTAGGTTTTTGTTTGTGTGTGAGGCTGGATCCGAACTCAGGTCCTTCTGACTCCAGGGCCAGCGCTCTACGCACTGCGCCACCTAGCCGCCCCGGGAAGTAATAAATTTAATGCAAAGTAGAATGTGATTATTATAAGAGAGGCACAAGTTAAATGCCACAGTAGCTCAAAGGAAGGGAGGGATTGCTTTTAACTGGAGGCCCGGGGGAAGATCACATATAGGAGATGGCCCTTGTTGGACAGGTAGAATTTCACTTGTTGGAGATGACTGGGGAATAATACATCCCGAGCCTAGAAAACAAGCATGAGCAAAGAATGTAGAGGAAGGAAAATACAGGCTGTGCTTAGGAAATGGCGCGTAGATTGACTTGGAGAGCAATAATGAGTGATGAGGCAAGAAAGGTCATTTCAGCCAGATTGGTAAGGTACCAAAATGCCAAGTGAAGGATTCTGGGCATCATTCAGTAGGCAGTGAGGAACTGAAAGTTTTAAGGATGCAGTGTTTTGGCAGCAGCATTTAGAATAAATGAGAGATTATTAGAGAGAAAATTGTAATTGTTTTGCTCGAGGTAGTGAGATTAAATGTTTAGGCTTGTGTATGATTCATTTATGGGAGGGAAGATGTATTGGTATCAACTGTTATGTGTATGGTTAAACTTTTTAAAATTATTTTTATTGGTTGGTTTTGGTTGCTGAATAAAGAAGAAAATGTGTGTGTGTGTGTGTGTGTGTGTGTGTGTGTGTGTGTGTGTGTGTGCTTACTGTCACATGTTGCAGTATATATTTAACTGATTTGCCACCAGTTTAGGAGTAGGGTTGACTTCATATATGAAACGATTTGCACAATATAAAATAATATGAGTTTGAAGGGATCTTAGACATACATCAGGTAGTCAGATGTTGTGAGTTTGTTATTGCAGCCTTGTCAACTCTATCTGACCCTATGGACTTTTGGTCCATGAGGTTTTCTTGGCAAAGATATTGGAGTAGTTTGCTGTTTTCTTTTCCAGTGAACCCCCATTTTACAGATCAGGAACTGAGGCCAGTAGGGGGTTAAATGACTCGCCCAGGGTTACACAGCTAGTAATTGTCTGAATACAGATTTGAACTCAGATCTTCCTGACTCCAAGCCTGGTGCTCTATCCCCTGCTCCACCTAGCTGCTCCCTTGTAAGTTACATTTGGAGTCAGAGGACTTGTGTTTGAATCCTGGTTTTGCCATTTGCCACTTGGGCATCTAACCTTTCTGGGCCACAGTTTCCTCATTTGTAAAGTATGAAACAGTTGGATTATATAATCTCTAAAGTGCTTTTGAGTTCTAAGTCATATGATGCTAAATTGCTTCATTTCTGTGATTAAAATCCTACAGTTTTGTTTTAACCTGATCTTGACTTCTATTGATTTTGTCCTGTTGATGTCTTTTGAACAGAAATGATTTTCATTGTCTTCTGAGCAGGCCTCTTTGATGACTTGACTAGGTGGGTGACCCAGGGACTAGAAAGAAGCAAAGGAACATCCCCAGAAGTGATTGGGACCCTCTGGACCTGTGGTGGGGAACTGGAAGTGAGGCTCCTGTCAGTTGCTAGAACCAAACTTAACCAAACTGGCTTCCATTAGTTTTATGGTATATGAAGTGCTTTCACAATAGTTCAGACTCTTGAGGATGCTTTCCATTTGATTTCCCCATTCACTATCTGAGAAGTTCTTAACCTTCTTTGTGTACTGGACCCTTGTGGCAAGATCCCTTCTCAGGATACTATTTTTAAATGCATAAAATAAAAAGGAAACCAATTATATTAAAATACATTTATGAAAGTACTTTTTAAAAGTTCACATAGCTAGCTATAAATCTTTCCCTCAGAAGTTTGGAAACTCTATAAGGTATCAGAGTTGATTGTCCATGTCCAAAGGGTGACACACTTTTCAGACCTTTTATTTAGGAGTAAGCATGGGGAAAAGGAATTGGAGCCATAAGGACCTCTTTCTGTCTTTGAAGCCATGAGTTCCCAAGGTTTGTTTGGCCTTGTTGAGGCAGGTGAGTATATTTTAAGATAAGTGGGTGACTGAAGAGAATTATCACCATTATTTCAAAGGGTGGCATGTTAGGTGATGATGCCAACAGGGGCTGGTAAAGTGGATAGAGTACCAGGCCTGGAGTCAGGAAGATTCATCTACTTGAGTTCAAATGTGACCTCGGACTCTTGTTAGCTGTGTGACCCTGGGAAAATCATTTAACCCTGTTTGCCTCAGTTTCCTTATCTGTAAAATGAGCTGGAGAAGGAACCACTTCAGTATCTTTGCCAAGAAAACCCCAGATATGGGGTTGGATACAACTGAAAACAACAGCCCACAGGGACTTAACTTGATTGATTTTATCTGGAATCAAGAGCTTTGTGCCAGGATGTATAAGACTTTCTTTCTGTAATGGAGGTTATTTATATAGCTGCTATTGTCTGTAGTGTTTTTAATATTTTAGCTGGCATGCAGTGTTGAAAAACTGAAGTAGTTCTTAGAGTGCTTGGCCATTTAGTTAGGTTACTGGCCAGAAGCCTAGAAACAACAGGTTTCTTTCCTATAATATGAGAGATTCTAAAGCATTTATGGCTATAGTGTTAAACTGACTGCACTGACTTCTCATAATCAAGAACCTGTCTTATTTATACATAATTCAGTGTTGCCCTGAAGCAGGTCTAACAGTCTTTGGATTAATTGCTACTTTTAACCATGGTTTTTGGTTGTATATAGGGCTTATTTGGGGAAATTAGTTTTCTAGCCTTTGATTTGTGAGCTGAATTCTGTGGAAGTACATGTAACATGGGTGCAGTAAACATCTTTTACTTAGATAAATAAGCTAGAAACTGGTAAATAGCCATATATAATGTAGCTTTGCCTGAAAGCTTGATGTGTTATTGAAGAAATGTTCTTTTCCCTGTGATAAGATTTCTCCTTTCAAAGCAGAGGTGCTTTTTCCTTAGAGTAGAATTGTAGTAGCTTTGATTGTCATTGTAAAGACTCAACTAGATCTCTTCTCACTTTAGCAAATTACATTTCTGTTTAAATGAGGAAATTTCATTTGGATATAGCAGTACTAGCAAAGCACACGTTGGCGTTAATTTTAAAAAATGTTCTGACTATGTCAGAATGGAGTTTAGCTTAGTTATAGAATTGTTGGGTACCCAAGCTCTGAGAATGCTTTGCAGGCAACCTTATTCCTCAGGATGACAGTGACAATGCTGATGATGGTTGCTTATTTGAGGCTTCTTTAAAAATTGTTTTTAAAATACTGTTAAGTGGGGAGAAGAAAGAACTAGCTACACATAAGGTTAATGGGATGTAAGATCTACCTCCCCCCACTCAAGTGGAGTCCATTAAGGGAAGCTTGATTAGGGGAGGCTTGCTTGTAGGAAGGCTTTCACACTTTTTGCTAATTTATAATTAGGCACTGAGTCATGATGGTTGTGGTACCCTCTGGCTCTAAAGGGTATATATTCTCTGGGTTGGTATTTTGTTTTGGGGCTCACTCATTGTTCTTGTGGTTTGGCCAGATGAGACTCTGGGTAGGCATTAAGGAGCCTGCCTGCCCACCACTTTGAAAAACCCAGATGTTGGTGCTTCTCTCTCTGGTAACTATGTGTGTATAGCTTTGGTGAGACAGTTGGATCTGTCTGTTGCTCTGTGGTACTTTCTCAAGCAGTCAGAGCCCTATCTGTTGGTTTTGTTTTAAAAAATTGTAAACATAGCCCAATGAGGGTTAAAAATCTTACCCCAATGAGGGCTAAAGATCCACCCCCAAAATCCATAGTTTAACAAGGCAGAACAGAGCAATTAAGAAGGATTGAATGTATAAAGAAAGTACTCTTGTACTGTATTCCCTTTCTGGTCAGCCAGAAGTTTTGCCACCTTTGGTCTTATTTTGCTTCCTTCTTTCTTTTATTAAAGTTGTCATTAAAGTGATGTGAGACTTCCAGTGAAAAGTTACAAGCTAAAATAAGCAAGGCAAACGAAACTGAGCCATGCAAGACCCTGGTTTTGGTATTTTTTTTCCTTTTGAAGTGAAATGCTTGTGTTGTCATTCTTTTTCTTTGTGTCAGTAACTTAAAGTTAACTTCTTCCTAGTCAAAGTCAATGACCTAGTGTCAAGTGCCTACAAGACGATAAAGACAAAGCTGCCATTGACGTTGAGAAGCATGTCTCTGTACCTGTCCAATAAAGATACAGAATTCATCCTGTTTAAGCCTGTTAGGGTAAGTATTGCCACATTGTACATGAATATTGCCTAGTTTCTTGGTATTTGATTTAAAAATAGATCATTCTTCCACTTTCAATTACTATGAAACATGGATGTGGCTGTTATCTCAGTAAAGTTGATCACTACAAGACTGATTCTTGGAGTGCTTGCATGTCCAGCTTCTATCTGGCAGTGTTCTCTAGAGTTATTGACCACATCCTTTGCATATGCTGTCTCATCTTTAAATTCTTATTGGTTAACTTTGAAAATGGAAATAAATAAAAAAAAATCAAACGAGAAGAAATGTGGCCTAATTCTAAAATATAATATTATAGGAATTATTTCCCTACTGTATTGGTGAGTAGCATCATCAGATTGTTTGCTGAAGGATTATATGTCAGTACAGAATTAGAACTCAGTTCTCCTAGTTCTGTCTTAGGATCGTATGTTTCCCCAAGGCTTTGGTTGATTTCCAAAATCCATTTTATATGTCTGGGAGTTTTATTACATTTTATATAAGAAATTGCTGCTGAGTTCTACAGTATTCTCTGAGAGTGCAGGGCTTACCATAATTTTCATTTTTGCTATAAACATAACCTGACAAGCTTGTCCAGGCTTGTGCTAACACATTACCTGGAATGTTGAGTGCTCATCAGATATCTTTGGTAATGGTCCTGTGAGAGAAAGATAGACTATTCCTACATGTTATGGCAAATTTCATTAAGACTTGACATTCTAATTGCTTCATATTTAAGACAATTGCTTGCATTTTTCAGTGCCTTGTTTAATGTGATATTTCCTTCTTTCTAAGAATAACATTCAGCAGGCATTCCAGAAGCTCCATGCCTTGTTGAAAGAAGAGTTCAGCAGTGAAGATATCCAGATCATAGCTTGCCCTTCCATGGAGCAGGTGAGCTTTGTAGTGCTGGTGCTTGGCCGTCAGAAGATCATTTGGAATAGATTTTTTTTCACTCATTTGTCATGGTTTCATTTGTTTTGGGTAATCAAGGTTTTACTTTTGTTATACTTGGCCATATTCTCCTCTGTTCTGATGGGAAGAAAATTAAAATTTTGAATTGTCTTTGGCTATGTGAGAGAGCTCTAAGTTTTAAATGGGGTGGGGAGCCAATTAAAATTACAACTGTGTTCTGGATGAAGCCCATCTGTCTTTGGAAATGCTAGCTACCAAGAGCCAAGCCTCTGATTTCAGAATGATTAAACTAAAAGCAAACCAATTACTTTAGCACTCAGAGTTTTCTCTTGTCACTGTTGTAAATTCTAGTAGCTACATAAGTATATAAATATATATGTATGGGTGTGTGTGTGTGTGTATGTGTGCACGTCTTGGTCTCTGTCTCTGTCAAGTTCTTGGTCTTTAGTGTTCTCCCATTTTAATTCTTCTGCCTTTCTTTCTCATATGCTTATTCAGAACATGTTTATTGAGTGTATATGGTATACATTCTGCTAAGTACTTTTGAGGAGAAAAATGAATAAGATTAAATCCTTGCCTTTGAAGAGTTTGCGCTTTGATTAGTAACATGATAACTAGAATAGTAATAATAATTGCCAGCATTTCATAGTCCTTTAAGTTTTGCAACTTGTGTAGGTGCTTTATTTTCATCCCCATTTTACAGATGAGAAGACTGAAGCAGGCAGAGATGAAGTGAGTTGCCTGGGGTTATGCCAGTAATAAGTGTCTGAGGGAGGCTGGAATCAAACCCAGATCTTGCTGACTCCAGGTCTAGCACTCCGTATCCACTTAGATGCCATACATGAAATATACTTTAAAAAAACAACTACCCAGCCCAATGATTGTATAGCCAATAAGTGCTGTAGTAGTTGGGCAGGTCGGGGTCATCTGAAAACAGCAGCAACCAGCACTTATTTAATGTCTCCCTGATCTTTCTGAGCTTTTCTCCTTTTTCTGGGAATTGTTTCCTCTGATCTACATTCTTCTTAAACTGACTCTTCTACAATCTTTCTCATTTCCCATATTCCTAATTATGAGCATAGCTGAACATCTGTGCCTTATTCTAAACAAGAATTTAGTATGAAAAATACTAATCTGTTAGAGTGTGATTAAAGAATTCTTTTGGGTAGCACAGTGGATAAGAATTCTGGATCTGAAGTCAAGAATCTTTGTGAGTTTGTGGCCTCAGATGCCTACTAGCTGTGTGACCCTGAGTAAGTCACTTAACCCTGTTGACCTCAGTTTCCTCATCTGTAAAATGAGCTGGAACAGGAAATGGTAAACCACTCTAGTATCTCTGCCAAGAAAACCCTGAAATGAGGTCATAAAGAATCAGGCACGACTGAATAACAACAATAAAAGAGTTCTTTACTTTTATAGAATAATTTACAGCAGTTTTTAACAAAATTTTTTTTTAGTTCATTTTCTATAATTCAATTTGCATCTAATTTTTCAAGAGCCCTTTTGTTTTATGAAGCGAGGTAATTGATTGTGTATCTCTGGATTCTGTCACTCATGTCTGCATTTGCTTCCTCTGTGCCACTCAGTGAGCTCCTTGAGCCAGTGGTCAGGTCTCCATGCTGTACACCTCCCACAGCATCTCATGCCACAGCTGCTTTGAAGAGATGTCTGCTGTTGTGGTCACTCTTGATTCCTCTTCAGCCTTGACAAGGCTTTCTTCTGCTCCATTTTTGCATTGTAAAGAATCACCAGGTTTGTATAGCAGCTCATACATCTTCTCACTTTGCCTTTCAGGTGAACTTACTGCTGTCTGTGTCCAAATAACCAAGTCCTTTGGATGGTTGAAAAGAGATGTAGAAGGTATGCCAGGCCTGAGCAGGCTAAGGAGTCACTGGCACAGCCTGCAGGACATTGGGGGGTTTGGTAGGGAGGTCCCTTAGGGCCCACTGAATACTTGAAAGTCCTCTATGCTTCTCAGCATTGATTACAAAATGAAATCTAAGCAAAGGGTAAAAAGCACCCAAAATGCCAAAGATTGACTTGTAAACATAGATCACTGCCTAATATTATTAAAATGGCTATCAGAAGCTAATCTGTGGACATGCAGTGAAATGATTCCTGGAGAAAATATGTGCAATCAAAGTAGGTTACTGGTTAGGATTAGTGAAGACAAACTTTGAGGAAGTTAATTAGAAAGCTTCTAGGAGCATGGTTGTCTAAAGTGTTAGACATTGTTGAACAAACTCCCAGAAATGCTATTCCTAACACTGTGTAATGTTAGATTTCTGACACCACTTTGTAGCAGAGATGGAATATTCTGGGAGCATAGTCTGCTTTCCTTAGAATTCAGGGAGTTATCTTTCCGTGTTTGATGTAAAGTAGTTTAAAGAAACAGGTCCTGCAATGAGGCCCTGGGATCCCTCCCTGCTCCTCGGAGAGCTGCTGCCATCTCCTAATTGGCATGGGAGATATCTCTGATGAAAATCTGCAGCTACAATTGCAGGTGTTTGTGAGCGGCAAGTACCAAGGAAAGCATCTGGTGCTTGGGGAGGGGTGTGTGTGGGCAGGGGTTCTGTGTCTCCATGTACACCGGCTTCACTTTGAAAGCCCCTTGAAGAAAGCTTTCTGGGACTCTACGGTCACATGATGTGAATCTGCAGCTCTTTGAGGGGAGTCAATCTTGGTAAAGAAGATAAGGAAGATGGGGATGTAGGACGAACACTTTAAAACTCACTGCTGTATATCAGGGATCCTAAAAGAAATGATGTGCATCTACAAATCCCTTCAAAGGCATAGCTAGTGATTTAGTCTGGGTTTGCAACCAAAGTGGTATAGCTGATGTGGCTTTTGGGGAGAAAAAGAAGCTTCTTTAGGACTAGTCAAACATTTGTCCAGAAATGAAGTGCTGAACAGGTCTCTGGCATGTGAGTGGACCCTGATGTGCGGGTAATGGCTGTCCCTCTTTGTACAGTGACTTTATCACAGCATTTTGCACGCCTTTAGTGGCTCCTGCTCATTGTGTAGAGATGTTACATGTCCTGATGTCCGTTATGTGGAGCGGGTAATCTGTTTTTCAAGTCAATTTACATTTGTTGTAAGGTTTGCTTGATTAGCTGACTTTTAAGAAGCAAGATTGAGAGGAGCTCAGGCTCATTCTCTGAAATGAACTAAGGGGGAAGATGTATTTATTCTTCCACTTATTATTATAAATATATGTTTAAGAACATAGACTGTAAAATATCCATTTTGTATAATATATGTATATTTGGTCTTTTTGAATAGCCTTTTCCAAGAGAAATGAGGGCATGATTGCTGTATAGTACTATGACTGATTTAATTACTTGTACAGAAGAGGGTGTATTCTTAAGGATCAAAATGTTTAGCAGCACTCATTCTTGTGTTTTGAATTTTTCATTTCTGAAATACTCAAAACACCTCTTAAAGTGCTGGATAGTAGTGATGAGACATTTGCTAAATGAATATTTGTTTAAATCTGTACAGTTTCAAGTGTTTACTTATACAGATAGTGTATATACTTTCAAATGATTAATTTAAAATGCTTTATATTATCTGGCTAGGTACTTGCAGTTTTTAATAAATGTGGATTTTTTTTAAAATAAAGATTTTGCTTCCTAACTTGTCCAACTCTTTTATTTGTGTCTTCAAATCCTACTGACAAGATGATTGCAATGGAAAGACAGAAGTACTAGAGACATCTAAAATCTTAAGGCAATTTAATTTTTCTTTGTTAGCAAGACAGCTGTCTTCTCAAGTACTGGCAGTATAGCTAATTGCATTGAAAATTCATTTTTTAATAGCAATAAAAGCAAAATAATATTTTCCTCACTGATGTTTTAATCCAACAAAGCTACATTTTCTTCTATAATTGCCTACTAAGAATCAACAGGGGCCTAGTAGATAGACGGGTGTGTGGGTATAACTGGGAGCAGAGAGGGTCTGAACTTGCTGTTCAGGGATTGGTCAGATGGGAACCCTGGATGATGATACCTAAGAATCTTTTGTTGTAAGCCCAAGATGAGTTAGGGACAAGGATCCCCAGACATGGGGCGGGGGGGGTTCCAGTTTGTTTTCTGGCTTCTGTACCAGTGTACCTCGTGTAGGTGACAGAAAGGGGCCCATCATGTGTAGAGACACTGGAGTCTAAAGTCAAGAGATGAAAGGTAGAAATTTGGTGGACAGAAACAGCCCTCCCAGAAGTCGTTTTCCATTTTTAACAGACCAAGCACAGATGGGTAGTGAGTATGCTGTGGTAGATAGGCAGCTTTGGAGTGAGTTCAGGACCCTAGGACTCATAACCTTTTTTGAGTCTCATCCATAAAATGGCACTGGAAATAATAGCACCTTCAAAACAGCTAGAACGTTCAGAAAGTTCAGAAAGTAAGTCTATCAAAACATAAACAGTACTTGTGTATAGTTAGAAAATATTCCTGAAGGAAGAACAACTGAAAGAGCTAAAGAAATCTTCAGTGTTCATGGTGGGTCATTGCCAACTAAAATGAAAACATTACCAAAGTTAACGTACAGATTTAATGCTCTACCAGTTAAACCACCTGAGAAATACTTTACAGAGCCAAGTAAAACTTTAATAAAATTCATTTGGAGCAACAAAATATCCAGAATTTCAAGGGAAATCTTGAAAAAGGGGGAAAATAATGAAAAAGGAACAGCACCGCTAGAACTCAAACTGTAGTTATACATAAGTTATATAATAATTAGATGTAATGTTATTATAAGGCAGAAGTCATTAAAACCACTTAGTATGCGTTGAGAACTAGGACGGGACAAGGAAGACTTCTCAGAAACGATGGCACTCATTCCAGCAGTCAATAAACTCCCAAACATTAATGGCCTTTATGATAATTTCTGGGAAAACTAGAAAGCATCCTGGCAGGAATTAGGCTTAGGCCAATGTCTTTCACCATATTCCACAATAAATGGAAAATGAACACATGACCTAGATATTAAAGATGATCTCATTAAAACAGAAGATTAATAGATTTTGTACTTTTCACAGCTGTGGTTAAGGAGATGAATTCATTGATAACAGTAACAATAATAATAGCACTTATAACATCACTTATTATATAGCTAAGCACTGTGCTACAAGCATGTTATGATAGCTTGATTTATTGAGATAACACCAAACTAAACATAATTTATCAGCTAAAAGAGATAGAGGCAATTGCAAAAAAAAAAAAACAACAATCTTGATTACATGAAACTGGAAAACTTTTGCAAAACAGAATTAATGCCTTTAAGAGGAAAAATGATTGTGGGAGAAAACATCTTTGTATAAATTACCTATGGTTTAATATCCAAGATAAGTAGACAACTAAATATAATACATTGTGTGTGTGTATAATATATAATGTATTATATTTAGTTGTCAGCTTGAAAATCAAACCCATAGGTGATTTATACAAAGCTGTTTTCTCCCACAGTCATTTTTCCTCTTAAAGGAATATACATAGATACATATACATACACATATAAAACCAAAAGCCACTTTCAATAGAAAGTGGTCAAAAGATGTGAAAAAGTACTTCTTAAAAGAATTGCAAACAGTTCACAATCATATTAAATAATGTCCCCAAATCACTAATCAAAGTGACCCTGAGATTTTACTTCATACCCAGAAAATTTACAAATGACAAAAGATGGGAATAATTAATGCTGGAAAGACAAGTACGCTAATGTGCCGTTGGAGGACATTAGTGAATTGATACGATCATTCTGAAAAGCAATTTGGATCTAAGAAAGTAATGGGATGAAAACATTCATATTCTTTGACTCTGAGATTTCAGTGATGGGTATATACCCAAGGTGATCAATGTTAAAAAGACCCAAAGACACCAGAATATCTATAGCAGCCCTTTTTGTGGTAGCAAAAAACTAGAAACCAGACTCCCTTCAGATGAGGGATGGGTAAATGCTGGCCAAACCCAAGGAATGCTAGTGACTAGCATTTCCATTGCATTAAGGGTTTGTCAGGTTCTTTTCACATATGTCATTTGATCCTCACAATGACCCTGTGATGTAGGTGGTTATCATAAGACTCCTTTTATGGACTGGAAAAGTTAAATGTTATGTCCCGGGGCACACTTTGGTCGCTGTTTTTGTCATTTCCAGTTGTGTCCGACTCTATGATCCCTTTTGGGGTTTTCTTGGGAGAAACACTGGAGTGATTTTCTGTTTCCTACTCCAGCTCATTTTTCAGATGACGGAACTGAGGCAAACAGGGTTAAGTGACTTGCTTATAAGTGTCTGAGGGCTGGATTTGAACTGACATCTTCCTGATTCTAGGCCTGGTGTACTTTCCACTGCGCTACCTACATGACCTCTAGCATTGCCTGCCCAGATTCAAATTGTGATTAACTTTGAATCCTGTCCAAAGAGAGCAGAGTGTTAATTTTTATGTGCAGGAGCATTTTTAAAGCAACAAACCGACCCCCCCCCCCCAAACCCCTACTAAACCCCCTACTAAACACGAGAGGCTGTGACCGGATCTCAAATGCTCCTCAAATTCTACAACTACATTGAGCCTTAGGCCTTTGGGGGATGGAGGGTAGGGAGGGTTTCCTTAGGAGGGTGGAGAGTCCCCACCCTGACTGTATTCCTTGGTGTCATCTGAGAACAGTTCCCTGAGCTTTCCTGTCCGCATCAGCTCTTCCACCGTGGACATGGATGGGTGGCCCTTTATGAAGGTCTCCAGGTCAAGTTTGGTCGGACAGCACAGGCCTTTCATCTTCTTCAGGAGGCTGTTTACCTTTTGGAATTGCTCCTGCAGCTTGTAGGTTTCTAGGATCTTCTTTGTCTGCAGTTTCTTCTGTGTCTTATCTCCTCTCACCTGCATGGGATGGATTCAGGAAAAGGTCCTTTAGGCTCCGCCCTGCCTTAGGCCCTCAGGGTTTCCCTTTCTAGTGGATCCCTGCCCTGGGACTAGATTTGTGCAATGTAGGGCAGGGGGAGGGAAGAAGGCTGGGGGAGGAAGTGTCAGTGTTGTGCTTTTACTGGGGAAAAAAAAAGGGAAGAAAGTTTCTGGCTTCTTAGCAGCATCTCTCTAATACCTTCCCCTCCCTTTCCCACCCTGTGCTTCCTTCACTCCCAGTTCTCCACTCTGGCTTGTGCCACATCCTTTGGGGTTTGCTCTCCATAGATACTTCTGGATACTTCTGCCCCCTGGCTTCTCACTACCAGGTTTCTACAAGGAACAGGGCTCCAAAAATTAGAAATCTGCTTTCTGCTTCTGCCTGTCCTTCCACTCTTGCCCGTCTTTAAAAAAAAAAAAAAAAAGGCCCTAGAGGAAGTGAAAGTATATTCTACCTGGGCCCTTGTCATACAAGACTGACCTGGACCTCCAAAAGTGTATGGTTACAAGTGAGAGAAGGGTACATTTTATACAAAGGTGCTGTTTGTCTCCTTGCATGTGGTCAGACAGCCAATGAAAAGACTTTTCTTTAGGGTAGGGTCTCAAAACCTTTCTTTTATGACATGGACCCCTTTGACAATCTGTTGAACCCTTCTGAGGATAATGGTTTTTTTGGTTATTTGTTTTGCCTATATTAATAGCTGAAGAATATGTTAAATTTCAGTTGGAGGTTAATAAAAATACAATTTTTCCCCATCCAAGTTCGCAGACAACCATGAAATCTATCCATGGGTTCCACAGGAGTCCAGGGACCCCAGGTTAAGGACTCCTGCTTTAAGGGGGACATGGCTATAGCACTACACAGTTAATTTTGATGATGGTGATTTACTGCTTCTTCCCACTTCCTTTGGCCATGATGTTAAAATAACTGGTACCTCCTAGAAGAGAGCATTGGATTCATAGCCAGAGGACCTGGGTTCCAATTCCAGGGCTAAAACATAGGGCCCGAAGGACCTAGAACAAATGACTTTAACCTGTCTGAGTTTCAGTTTCCTCCCCTATAAAATGGGGGATTGGATCAGATAGCTTTTAAGAACCTTTAGCTCTAAATGTGTGTTGATAGTAATAAAAGCAAACATCTATGTTGTATATCACACTTCATGTCTGTGATCTCAACTAATCATAATGGAGGTAACATTTATATAGCACTTGCTATGTTCCAAGCAGTGTACTAAATGCTTTACAATTCTTATCCCATCTGACCCCACCGACACTGGGAGGGAGATGCTGCTATTGAGTCACACAGCTAGTAGGAGTCTGAAGAAGGACTGATTTGAACTCAAGCCTTCTTGCTGTGATTCTCCAGTCATTTCTTTTAGCATTGCCTCTGCTATGCACCTCTCTCACCCTCTCCTTACTATATCCTCTCTGGGAAGTTTTCTTGCTTTCTTTCTCCCTTTTTCCTACCAGGAGACACATAATTATTTAGGGACTGATTATCCTGGTTCTTGTTCCCTCTGTCACTTGGATATTCTCTCCCTCCCACCATTATTAGCCATTGAGTGAACAGAAGAAATAAAAAGAGATGAAATATAATTATAACTTTTTCAACTTATTAGCCAGCCTGTTAAAAGTGTGTGTGTGTGTGTGTGTGTGTGTGTGTGTGTGTGTGTGTGTTTGTGAGCGACTAAAATGAGGCCATGGAGGGAGTAACCTCTGGTTTTAAATAATCTTTTCTGGTCATGTGTTGTCAGGAAACAATAAGGATGGATGGATGGATGGATGGATGGATGGATGGATGGATGGATGGGTGGATGGGTGGATGGATGGATGGATGGATGGATGGGTGGATGGATGGATGGAAAGGTGGATGGATGGATGGATGGATGGCACAATGTGCTGTTCAAAACATACCAGTAGTTTCCTTTGACATGAGTAGTGAGTTTGAGGAGTGATTCAGGTAGATGAAAGAAGAAGCTCACCTTGACTTTGGTGCCCAGATTTAGGTGGATTTTTTGCATGTAGTAACTGAAGGTGATAAGCACCTTATCCTGTGTTATAATGTGGACACTAATGAACTGATTGAGATTGAAGTAAATCGACTGGTAAGGGGGTGCATGGACATGTTGATTTGGGTCCCACCAGTTCCAAGCCTTCTGTCTTCCTTTCTCATCAAAGTAGAAGCCCAAATTCAAACTCAGACACAACCTAGAACCAGAAGCCCACAGCCAGGCAGATAATAATAATTATGTTAGGGGGCATAGTGGGGATCACTTATTTCTTAAACATTTAGCAATAGTGATTCCTACTCCTTCCCCACCAAAAAATCCCAAACCACTCCCAAATAAAAAACCTAAATCCTTCTGCCTTCCCCAAGGAAATTTTTTAAAAATTAAAAAAAAAGTCCATTCTTTGAAACACACAACTCAAAATCCTTGTTGGAGGCTCAAAGCTTCATGAATGAATTTACATTAATACCCCAGCATGATAAATGGAGGATGAAATCAGAGAAGCAGCAACATATTTTGTAAATAGTGAGGTGAATATGCAGGCCATTGGTGAGTAATGGTTACTTGGAGACAATGTATTCTGTAAGCTCATTCTCAGGAGAAAATAGTTTACTTCCCTTAAAGATTTGCTCTTTTTTGTCAGGTTATTCTCTAGTCATTTTTTAGTTGTGTCTGACACTTTGTGACCCTATTTGGGGTTCTCTTGACAAAGATACTGGAGTGATTTGCTGAAGAAACAGGCAAACAGGGTTAAGTAACTTGCCCAGGGTCACACAGCTAGTTAAGTGTCTGATTCGGGATTTAAACTCAAGTCTTCCAGACTCCAGGCCTAACACTCTATCCACTGTGCCATTGAGCTGTCCTGTGACAAGATCCTCATCTATAAAGTAGGGGAGGGGGTTTAAGACCAGAGAGTCTCTAAGTTTTCTCTTTAGCTCTAACACTATGATCTGAAGGTACAAGATACAACTGCAAGGTTGTTTCTGTGTTACTATTATTTTATTTTTGATGTGTTATTTCTATGTCTTTGTGTCAGCTTCCGCTCCATGATGTCAGGGACTTCCAACCTTCATAATTCTATGGTTCTAGATAAAAGCCCCTCTTCCCCCCATTATGTTAGCCTAGTTCTCTGAGGCAATCAGAGACTTTGCCAGACACTTGGCTTTCTAAACCAATTCTTCCAAAGTTTGACCCCCAAGATTTCCTTGGAATGACCACCAGGCTGTGGGATTGATGATTCCTGTTTGACCACAAAGAAAGAAAAGGTAGCAAGGTAAAAGGACATATCCAGAGAGGTCTTGATTAAGCTAAGAATAGAATAGAGGTTTTCAAAATCTCAGGCCAGGGCACCATCCACTTTTACTACAGTGCCTCTTTGTGGGCCCCAGGAAAGCTGCGCGTACTACTGTAATGGGAATGGGAATGTATTTGAAGACCTCCCCTGCTTTGAAAGTAGACTCTGCCCCAAGCTGAATGTAATCACATGGAGCCCATGGTGGAAGGAGTTTGCTGAAGGGAAGCAGAGCCCACAGGAACCTGGTCAGAGCTAGCCAGATGGTGGGGGAGAGAGGATGCTCAGGCAAGGAGTCAGACAGGCTTGTGAGTAGTTACTGATTTTGTATTGGTTTCTGAAGGCTGAAGAATGCTGTGGCTCTCAGTGTTGTAATGGCTTCTGAATATCTTTGGTACTAGGATGGAATCAACTTACTGGTTTTGGGATTTGGTTTTCTGGTGTCTAAATAAATGCTTCAGTTCTATCCTTTGTCTAGAGAGTTTGGTATATTTTTCGATTGAATGCCATGTGTTACTTATAGTCATGGTCTTTATCGTGATTGTGGGAGCTGTATATATTGCATTGGCACTACAACTACCCAAGCTTACCGAATGTTCGCTTCCTTGTCATAGAAGGTAGCATGTCCCAGGTTGTTGAGGAGGGCCTGCAAGGATAAGTTTTCTTCATCTTTGAAAATCATGTAGGTGAAGGCATCTCTGTCTTCTGTGTGTGAGATAATCAGTGCTATGTTCCCTGATGGATAACTGGGAAACTGTTAAGGCACAACCAGTCAATTTGGAATCTACTTAAAAAATAAACCTACCCAGAGCACGTCTATGAGGAAGTGAGGACTTAGTAAAAGGCATAGATGTGGCAACGTAAGGCTTGCTGTCCCCAGCTGTTCTGCAACCCCAGGTATGAATTATCCTTGCCAACATGTATTAAAGTTAAGCATCCCTGTGCCCAAGCAGATACTATATCTGACCTGTCCCATCTGGAAAGAAAATGGAGAGAGGCTTAGAGACACAATCTTTACCCGAAGGACCCCTGTAAAATGTTGGAACACCGAACCCTCGATGAGCCTGGGGAAAAAGGAAAAATCAGTTAAGCAAGGCCCTCTGAAGTGCAGTGCCTGAAGTTTTGCCCCAAGTTGCTTAAGCTAAGATCCTGTTTTCATTCTCTAAACATGCCTTAGATCGCTAAACACCAATCCACACAACTGGCTTTGCCACTGAACTGGGTGATCTGGGTATTAGACTAGGAATCAGGAAGAACTGTGTTCAAACCCTGCCATGGATAATTTCTATGTGGCCCTAGGCAAGTCACTTAACTTCTCTCTGCCCAAGTTTATTCTGAAAAATGAAGGGGTTGTGTTTGCTTGTCTCTAGGGTCCCTTAGAAGTGTGTTCCTATTTGGGCTTCAGTTTCCTGCAAAATGAGGGACCTGGACTGGATCCTAGTGAAATTTTTAATTCATAGTTTACTTTTATCCACGGAGGCTGTGTGCCCTGTGGACATGGAGATGACTGCTTTGTATGAAATATTCCACCTTTTTTTTTAAACAAATGCTTTATTAACCCACCAGATTTTGAGTTACAATTTTTTCCCCGTTTTTTCCCCTACCCACCATCCTAGAATAGCAGTCCCACAAGATATCCCTTCTTCCAATCTGCTCTCTCCCATATCTTCTCCCATATTCCCTTCGACTTTTCCATTAGAGCAAGGTGAATCTCTGTGCCCCAATGCCTACACATCTTATCTCCCAATTACATGCAAAAGACTATTGATAATAGTATTTATATATATTTGAAACATTTAATTTTTAGACCTCGAATTTCAGATCCATTCCCTTCCTCCCTTGCCACCCATTCCCTCTGGGAAGATAAGTAATTCAGTATGTGTTGTAGATGTATAGCTATGCAAAATATTACCGTAGTAGATATATTGGACAAGGCTGCTTATAATTCCCTCCCACCCATCCCACCCCCCACCTGGTCCATTCCCTACATGATCCTGTCCCTCTTCTATAGTGGGTACTTCCAACCTCCCTTCCCCCCAAGAATGCCCTCCCATCCATCATCCCTCCTCTCATCCCCCTTCCCCCTATTCTGCTGCAGGTTGAGATATCCCATTTAGTATGTATGTCATTCTCTCCCTGAACCAAATTCAATGAGAATGTGGTTTTGCCTTTTTGCCTTCCTATTCTTCCTCTCCCCTGCAGCCACTTCCCCTTGCTTCTTATACACAAGATAGTTTACCCTACCCTGTTTCTCCCCATCTCCTCTTGCCACTTTCCTCTCTCACCTCATAATTTAACCCCTTAAGTATCATTCCTTCCCAACAAATTCAACCTATGCCCTCTCTCCATGTATAACTGTAAACATATATACACACATTCACATATGTATTCATATGACCATATACCCTTCTTCCATTATTTTCATACTGAGAAAGGTTTCATCAGTCACAATTATTGTTTTTACATGTAGGTCAACTTTGAAAAGTTCCTTTTGATTTCTTTTCCCTGATTACCTTCTCAGGCATCTCTTGCTTCTTGTGTCTGGATGTCAAATTTTCTATTCAACTCTGGTTTTTCCCTCAAGAATGCTTGAAAGCCCTCTATTCCACCGAATGACCACATTTCCCCCTGAAACAAAATACTCAGTTTTGCTGGGTAGGTGATCCTTGGGTTCATTCCCAGTTCTTTTGCCCTCTGGAATATCATATTCCATGCCCTTTGATCCCTCAGTGTAGAAGCTGCCAGGTCCTGGGCTATTCTGATTGTATTTCCACAATATTGAAATTGTTTCTTCCTGGCTGCTTGTAGTATTTTCTCCTTGATCTGGGGATTCTGGAACCTGGCTATAATATTCCTGGGAGTTTTCTTTTTGGGATCTTTTTCAGGAGGTGATCTGTGGATTCTTTCAACCTCTATTTTGCCCTCTGGATCTAAAACATCAGGGCAGTTTTCCTTGAGAATTTCTTGAAGGGTGATTTCTAGGTTCTTTCTTTGATCATGGCTTTCAGGTAGTCCAATAATTTTTAAATTGTCTCTCCTGGATCTATTTTCCAGGTCAGTGGTTTTTCCCATGAGATATTTCACATTGCCTTCTAATCTTTCATTTGTTTGGATCTGCTTAACAGCATCTTGATTTCTCATCAAGTCATTAGCTTCCATTTGCTCCAGTCTAACTCTGAAGGAATGAATCTCCTCAGTGAACTTTTGAGATTCTTTTTCCATCTGGCAAATTCGACTTTTTAAGGCATTCTTCTCCTCATTGCCCTTTTGGGCCTCCTTTGCCATTTGAGTTAGTCTATTTTTTAAGGTGTTGTTTTCTCAGTCAGGCTGTTGACCCTCATTTCATACTTTTCCTGCATCCTTCTCATTTCTCTTCCCAATTTTTCCTCCACTTCTCTTATTTGATTTTTAAAGTCCTTCTTAAGGTCCTCTATGGCCTGTAACCTGTTCATATTTTCCTTTGGGGCTTTTGGAGGAGGATTTCTGACCTCACAATCCTCTTCCTGTTCAATGCTTCAATCCTCTTTGCCCCCAAAATAGGAGTCTAAGGTTGCATTTTTCTGTTTAATTTGTTTCCTTTGCCTTGGCATGTTGCCACTTAATTATTTGACTTTGGGGCTTGTTGCCACAGTAGGACTCTGCCACCAGACAGGAGAGCTTTCGTCCCGGACGTTGGGGTCTTCACAGCTTTCTGGCAAGCTGGATACCCTCCCCAGACCTCCCCCCCCAGATCACAATCCAGATCCAGGGAGGTTAAAGCAAGAGCGATTAACCCCCAAGACTGATCGCTGGATCTCCTTACAGTTCAAAGGCCAGGAGCTGGAGCTGCCACTGAAAACTACAAAATAGCGTGTCTGCTCAGCAGCTTTTAGCTCCTAGGGGAGGAAGCCGATGCGTTCCCCAAATACTGGTCCCAAAGTCCATAGGGCACTAACCTCTCATTTTGTCCTAGGCATATCTGAGTTGATAATTCTGGAATCGCCACAGCTGGTGGTGTTCTGGGGTCCCTCCAGCTGGTTGCTGGCCTGGCCGCCCTGGGGCTAAAACTGGGGCTCACACGGACCTGGGCTTGGCTCTCGGAGGGCTGTGTGCTGTGCTGCTGGCTCCCAGAGTGCTGCTGGCTCCCAGAGCGCTGAGCTGGTCCTTCCTGAAGGGCTGCTGGGCTGTCCTCAGGAGGAGGTTAACTTCTCTGTGTCGTTCTGTGGGTGCTGGGGCTCCAGAAGTTGTTCAGAGTCCCCTTTTACATAGTTTGGAGGTGATCTGGGGGGAGAGTGCCTTGGATGCACTGTTTCTACTCCGCCATCTTGGCTCCACTCTCCCACCTTTTTTTGTTGATGGGAGTGGGGGAGGATGGGAAAGAGAGAAAAGCCGGGTTTTCTATGGTGAAAGCCAGCCCTTTAAATCCAAGGCTAGATTTTCCCCAAAGGTTTCTTATCAAAACTAGCCTGTCCTCAAATGAACAATGACTACACCATCATATTCCCTAGTGGAGGCTCTTATCACCTTTCCTCTGGACTATTTTGTAGCTTCATAGCTGGTCTCCCTTCCTACAGTCTAATCCACCCTCCATATAGATGCCAAATCCTATTCCTAAAGCGCAAGCTTGGCCATATCACCACGGCTCATTTTATAGGTGAGGAACTGAGGCAAACAATGACTTGCCCAGGATCACATAGCTAGTAAATGTCTAAAGGCAGATTTGAACTCAGAAAGACGAGTCTTCCTGACTCCAAGCTCAGTGTTTTATCCACTGGACCACCTAGCTGCTCCCTAATTTACTTTGGTGGAAGACAAATGATAGTGAACCTGGGGGAGAGAGAAGAGAGAGGGAGAATGGACTTCTGGCCCTTTCTAGATGTCCTTAAGGAAAGCAGATCATTCCAGATGGCCTTTCTATATACTGCTCTGGGGAAGGAGAGTCCGTGGCCCATTCCTTGTAGTTGACAAATTTTTGTGTGTTCTTGGTTCAGGGTGACTGATTCTGTTCATAACAACAGCATGGGTTTATTATGTGGTGCTTTCTGACTCAGCAAGAAAGCAAAATGGTCATCTATGTGTGAAGAAAATAAATGGCATGGTCTTTGACATGGTGTTTACTATTTTTTTTGGTGAGGAAAAGTGAAGACAGGGATTTGGTGGGAGGAGCCTTCTCTATTTTAGTCTTTTTTGGGGGGGGGAGGTGGGAAGGCAGGGCAATTGGGGTTAAGTGACTTGCCCAAGGTCACACGGCTAGTTAAGTGTTAAGTGTCTGACGTCGGGTTTGAACTCAGGTCCTCCTGACTCCAGGGCCAGTGCTCTACTCACTGTGCCACCTAGCCTCCCTGAGCCTTCTCTATTTTGAAGATTAGGAATGTATTGCTGCCATTTTCATATGTTCTTTTTGTAACCCATGGGTGCTTGTAGTTCCTCACACTTCTCACTTAGGTGTGTTACGATGGGCACAGAACTCTTACTCATTCTACTTGGCTAGTTCTTTTGCCCATTCTGGCAGGTATGTGATCCCAGGGACAGACCACTTAAATTCTCTTAGGATCTAAGGGGCAACTCTATTGGAATGCTCTCCCCCTACTCACCAATATAGCTCTTGAGCCCCTACCAATGCATTTCTATTTATACAATCAGCCAATAACAATAATGACTCTTTTGGATCTTAAAATTAAACCTGTACTTAACAAGGGAAACCATCAAAACATTAATAAGACAATCTCATAATGATCTTACAGAGATGAGAAATAATTTTATCTGTTGGGACTTTCTGTCTCTTCCTGTCACCCAAGTTTTTAACCTTGGAGTCATTCTCATCTCCTTATTCTTTTTCATCATTTATATCTAATCTGGTGTCAAATCTTGTCAGTTTTATCTCCATACCATCTCTCATATCCATTCTCTGCTGTCTGTCTGTTTATACAACTACTACTCTTGTTCAGGTCCTTATCAAATCTTACCTAGACTACAGCCATAGTCTCTCTCTCTCTCTCTCTCTCTCTCTCTCTCTCTCTCTCTCTCTCTTTCTTTTTGGAGGGGCAATTGGGGTTAAGTGACTTGTGCAAGGTCACACAGCTCGTAAGTGTTAAGTGTCTGAGGGTAGATTTGATTAAGTGTCTGAGGCTGGATTTGAACTCAGGTCCTCCTGACTCCAGGGCTGGTGCTCTTCACTTCTCTGTCTTATTTTCCCTGTCCAGTGAGATATATTTCTGCATCCAACTCTGTGTGTGGGTGTATTCTTTTTTTTCCTTTTGATCAGTTCAGATAATAGTGAGGTTTAAATGTCAGCCTGCCCTCACCCAAGTCCCATCTTTGTATAGAGATGTCTGCCATAATCACATTGTAATTGCGTGAGAAAATCCTCCTTAACCTTCTTTTCCCTTCCCTTTTCCACCTCCCCCCAAGATTATTCCTCTTTCCCTAGCTTTCCATTCTTTTCTTAAGTTCATCAAAACAGAACAGAACCATTCAAAGGCCTTGAATAATTGGATTTCTTCTATGATCTCTGATGAGGATAGAATTCCAAAGGGACACATAAAATCGCTCCATTTTGGAATGTAAGCAGTTAAACTTGCTTAGTCCTTTGTCATTGTTTATTCATGTTTACCTTTTTACATCTCTTCACTCCTGTGTTTGCACTTCAAAGTATCTCTATAGCTTTGGTCTTTTTATTAGGAATGCTTAGAAGTCCTCTATTTCATTGAAAATCATTTCCACTCCACCCCTTCCCACCCCCCGTAGAATTATACTCAGTTTTGCTGGGTAAATTATCTTTGGATGTAAGTCCATATCCTTTGCCTTCTGGAATATCATATTCCAAGTTCTCTTCATCTTAATAGTGGAGACCAGTAAATCACGTGAGGTCCAGATTGTGGTTCTTCAGTACTTGAATTCTTTAATTCTGAATACTTACAATAATATTTCTTCTATGACTTGGAAACTCTGGATTCTGGCTATAATATTCCTGGGAGTTTTCATTTGGATTTTTTTTAGGAGGTGACCAATGGATTCCTTCTTTTTCTACTTTTCCCTCTGGTTCTTAAAAATCAGAGTAATTTTCTTTTGGGTTTTCTTAAAAAAGGATTTTTTTATGATCATGGTGTTTGGATAGTATGATGATTCTTAAATTTTTTTTCTCCATTATCTCTTTTCCATGTCAGTTGTTTTTGCAATGAGATGCTTTGCATTTTATTCTATTTTTTTTTAGTCTTTTGACATTGTTTTCATATTTCTTGTTCCCTCATGGAGTCATTGGCTTCTGTTTGATCTGTTCAAATTTGTAGTGGTTTTGTTGCTTGAGCAAGGTTTTATACTTCTTGACCCAAGATGTTAATTAATTCTCTTTCCAATTCTTTCTTCCACAGCTCTCATTTCTTTTCCCTATTTTTTCTTCAAGAACTCTTATTTCATTTGTAAAAAAAAGAAAAAACACTTAAAACTCTTTTGTTTTAACTCTTGCTTCAACTCTTCCAGGAATTCTAGTTGAATTTTTGCCCAGACTGTGTTTTTCTCTGAAGCTTTGCTTGTAGATCTTTTGAAGTCATTCTTTCCTTCAGGTTATGTATCTCGAGCTGACCTGCTGCCAAAACAGCTCATTATGGTAGGGTTCTTTTTTTTTCCCATTCTTCCAGCCTACTTCCTGACTTTAGACTTGATATTAGGGTAGACTATACTACTTCTGGAGGGGAGGTTTGGATTTGGTCCTGTTGCTGCTTTCTAGGGGTGTTAAATGTTGTGTTATTTCAGGATCTCAGGGACAGACTGGGGACCTGCAAGCTTCTATTACTCCCAAACTGGTCTGATCCAGGTCAAAGTGTCATTACTGCCCCACCTTGGTGTGAGCTCTGAAAGTTCCTGGCCTGGATTTGAGTTCTAGCAAGAGCACATTATTGTTACATTCTGCTAACTGGAAAGCTTGGTTTGTTCAGAGTGGCATAATTGTAGGGTCCCCTTTGGTCTTGGTCTGGGATTCCTTGCCTGGTTTTTCTTCTGCAGGCTGGGTAGATGCTAGAAATGAGATCCTTCCCCGAGCCTGGGATCTGAGTCACACCACTATTACTGCTGCTGGCTTTCCTGCTGAAATTCCTCCTTTCTGTTCCATTGTCCCCCTAATCCCCTTTCAGATCTTCTTTATGGTCCAGCCTGGAACTGTGACCTGGAACAGGGTAATGGGTTACAAATCTTCCAGATCACACCTGTCCATATAAGGGTGCCCTGATGTGAGTTTGGCAGTGTCTTCATGGCATCTCCTTGGGCACTGGATGAAATAATGTTCGGCTTGGCTCGACCCCATTCCCAGTGTTTATAGAACTCCATGGTTGACTGTACCAGCAAACCATTTTCACCTATCCAAGTGACTCTACTTCACCAAAATCAACCCTAAACTTGTGCTGGTTTTTACCACTCCCTGATACATGTGGACAGAATTCTGCCTTTAGCAGATTAACCTGTGCAAAGCAATGAAGAAATTCCAATATTATTGCCTACCTTAGTAGCCTCTTTTAACCACTCCTTATCCATTTCCACCAATTCATGGGCAGAGGGGACAGGAGATTCCTTCTCAACGTAAATTATACGATACTCATCTATATTTATCACATTCGAATCATCCGTTATAACTGTTTTGGAGGGCCCTGTAATGATGGAGAGAGAACTAGACTTAGTGAAACTTTCATGGGTCTAGAAAAAAGCAGGAGCCATCAACCAGTATTTCTTAAGCTCATTGATTTGGAGCTGGGATGAACTTTAGAGGTCATCTAGTTCCATCCTATTGTTTTGTAGCTGAGGAAATGGAGGCAAATTAAGTGATTTGCTCAGTTACACAGTTAACAAATACCTAAGGTAAGATTTGAACTCAAGTTTTCAAGGCAAAAAAATCAGAGCAATTGTTATTTTTTAATATTTTGTTGTTGCTTTCTTTTTTTTTTTTTCAATATTACTTGTTCAATTTCCCCTTATTTTGGCTGCTTCCCCTTCTGGCTACAGACATACTCCTGTCCCCCCCCCCCTCCCCAAAACCCTAACTTCCTCCATTCATCCCCACTAAATATAGCCCCATGTCTCTCTTTCCTTTCATGGCTAAATTCCTTGAGAAAGCTATCCACAATTGGTGTAAAGTCTCTTCTCAGTCTCTTCTAAACCCTCTGCATTCTGGCTTAATTAATGATGTTGCTAATGATCTAGATGAGTAATTAATAGTTAATTAGCTAATGATAAGTTACCGATGATCTCTTAATTGCAAAGCCATCTCTAATGGCTTTTTCCTCAATCTTCATCATCCTTAACCTCTCCACAGCCGTTGACACTGTTAATCATCTCCCCTCTCCTTGGTACCTTTTTCTCCCTAGGTTTTAGTGATACCCTTTTTTTTCCTTATTCTTTTACCTTTCTGATTTCTTTTCATTCTTCTTTACTCAGTCTTTATCCAGGTTATACCCATTAACTGTAGGTGTCCCCCAAATGCCTTTTCTTTTCCCTTTCTGTGATCTAGTTTGGTATTCTCATCAGCTCTCATAGATTAACTCATCTCAATACAGATAATTCTCAGATCTCTGTATCCACCCCTAACTTTTCTCTTGATCTCTAGTCTCACATCACCAGCTGCCTGGGGTCTGTCTCCATTTGTCCTGTTCTATATCTGGCCACTGAACCCAGAGTCATCTGGAGGAGAAAGTGAGGCTGGTGACTTTACACAGCCTTCCCTCACTTAAATCTAATCTACTTGCGTGTTATGGCATCACTTTTCCAATATCATGGTCCTCTTCGAGAATGAAGGACAAACAACAACAACGTAACCATCTGCCTATTGGACATCTCAAACTGGATGTCCCATAGAAACCTCAAACTCCACCTGTCCAAAGCAGAACTCATTCTGTCTTTCTTTCTACACCTTCTCTTGTATATGTTCCATTCTTTCCACTCACCTAGCTGCTAGCCTCATTTGGGACCTTCATCTCCTCACTCCTGGACTATTGTGATAGCCTGAAGGTTGGTATTCCTGCCTCAACTTTCCCCTGGAGTGTTGTCTCTCCTAGCCTCTGACTCCGCTGAAACCTCACCTTCGGCAAGACGCTCCCCTCCTCTCACTCTTTTTTTTTTTACTTTTTGGAGGGCAGTTGGGGTTAAGTAACTTGCCCAAGGTCACATGGCTAGGTTTTTGTTTGTATGTGCGTTAAGTGTCTGAGGCTAGATCCAAACTCAGGTCCTTCTGACTCCAGGGCCAGCTCTCTAATCACTGTGCCACCTAGCCGCCCCTCCTCTCACTCTTCTGAGACGACTTTCCATTTACTCTCTTCCTGTCTCCTATGTACCAAGTTCTTTGTAGCTTGTCTCTCCTATCAGAATGGGAGCTTGTTGAGGACTAGGGCCATGTTTCCACCTTTTTTTTTTTTTTAATCCCCAGTGCTTAGCACATAGTAAGAATTTAATAAATACTTGTTGACTGTCACTTCCTGAAGACTGTCCCTTGTAGCAAATAAAAATACACTCAAGCAAAACAAATCAGCACAGGCTATGTGCATAAATCAGAGCAATAATTATAATATATAATATAATAGATACAATGTACTGATCTTATATAATTATATATAATTATCTAAAATATATATTTTAAATATATAAATAATATACATATAAATATATTATAAAATATATAAATATCTAAGATATAATAGCATAATAAATTATCATTGAAGATAATAATATATTGTATAATATATTTATATATAATATATATTGATCTTATCATCAATATTCACTCATCTCCTGCCTCCCCCCTTTCACCCAAGAACATTGCTTTTGAGAACATTGCTATCTTCCCAGTGATCTGTGTCACAGGTGTCATCCTTTAATTCTTACTCTCTCCTACTTCCCATATCCAATCTGTGATGAGGGCTATCAATTTTACCTTTGTAACATCTTTCAAAGATGTCCCCTTCACTTCTCTGATACTTCCTTCCACCTTGGTATAAGCTCTTATCACCTCAGTCTTGGACTATTGAAAAATCCATGGGTTGATCTCTCTGCCTCAAATTTCTTCCAGCTCCAGTCCATTCTCCACTCAATGACTCTTGGTCTTCGTAAAGAGCAGGTCTGACCATGTCACACCTCCACCCCCCCCCCCCAATTCAAGAAACTTCAGTGGCTCCCAATCACTTTCCAGGATCAAATATGAAATTCTATGGTTGTCATTCAAAGACCTTCATAACCTTACCCTTCCTACTTTTCTCATCTTCCTTGGTTTTATACTTTTCTACAAGTTTTTTTGATTCTTGTGGTTCCTTGCACAAGACTTTCCATTACTTAGTTTTGGATGTTTTCACTGACTGACCCTCATGTCTGGGATGTTCTCTTCCTCATCTCTGCCTCCTGACTTCCTTCAAGTCCCAGGTAAAACCCCACCTTCTCATAGGAAGCCTTTCCTGCTCACCATCATTCTATGGGAGATTTTTTATTCTTCTTTCCACTATCTTGAATTTATTTTGTATGTAGCATGTCTGTGCACATGTTGTCTCCCTCATTAGATTGTGAGCTCCTTGAAGAAAGGACTGTCTTTTGCCTTTCTTTGTGTCCTCAATGCTTAATACAGTATCTGATGCATAGTAGGTGTTTTATTTATTTATCAACTTACTGACTAAAATACATTTTTTTATTTTTAAGAAATACAATCGTATAAATAGGGAAAAATCATAAAAAATTTATTTCCACTTCTAATAAATAAACAAATGCTTGTTTAGGTGCTTTCCAGAGTGGCACACTAGTTAGAAACCAGACCACTTGTGCCAGATCATTTGGGAAGGGATTGAAACATGGTCAAGACACCAGTTTCACTGCTCTATTTCCTTTACTTTTAAAGTAATTAAAGGTTCCAGTCTAGACTTTTTTTCTGATAACTTCAAAGCAGACTTCAGACAAAACTTTGACTGTAACTCTATTAGGTCTCCTTTCAGACTTTATGGAAAACTTCATGGGATCCAACAGGTAAAAACCCAGTAGAAAATATGGCAAGGTGAGGAGGTGACTCATTATTTTCTGTGAATGATTGAATGAAAGAATGAAATGTTGGGGCTGCAAATACAGAAGTGAAGACAGTCCCTGACTTCAAGGAGCTCAGAATCTTATCGTGTTCTTTCTTTGTATTCTCAGGGCTAAGCACAGTACCCTATGCACAGTGTTTAATAAATGCTTGCTAACTGACATATTTGTGTAACTGATTTTTTTTGTATCCGAGTTTAGGATTTCATATTTCTCCCTATGAAATTGTATTGGTTCTGGCTCTTAAAGACAGTAGGACATGCCTTGTCAAACCAAAACTCTAGATCACTACTACCATTCACCTTCTAAATGTCTACTTATTTGTTTCTGGATGCTGCTAAAGGAAGTCAAGCAACTGAGCCGACTAGATTTACTGCAAATTTACATTCTTCAGTATCAACTGGGCACTTGCTGTATGTAACAAGGCAATCTTTTTACTCCTCTAATTGATACACTCTTATATTCCCTAAAGCAACTGTTTAAAAATTACTCTTTAAGCCTCCGGCACCATCTTCTTCCCCAGCCCTTACTTCACCTTCTACTTTATTGAGAAAAGAGGGACCATTCTTTATGTGCCCCCTCTTTTGCTCATCTCAAATCCCTTTAATATCATTTACCTTTCTTTCCCTTCTTTATTCCAATCTGATAAAATCATGGACCCTCCCTCACCAATGCCAACCCTTCTACATCTGTGCCCATCTCTTCCTAGAGATTGCTTACAAAATCATATCCTCTCTCTAACTCTCCACCTGTTGTCTATCCAATCCTTAAAAAACAAACAAACAAACAACAACAACAAAAATACAACCCACTCCGTTCTATCTCAGTCCAATGACTCTCTGATCCTGGACCTTTGTCTGAGCTCCAGACCTGCATTGTCAACTACCTGTTGGACGTTTTGAATGGGGTTCTTTCATGATATTGACTCAACTGTCTTCTCCCTTTCACAACCAAACTTGAAAAACTTTCCTCATTGCCTCCATTTCTTTTCCCTTCACTCATTTCTCAGACCCCTGTAATCTGGCTTCCTTTTTAATCATCAACTTGAGTTAATAATAATAGCTAACATTTATATAGTTAATAAAATAGCTAACATTTACATAGCTCTTTACATAGCACAGTGCCAGGCACTGTGCCAAGTGCTTTACAATTACCATCTCATTGGAACTTCATTCACAACAGCCTTGGGAGGTGGGTGTTATTATAGGCCTCTTTTTATAGATGAGAGGAAACGAATGCAAACAGAGGTTATATGACTTGCCCATGGTCACACAGATTGTTAAGTGTCTAAAGCTGGATTTCAACTGAGGTCTTCCCAACCCCAGGACCAGTGCTCTGTGCATTACATCACCACTTAGCTTTTCAAAGGAAACACTGATCTTTTAACTGCCAACTCTGGTGTCTGTTTTCTGGTGCTCCTCTTCTTAACTTCTACTCCACATTTAACACTGGTGACAACCCTCTCTCCTGGGTACTCTCTCTCTAGGTTTTCATGGTCCTGTTCTCTCTTGGCTCTATTCTGACTTGTCTATCCACTTGTTTTTAGTTGCTTGTATTGTGGGTATCCCTCCAAGGCTATGTCCTGGGCCGTGACTTTTTTTCTCTACCCACTCCCTTGGTGTCTTCATCAGTTTCCCTGTGGGCTCAATTATTATCAATGTATGATTCTCTGATCTCTCTTTCTAGTCCTAGTGTCTCTCCTAAGGTCCAGCTTCACATGATCAACTGATGGTCATTCTGAGCTGGATGTCCTGTAGACATCTCAAACCCAACATGTCTAAAATAGAAATTCATTATACTTTCCTCTAAATTTACCTCTCTTCCAAACTTCCCTATTTATGGTGAAGATAGCACCATCCTCCCTTGGAAGATAGCTTCTCCAAGCCTTGGAGGCATCCTGGATTCTTCACTCAACCTCACTGCACAGATCCAAGTGATTGTCAAGTCTTGCCAAATCTACATGCACAGCCCCTTTGATGTCAGTCTCCTTCTCTCCACGCATGGGGCCACCACCATATGTTGGTTCCTCTTTACCTTTTGTTCAGACTGTTGTGATAACTTCCTAATTGTGCTTCCTGCCTCAAGCCTCTCCCCTCTCCAGTCCAAACTTCACACAACTGCTAAAAGGATTTTCCTAAAGACTAAGTCTGGTCATGCTGTTGATCAATTGACTAATTGAGTCTCAGAGAAATCACCAGCATTCATGGCCCATTGACAAAGCTCTTACCTACCTGCAGCTTCACCCTGTTGATGTGATTCCCCACTGCTTTCTCCTGGTATGAGCATGCCTGCAGCTCTATACAGTTCTTTGCTGATCCTGGGGTTAGTGTTTCTCTTGGGAAGCATAGCTACTTATGTTTATTTGCTAGTATCCTTGACAGCCAAAGCTAGAGAGCTTTGTTTACAGGGGCCAGTTCCACCAAACCCCTTACATGCCTTGGGTGTGCCAGACTATTTACTTAGAAAAGCAGAACTACTCACTTCTTTTCTTCAGAATGCGTCTAAAAACATCCTTGTATCTTTCAAAATTGGTTTTAAACCTAAAAGAAACATATTTAGGTTTTAAAAAATGCTGATTATATTTGTGTTAATATTTTATAGCACATAGCCTAGACATTCTGAGGATAAAGTGGAAAACTTCACAACCCTAGAGATTATCTTTCTATACATTAGTGTCTTTAGATAAGTGAAAGGATGGCTTTCTTTATTTTTCTCTCTTTCTTTCTCTCTTTCTTTCTTCCTTCCTTCCTTCTTCCCTCCCTTTCTTTCTTTCTTTCTTTCTTTCTTTCTTTCTTTCTTTCTTTCTTTCTTTCTTTCTTTCTTTCTTTCTTTCTTTCTTTCTTTCTTTCTTCCAAGACTGTAAATAGGTAGCTGTCATTAATAGTGCAATAAAATTTATGATATGAATGGATTAAGATTAGAAAAAAAGTTCTGTTTTCAATAGTTTTCATTATAGAAATAAAATAAACACTGGATTTAGATACATTTGAAAGTATTGAGATTATTCAGTAAAGTTACCAGGGCAATAGAATGGATAGTATGAAAGTGGGAAAGGAACTTTCATCTAGGAACTAGTTATAGAAGAGATGGCCCTTATTGAGAAAATGAAACTAGAAATATGAATTGGAAAAAAATAAACCACTAAAAGTAAAGCAAGCTCCCCATTATCCAGGGCCAGACAATGTCATGGATTATCCCAAGGCTCTCTTCCTCTCTTTTTATTTTGCTTTGTCCCTTTGAAATTTTTCTCATTTCACTGGCACCTGCAACAGAAAGTAGGTCAAGAAGGGCCTTGAAATGCAAATTAATCCATTAATGCTTTTTATTAGAAATTCCAATAAAACGTATGGTGTAGGATCAAGTTTAAACAGTGGCTAAAATAGGGTTCTGAGGTTCTCTCTGGGTTTGAGGTGTTCATTCCTATTATTAC
Organism: Gymnobelideus leadbeateri; assembly: GCA_011680675.1. Classification (NCBI taxonomy): domain Eukaryota; kingdom Metazoa; phylum Chordata; class Mammalia; order Diprotodontia; family Petauridae; genus Gymnobelideus; species Gymnobelideus leadbeateri. The sequence goes on from WOXC01002780.1 coordinate 135,774, forward strand.
AATAGCAGGGTATATAGTCTAGCCACGCTGTGTGATGAGGAAGGCAGCAGCTGTAGCTAATAGGGCAGGGGCGGGGGTGGCCAGCTGAGATTTTTCCATGCTGAGGCTGTCTGCAGCTAGCACGCAGAAGCAGGAAGAAGCAGGGTTTCTGCTGAAGATGCTGGGAACCTAGACCTCATGTTGTGTACAGGGCCATCTGTAGGGTAAGAAATCTGAGTAACTCCCTTGGCATCCTCAGTGCCATGAGGATTCTCAAAGGGTCTTGTGCTCTGCTGCAAGGGACTTGGACAGAATTCCAGAGGAATTTAGCCATGATAAATTTGTGTGGCAAAGTCAGAAGAGCTATATCCTTGACAGCAGCATCAGAACCCTTCTATCTCTTTACCTTGGGTTCATGTTAGAAATAGGAGATCAGTCTTCTAAGCCTAGATAACTATCAGTTGAACTAAAACAAGAACAAATCTGCCAATGCAAGATGCCAAGAAAATATTTAATTTGCTAAGAAATAACCCTATTTTTAAGAAAAGTCACACACAATAAATAACATAGGACATTGTTCATCCTTCATTCTTGAAAAGGACCAATGACATCACAAAGGTGATGTTTTGACTTACAAACCGAATTGGATTTAAGTGAGGCAGAGTTCTGTAAAGTCATTAGCCTCACTCTCTCCTCCAGAGTCATTGAAATCCAGTGGCAGGATATAGGTCAAGGTAACTGGCAGTGGTCCCCTCATTCTTTAGAGAAGAGATGAGACCATCTTATTAAAGTGAAGGTTGAAAACTAGTTATACATGTAATTGGAAAAATAAAAATAAAATAAAAGTGGAGGGAAAAAAAGAGAAGAGGAAAGACCTAGAGAGATTGTGACTTGTCCAGAGTCATATAATTAATATGTGGCAAGGCTGGGGTTGGAATCTTTGTCCCCTGACTCCAAATTCAACTCCCTTCCCTTGCTGTATGACACTGCCTCGATACTATCCATTGAAGAGCAAACAGGATGGAAGAGAATTAGAAAGCACATGAAAAGCAATGAAAAGAATCAAATATATTTGGCCTAGGGGAGAGAAGATTGGGGAGAGACATGAATTCAGTCATCCTATATCTTAAGGATTGTTACATATAAGAAAGATTATACTTATTTCCACTTGGTCATAGATGGCACAGTGTATAGAGTGCCAAGCTTGAAGTCAGGAAGACTCATCTTTGTGAGTTCAAACCTGGCCTCAGATGCTTACTAAGTTTCATGACCCTGGGGAAGTCACTTAACTCTGTTTGCCTCAGTTCCTCATCTGTAAAATGTGCTGGAGAAGGAAGTAGCAAGCCACTCTAATCTCTGCCAAGAAAAGCCCAAATGGGGTCACAGAAAGTCGGACATGAGTGCACAACAACACCTAGAGATAATTGACCAACAAAACCTAAATGGCAGAATGAAGACCTATGGGAAGAAATTTCTAAGAGTCAGATTTTGGCTTTAACGTTTTCTAACAATTAGAGCTATTCAATTGGCCAGGTTACTTTGGGACACAGTAAGTACCCTTTTCTTTTTCTTTGGGGAGGCAAGGGAATTGGGGATAAGTGAGTTGCCCAGGGTCATACAGCTAGTAAGTGTTGTATCTCAGATCCTCCTGACTCCAGGGCTGGAGCTCTAACCACTGCAACATCTAGCTGCCCCATGAGTGTGCTTTTAATGAAGGTCTTCAAGTAGACGCTTGCATGGTCACTTGTAGGGGATGTCACAGTAAATTCCTATTCAGGTTGGAGTTGGATAAGATGACCTTTGAAATCCCTCTCAGCTATGAATCTTTGTGAATCTATGATTCTGTGAAGACTATGCTTCTAGATTTTGCAGCCTTTCTTCGTGGTTTTGAAAAGAGATTCTCTGTAAATGGGTCTAAATGGAGATGAGAGGAAGTCCAGTGATGATCCGTATTTTAGGTTTGAAGTTTGTATTACTTTAAATAAGATTAATAATTGAATTCATCATAACCTCAGAAAGCTAATAGCCTATACTAGAAAAATGAGTGTATCCTTTCTGCATATGTTTACTTTGCTAAGAATGCAAATCTTTTTTCATTTGTGCTTCATGGTCAACAAAAGAAGACCATAGAAATGGAAGGATTCTTGGCTCCCCGTCACCATGAAAATTATTAATTTTATTTGTAATTACTTTTCTTGGGACTAAAATAATTTCCTGGGCTGCCACACTAGTTAAGAAATATGTGTAGAGGGAGTGTGACCACATGTAGAGAGCAAGGGGAGGAAGACATAGCATCAGGAACTAAAGGGATCAAGTCAAATGGGGTGGCTCTGATTTTACTCAACAGGATTTTACTCAACAGAGGTAGAGATTCAGTTGTCACAGGCTATTGTAGTAGAGTGTTGTACTCCAAATTAGGAAGATTGGGGTTCAAATCCCAATTCTGAGAAGCTAGTAAGCAACCCCAATCTTCCTGACTCTGTGACTCTGAGCAAATAATTTGAACCTCTCTTGCTTCAGTTTCCCCGTTTGTAAAATGGGGATAATAGCACCTTCCTTCCAGGGTTGTTGTGAGACTCAAGTGGGATAATATAAAGTATTTTTTCCCCAAAACTTAACATGCTGGATAATCCCTACTGTCACTCTCAATAGTTTTAGAAAGAAGAACAATAAAAACCAGGTTATGTTTTCTAACATTTTCATCCAATGAAAATAGGTGAAAATGAGTACCAAAGGCAATATTGATGGAAAAATGGAGGAGGTGGCATAAAAAAAAGTTGGAGGCAGGAGCCAGTACATGTATGTATATAAAGGGTGAGGGTAATCCCACACTTGCCTTGTTGGCAAGTGAAATAATAGTGGTGCCTTTTATTCACACTATTCCCCTCCCCCTTCTGGTTGAACACTCCTGTGAACTGTGGGGTGGGAAGTACTGTACTGGTGTTTAGTCATTTTTTTGGTCATATCCAATTCTTTGTGAATTTTGGGGGATTTTCTTGATAAAGATATTAGAGTGGTTTGCCATTTCCTTCTCCAGCTCACTTTACAGATGAGAAAACTGAGGCAAACAAAGGTTAAATGACTTGCTCAGAGTCACACAGTTAGTAAGTGTTGTGTCTGAGGCTGGATTTGAACTCATGAAGATGAGTCTTCCTGACTCCAAGCTCAGCGCTCTATGTACTACGGCGCCACTTAGCTGCCCATCTCCTGCTTATGGACTCCATATTGTGCTCCCGATAAAGGGACCATTTCTTAGCTGTTCCATATAGCATCCTTCTTACCTTCTAAACCAATGACCAAGTTTATAACTGAGTAAGCAGCACAATGGACTAATTTAATTTTTATTTTTTCCCTTTCCCTCTAAAGTTTCAACAGATTTGAAAAATGTCTGAAAGACACCCAAAAAAGGCTTTAAAAAAGGGGAAAAAAACTCTTGAAAAAAAGTCTTGGAAACTGAACAGGTAACTCACTGAATCCTGAATAATTATGAGTTACTTGAGCTTTAGGGGGAGTCAACAATATTCCTACAGTGGAAATGTGTCAAAGCTAATTGAAAGCAGAAGGAGCTGTGGGACTAGCTTCATAGACAGGTGATTCAGTAGAAGATGATACCTCTATCTATCTATCTATCTATCTATCTATCTATCTATCTATCTATCTATCTATCTATCTATGTCATTAGTTGGGGTTGAGGAAGATGTGAAAGGGGAATCACTGGCTCAAAGTTAGAAAGGACCACAGACTTCATTTAGTTCAACCCTCTCATCTTACAGATGAGAAGAAAACTGAGGTCAAGTTGGTTGTTCCCCCCAGGTGGTTAGTGGCAAAGTATCTTCTAGCCCTCAAATTAATTTCACCTGAACCTCTGGAAGGTCCAACCCCAAGAATAATTTTCATCTGGAAGGGCTGCCCTGATTAAAATCAAATTGAAGAGCTATGAATGTAGTTAATTAGGTGAACAATTAATAAGATGAACAGTACCCTGGAACTATGAAACATTGTTACCTCCATTTACCTCAGTATCTCTATTCTATTGAGTCTCACCCTAATTTTAATTTCTCTCAGTCCCCCTCTATTTTTCTCCCTTTCCCTTTTATTCTGCTTCCCCACCTCCCCTTTCTCCATACAGTACAGAATGGTACCACATACTTCTCCCTTCCCCACAGCCTGTAGGAATTTCCAGCAGATTCCAACAGCTGAAATTCAAATAACACTTTATTATTTAAGCCCCATTACACCCATTCTCTCACTGGCTTCTCACAACAGACATAGTTACAAAGCTAGTGTCACAGGTGGGATTTGAACTCCAGGTTTCTCCAGACTCCAAGGTCAAATTCCCTCCCTCCCCCTCCAATCTCCACACTGCTTTAGAAAAAGGTGTGTGGGAAAGCTACAACTGAGACCCCCTTGTTGCGAAGGAACAGCATGGGAAAGCCTTTCCTGCTCTTAGTTGCATACACCCCCTGCCCCCCAACACACATACACATGAATATACCTCCTTCCTCCTTTCCTTGATGCTAATGATAACTTCTTTTGGGACATATCCTTTTCCACCTTTCTTCTCCCCCTCCTAACCATTTTAGCCAGATCTAATTTGGAAATATTTGCTATTGAAGTGAGGCAAAAGCAATATTGTCATCAGTGTAGACTGCACCTGGGCAGGAAGAGGAAATAGTTGAGGAGTTTGGGAAATAGAACACAAGCCTGGCATGGACTGAAGGATGATAAAATAGTGGAGGGAGGGGGACTTCAATTATCAGAACATCTGCTGGAACTCTCTCTCTGCCAAAAACAGAGCTGTAAATAATTTCCTGACTTGCCTTGATGGTAATTTCATCTTCAAAGGATGGAGGAACCAACAAGGGGAAAATTTCTATTTTGGATCTGATTCTCACCAACAAGGAAGAACTGGTTGCTGAATTGGAATTGATGGGACCCTTAGTGGAGGTAAATTAATCACTTCATCTTAGAAATTATGACAAACAAGAATAAGACTGGGCATACTCTGGTGTGCACCCTAGATTTTGGGAAAGTAGATTTCAAAGGTTTCAGAGGAAATATAGTTAGGTTAGTATATACAAAATTTAACAAATTCAGCAAAGGAAATTGACCCAGGATGGGATGAGTAGTTCTCAGGAATATGGTGCTAAAGATGTAAAAGAAAAAGAATTCCAGTGTAAAGAGAAAGAGGGAATTGTTGAAAGAATATGATCTGAATGCACACGGTCTTCCCCAAACAGCTTAAATGTAATAAAATAAAAATTAGGAAGAACAAAAATAAGGACAGACAGAAGATGGAAGGCAAGGCAGTTAATGGATGATACCATAATCATATGGTATGGTCCTATACGAAGAATGGCAACAGTGCTAAAACTCAGCTTGACTTTTTGGGGTTATTTTTATTTATATTGTCAAAGGTCATGTGTTCCTAGTTCTGCCTTTGTCACTCTGGATCCATTTATAGAAGTTCTTGTATTCTCTAAATATTTCATTATATTCATGTACCACATTTTGTTGGCCTTTTTCCCAATCGATGGGCACCTATTTTGTTCTCAGCTCTTTGCTATCATGCTTTACTTAGATTTTTATAAAACATTTGCAATCATGCTATTATAATACACAAGATGGTGAGATAGGGGTGAGGTCTTGGTATTATTTGTTGAATTCAGATGTAGTTGAAACCAAAGAATCATTATCAAGAGTTCAGTGAGAACTTGGAAGATCTTTAGCAAAGTACCTCAAAGATCTGTGCAGTTTTAACATTTGTTGATGATAACAAAAAGACAAGAAATAAATATAAAATGGAATAGATATGGTGGCATTTCTGGAATATTTTATTATCATACTGGTGACATAATAATGTTACTACTACATTTTGATGCTACCATCTCAGAATCTGATAAGCTATGGGAAGAAGGAACAATGGCAATAAAGTTGAAGTTGGGAAGGGTAGCTATACCTTATCAAATATAAAGGAAATCTACCTTATAGATTATATGATTTTGAATGTACTCAAGATTCAACCTTTGCTGTCTGCCTCAATATTGAGTTTATATAGCCTGGTGGCATAATGAATAGAGTGATGGACTTTGAGTCAGGAATACCTGAGATAAAATCATTCCTTAGACACTTACTATCTGTGTGACTCTGTAAATCACATAACCTCTGTCTATCTCAGTTTCCTTAACTATAAAATGAAAGGGGCAGAACTCAGTAGCCTCTAGGCCCCTTCTAGCCCTAAATCTGTAATACTATGACCTAACTCTCTAATTTCAAGTGGTTAAAAGATAGATAATATAGAATACAGATCTGTAGTGTGGGCATTTCTTAGGTGGTACCCTGTAAATCATGGGATTCCTTATGAAATCAGTGCTAGCACCAGGCTTATCTGGCATTTTGATAAGGAATCTGCAACAGAGAGTGCACAGTGAAATTCTTTTAATTACAAATGACAGAAAGTAAGTTCTAGATAATGCCACACTAAGCAGGAGGCTTTCCAAAGTTTCTGTGCAGGTGGAACCAAGACAGCAGATTAGAGGCAGTCACCCAGTGAACTCTTCTAATATTCCCCTCCAAAAACTTTAAAATAACACATCAAATCAAATTTTTGGAGAGGCAGAGACATCAAAAGGTCAGAGTCAGATATTTTTCTAGCCTAAGGAAACTTAAAAGGTTGGCAGGAGAAGTCTGTGGCAGTGGGGTGGAGGCCTGTCTGGAGCCCACACACCATACCAGTAGCGACAGTGGCCACGGCAGCAGCAGCAGCTTCAGGAGCTCTCAGCCCAGAGATAGTAAGGAGGTCAGACAACTGGTGAGAAAGAGAGTACAGGGAATCCTTTGCTGGCACTGGGTACAGCTGATATTGATTGGCAACCCCATTGCTCATACACAGTTCTGAGTCACAGATATAGGGGGGAGAGGAGCACTGATGTTCTGTCACAGGGGAGCAGGGGCCCTGATCACACTACTCAAAGTGCTAGGAGCACTAGCATTTGTGGCTACAGGGGACCAAGTGTCCTTCCTGGGTAAAGATCATAGTATAGACCAGGAGAATCCCAGGATCACATCCTTGGAAGCACCAAAACACACAGACCCCTAGAACTAGCTCTGAAACAGTAGCATGAAAAAACCCTGAAACTTAAGATAGTACCTTCCCACCACCAGGTGAACAGAGCTCAACTTTAAAATAAAATTCAAAGTTAAAAAAATAGGTTAGAAAAATGAGTGAAGAATAAAAAAAAAAGAATTTGATCATAAAAAGCTACCATGGTGGTAGGGAAGACTAAGGCATAAATTTATAAGAAGACAACAGTGTGAAAATAGCTACAAAAAAGCCTCAAACAATAATGCTAATTGGACCCAAACCCAACAAGAATTCCTGCAAGAGTTAAAAAAAGAGATAAGAATGGTAGAGGAAAAATTGGAAATAGAAATGAGAATAATGGAATAAAATTATGAAAAGAGAATCGGTAGCTTGGTATAAAAGGCATAAAAATGGGAAAAATAAAACTTAAAAAAAGAATTGACCAAGTGGTAAAAGAAGCACAAAAATCCATTGAAAAGGAGAATTCCTTAGAAAGCAGAATTGGCTAAATGGAAAAAGAGGTACAAAAATTCATTGAAGAAATGAACTCCTTAAAATGCAGAATTAGTCAAATGGAAAAAGAGGTAGAAAATCTCATTGAAGAAAATAATTCCTTAAAAATTAGAGTTGGGCAAGTAGAAGACCTTCACTCCATGAAACACTGAGAAACAATAAAATAAAGTCAAAAGAATGGAAAAAATAGAAGAAATTGTGAAATATCTGATCAGAAAAACAACTCACCTGGATAATAGATCAAGGAGAGGTAATTTCATAATTATTGAACTACCTAGAATTCATGATCAAAGAAAGAACCTAGGTGGTGCAGTGAATAGAGCACTGGCCCTGGAGTCAGGAGGACCTGAGTTCAAATTTGGCCTCAGACACTTAACACTTACTAGCCATGTGACCTTGGGCAAGTCCCTTAGCCCCAATTGCCTTTCCCTCCCCCCTCCAAAAAAAAAGCAAAAAAAAGAAAAGAAAGAACCTAGACATCATATTTTAATAAATTATAAAGGAAAATTGTCTTGCTATCTTAGATCCATAAGGTAAAATAGAAATTGAAAGAATCTACCAATCACCTCCTGAAAGAGATCCCAAAATGAAAACTCTCAGGAATATTATAATTAAATTCCAGAGCTCCCAGGACAAAGAGAAAATACCTCAAGCAGCTAGATAGAAACAATTCAAACGAATGGATCCGTTGTCAGAATCACACAAGATTTAGCAGCTTCCATGTTAAAGGAAGGCTTAGAATATGATATTCTGCAAGGCAAAGGAGCTAAAATTACAACCAAGGATAACCTACCCAGCAAAACTCAGTATAATCCTTCAGGAGAAAAAAATGGGTAATTAATGAAATAGAGGACTTTCGAACTCCTGATACAAAGACTGGAGCTGGATAGAAAACTTGACATTCAAACACAAGACTCAACAAAGTCATAAAAAGGGAACCATGAAAGAGTAATCATAAGGAACTCAGTAATTAAACTGTTTACATTCCTATAGTGGAAGATGATACTTGTAATTCCTAAGAACTTTATTATTATTAGGGTAGTTAAAAGGAGTTTATATAGACAAAGGGCATGAGTGTGAGTTGATTATGTTGGAATGAGCTCTCTCCTCTCCCCCTGCCCCCCAATGAAGGGGCGAGAAAGAGGGATGCACTGGGAAAGGAGAGGTAGAATTTCTCATATAAAAGAGGCACACAAGGAAGAGCTTTTACAATGGAGGGGAAAATGGGAGGGGTAGTAGGCAATGCTTGAACCTCACACTCATCAGAATTGATTAATAGAGGAAAACACACACACACACACACACACACATATACACATACACACTCCATTGTGTGTAGAAATATAACTTACCCAATAGGGAAATAGGAGGGAAGTAGGATTAGAGAAAGGGAAAGGAAGGATGATAAATAAAGCAGAGGGTGGATTAAGGAAAGTAGTGGTTAGAAGCAAAATAGATTTGTGAGGAGGGAGGGAGAGAGGGAGAGGGAGAGGGGAAAGAGAGAGGGAGGGAGAGGAGAGAAGAAGAAGAAGAAGAAGAAAAAGAAGAAGAAGAAGAAGGAGGAGGAGGAGGAGAGAGAGAGAGAGAGAGAGAGAGAGAGAGAGAGAGAGAGAGAGAGAGAGAGAGAGAGGAGAAAATGAGATGGAGGGAAATACACAGTTAGTAATCATAACTGTGAATGTAAATGGGATGAGCTCATCCATAAAACGGAAATGTATAGCATAATGAATTAAAAACCAGAATCCAACAGTATGTTGTCTACAAGAGGCACATTGACACAGAAAGACAATCACAGTTAAAATAAAGGGCTGGAGCAGAATTTAATATACTTCAGCTGAAGTAAAAAAGGCAGGGGTAGCAATCATGATCTCAGACAAAGCAAAAGCAAAAATAGACCTAACTTAAAGAAATAATCAGGGGAACTACATTTTGCTAAAATGTACCATAGACAATGAATATAAAATTTTTTTACAGAAAGTTTCTCTGATAAAGGCCTACTTTCTCATATATATCAAACTGAGTCAAATTCTTCAACTGATAAATGGTAAAAGGATTTAAACAGGAAGTTTTCAGAGGAAGAAACAAAGCTCTCTGTAGTCATATGAAAAAATGCTCTAAATCACTATGAGTAGAGAAATATAAATTAAGACAACTCTGAGGTACCACTTCACACTTATCAAAAATGACAAATGTTGGAGGGTATGAGGGAAAATAGGTACATAGGTACATTAATGAATTGTTAGTGGATTTGTGAACTGGTTCAACCGTTCTGAAGAACAATTTGGAACCATGCCCAAAGGGCTATAAAACTGTGCATACCTTTTGACCAAGCAATACCATCACCAGGTCTGTATCCCAAAGAGATCAGAGAAAAAGTAAAAGGACATATATGTACAAACACATTTCTAGCAGCTCTTTTTTTGTGGTGGCAAAGAATTGGAAATTGAGGGGATGCTTAGCAATTGGGGAATGGCCAAATTGTGGCATATGATTGTGATAGAGTACTATTGTGCTATAAGAAATCATGAGGGAGGTGGTTTCAGAAAAACATGGGAAGACCTAATATGAACTGATGCAAAATGAATGTGATGAAAAAAAACTATATATAGAAGTATTTCTGTTCTTTTCCTTCCAAAAACTTATTTTCTGTCTGACTTCTTGATTATGCTCACTCATTGATCCTGGATGGTGTGCTTGTCTGTTTCTTCCCAACCCACCTGGTTCTGACACATGACTTCATTTGGTTTCACTACTTAGAGGTGAGCTCAGACAAATAGACTTCCCAGGGCTTGACTCAGGGTGAATAGCTGCCTTCCTGGTCTTGCAGATTTTATTAAGCCATCCCTAGCCATTCACCTTGATTGATAATGTGAAATGTCCTTATCCACTTACATGTAGGCCAGCTTCCTCCGGGTATCTTGTCTTAGCCAAGCAGAGGGGGACACGTCAATATCCTGGGCTGCCTTTTCTTCTCGCTCTAGCAATTCTCGTAATATGCACTTAAATACACTCTGATATGTCCTGGTAGGTGATAGCTACAAGGAAAGCCACAAAGCAAAAAGTCAGAGTCTTCAGGAGCCGTGCTTTCCTATTTTACCTATTGTACCAGTTTTTTTTTCTTTAAACTTCTCAAAGGGAACAAATTATACTACAGTTTGTTATTCAATAAATTAGCTATGGAAAAATATTCCTTCTTAGGTTTGGTGGGTCAACTCTGTTTCTTTTAAAGAGAATTTTCCCTCAGTGTCCCCAGAAATCTTTTTGAGAATGATCAGGTTGGCTCTTTTCTCCAGTGTGGTATAGAACTTAGACTCAAGACCATACTGGTCCTGACTTTGCCACTGATTTGCTGTGTGACTTTAGGTAAAGTCACTTGGTCTCTCCTGAGTTCTTTCTCCTCATCTGTTAAACAAAGGGGTTGGACCAGAAGTTGCCTATTGGCCCTTATAGTCCTTTTCATATGTAAATGATTGCCTAAAATTAAGATCTTCAAGCTTTTTTGATTGTGTAACCTTATCAGTAAACCATTTTTGAGCACAGCCCCAACATATGTTTATTGAGTTATGAATTACATATATACAGACTACTGTATTAATCATTGTGTACATTATAAAACTCCCAAATAGAAATTTGAAAAGGATGACATGCTGTTGAAATAATATTTGATTCTAGAGGTAATAGGGAGCCACTGTGATATTTTGAACAGGGTAGTGATGTGATAAGGGCAGCTAAGTGGTACAGTGGAGAGAGAATGCTGGACCTAGAGACAGGAAGACCTGAGTTCAGGTACAGACTCAGACTCTTACTAGTATAACCATGGGTAAGTCACTTAACCCTGTTTGCTTCAGCCAAATGGGGTCAAAAGAGTTGGACGTGACTGAAAAATGTCTGGACAACAACAATAAAGTTATGTGATTAGATTTGCCATTTGGAACCAGCACTTTGGCAGCTGTATGGAGGATGGATTTTATTGGGGAGGGACTTGAGCCAGGGAAACCAATGGGGAAGCTGTTAATATAGTCTAGGACAAAAATGATGAAGGATTGGATGAAAGTGGTGGCTGTGTGAGTGAGGTGAAGGCAACTGATCAGAGAGTGTAGATAGGAAGGACAAGATTTCACAATCAATTCTCCATGTGGGGGTTTGGAGGGGGAAGGCAGGGCAGTTGGGGTTAAGTGACTTGTCCAAGGTCACACAGCTAGTTAAGTGTCAAGTGTCTGAGGCTGGTTTTGAACTCAGGTCCTTCTGACTTCAGGGCTGGTGGTCTATTCATTTCTCCCCCTAGCTGCCCTTAAAGTACCATTTCTAAAAGGAAATGGTACACCATTCCAGTATCTTAATGTCTGAATTAACTTAATTTTCATCATTCCTGGAATGGATACAGAGGGTATGGCATGTATCTAGCATCTTTTTTTGTCTTCTCAGCTCCACTCCATGTGTATAATGCAGGGATTTTAACTTGGGATCTGTAAACTTAAATTGTTTTGATAACTGTATTTTAATATAATTAATTTCCTTGATAATCTTTATGCATTTTGTTTTATACTTTCCAGAAACATTATTCTGAGAAGGGGGTCCATGGGTTTTAATCAGATAGCCAGAATCCCTAACATTAAAAAATTAGAAGCCAATTCGAGGTCTTTAGTGATAGTTGGAGTCATGGATGCTTTGGAGTGTTTCATAGAAACACTTTGGTAGTGAAATAAAAGGGTTAAAGTCTGGCAGATTTATCCTATGCAATGTATCAGAAGTGTGAAGTTGCCAAAGTCGAGGTTTATTTGGCAGTAGGGGAAGTAAGAAAAAATTTCTAAAAATGTACACTCGGCCTCAGATGCAGCCAACTAGATCAACAACTCACAAAGTATTTATCCTGCTCGTGGTACTGCCTCTATTCTACAGAAACAGTTTCCTAGTGGGTTTGGGGTTGATGACAAACCATTGTGTTTGTTACTGGAATTATCTAATGACAAGGTTGACCTCAGTTCTCTGTTGCTGGGATTCCTGGCTTTGAGGACCCAGGAAAGTGACTTTCTTTTTTCTTTTTTTTTTTTTGGAGGGGGGAAGGCAGGGCAATTGGGGTTAAATGACTTGCCAAAGGTCACATGACTAGTAAGCATTAAGTGTCTGAGGCTAGATTTGAACTCAGGTCCCCCTGACTCCAGGGTCGGTGCTCTATTCACTTTGCCACCTAGTCACCCGGAAAGTGAGTTTCTTAGGCTCAAAGGGTCATAGATTTAGAATTGGAAGGGACCTCAAAGAATACCTAGACCAGAGCCCTCTTTTTATATATGAGACCAGTAGGTAGCAAGTGGGAGGTCCTCTGCCTCCCAACTCTTCTTTTTCATAGTATCATGCTGTCTCTATTTCATGTCCTGTTGCCATCCTTTTTCTGTTACTGCAATCTATTGGGGCAGTGGAGGTGAAGACCGTATGTCAAGCAGTTGTTTTGAGGGATTGCTGCCTCTAGGTTCCTTTACAGTCTGATTTCTCAGGCATGAAGCCTTGACACATTTGAACCCAGAGAATCCGTAGCTGAATGGACCATTCTGTGCCATTTTCCACCATTAAACAAGAGGGTCTCTTCATTCAAGATTCATATGGTAGTTACAACCTCACTCCTTTAATATTTTGTTTTTTCTTTTTTAAAATTTTCTTTATTTATTTTTAGTTTTCATCATTCACTTTCATAAGTTTTAAATGTTCTCCCCCTCCCAAAGAAAGAAAAAAAAAAGCAATCTGGTATAGGCTCTACACATACATTCCTGTTAAACACATTTGCACATCAGTCATGTTTCATAGAAGAATTGTAACAAATGGGACAAACTATGAGAAAGAAAAACAAAACAAAATAAAACAAAAAAGAAAAAAGTCTGCTTCACTCTGCATTCTGACTCCATAGTTCTTTTTCTGCATGTGGATGGCATTTACCACCATGAGTCCTTTGGAATTGTTTTCATCCTTTCGTTGCTGAGAAGGGCTAAGTCTATCAAAATCAGTCATCGCACACTATGCCTGTTTTTGTGAACATCTCTTTTAATCCTTTAAAGTTCTATGTGTGCGTATTGTGCCCACTGACACAATTCCTAATGAAGCTGGAGCAAATGTGGTCAATGTTTTGGTTGCTTAGTTTCTACAGACTTAGCTAGACTGGTCTTTATATGACAGATGTACATACAATCACCAGGTCTATACTTGACGTTTTTTTTCTTCTAATCTGGGAGGACCCAAAAGAAGAATTTCACTGACTTTTGAGAAGCTAGAGTTATTTCCATGTAACTGTGAGATAGGAGCTCAACGGAAGAACAATAATAATCTATTGTTCATATATGAAAGTGATACCTTTAACTTATTGGCAAGTGGCACTATGATACGGCAGAAAGAGCACTGGATTTAGAGTCTAAGGACCTGTGTTCAAATCCCACCTCTTCTGTTTACTGTTTTAGTGACTTTAGGAAAGTCACTGCTCTTCTATGACTTTAGTTTCTTTACCTGTAAAGTGAAAGGATTGGACTAGTTGGTATTTGAAGTTCCTTCTACCTCTGAATCTATCCTACGCCAATGGATACTTTGGACTATTTTTCTAATAATTACAAGGGTTTTATATCAAATGGCCTTTAGAATAGGCTACCTTTCAAGTGCAGCACCATTCACATGGTAGGCACTTAAATGTTTGTGGGGTTGAATGTAGTCAATTACGATTAAACAACATAGAAGAATAAAACTAAGTTGGGTTAGCTAAAAGTTTTCAGGTGCACCAGAAATCATATTGATTTGTGACCATTTCAAATTTAAGAACAAAATATATCTCTTCCTTGCCCTACCATTCCCATTTCTGCTTAATTTCTATTAGCATTTTGACTTTGCCCTTGGAACATTGTGGAATGAATTCAGAGAAACCTTGCTTGTAAAGACTGTCAATACTTACAGTTCCTGGGGGTTTTGACGGTGTACCAGTAGATGTTTCTTGACTGCTGCTTGCCTCTATTTTCTTAAAAACAAAACAAAACAACACACACACACAACACTTTAAGTTTTGTGAATCTGCAATATTCATTTTTTTAAAGAAAATGTTGAGAAAAACCTACATGGCTTAATATTCTTGTTTTGTGTTGGACCTCTCTGGCTCACACACTGTTGAGTGGGAAGGACCTCCTGCCCCCTAGAGAGTAGTTTTCTTCCATTCTCTTTTCACCCTATGGAAAGGGCAGTAGAGACTACTGTGTGTGTGTGTGTGTGTGTGTGTGTGTGTGTGAATGTTGTATGGATATTCAAATTAATTTTCAGTACTGCTGACTTCCCTTCATGAAACCAGTTGGTGGGTAGGGTGGCAGGTTGTTTTACATTCTGTATTCTCTCTTATAGTACTAATTCAAGCAGAACTCTTTAGCTAAGACTACTACAGTACTGTTACTAACATATCATTAGCAGTGGACAACAATACTTCAAGGATCGATAATTTCAGATTATATATCTATAATATAATGATTTTATCTATAAGATGTTAAATATAATACATAACATAATCTACAATATAATAATGCTCATACTCTGGGCATT
Organism: Gymnobelideus leadbeateri; assembly: GCA_011680675.1. NCBI lineage: Eukaryota > Metazoa > Chordata > Mammalia > Diprotodontia > Petauridae > Gymnobelideus > Gymnobelideus leadbeateri. The sequence continues at coordinate 150,907 of WOXC01002780.1, forward strand.
TCCATTGTCAATGTAGGTCACAACTCCTTAGGACCTTGGAGAGTTTCTGGAATCAGAAACTTCATCACTATTAGCTTCCTGCTGAGGATTTGCCTGTAAATGTAGCTAGGCTGGTCCTTGGATGATAGATATACAGCTGGGCCCTTTCCAACTTGGCAAGGAGAGAAGGAAGTAATAAGCATTTATATATCACATACTATGTGTCAGACATTGTGCTAAGCACTTAAAAACATCTCATTTGAGCATTATAACAACTCTTTGAGGTAGGTGCTATTATTATCCCCATTTTACAGTTAAGGAAACTAAGGTAGAGATTAAGAGACTTTCCTGGGGTCACAACCAGTAAGCGTCTTAGACATTTACATCACTTAACTCTGTCTCATTCACTTTAACTCAGGTCTTCCTGACTCTATAGTTCACCTCTCTTTCCACTGTGCAACCTAGCCACCTCAAGTTTACACCTTGTTGGAATAGACTTTGGTAATCTCCAAGCCACAGAGTCATTAGCAATGGACTTTATTTCATTTTATTTTTTCTAATTAAATAAATGCTTTATTAACTTCTGGTTTACATCATTCATTTCTGCCAGATTTTGAGTTAAAAATTTTCCCCATTTTTCCCCTACCCACCACCCCAGAATAGCAGTCCCACAAGATATCCCCTCATCCAATCTGCTCTCTCCCATATCTTCTCTCATACCCCCTACAACTTTACCATTAGGGCAAAGTGAATCTCTGTGCCCCAATGCCTGCACATCTTATCTCCCAATTACATGCAACATGGTATTAATAATAGTATTTATATACGTTTGAAACATTTAATTTTAAAGCTTTGAATTTCAGATCCATTCCCTTCCTCCCTTGTCACTCACTCCCTCTGGGAAGATAAGCAATTCAGTATGTGTTGTACATGTATAGCTACGCAAAACATTACCATAGTAGATATATTGTAAAAGACTGCTTATTTTCCCTCCCACCCACCCCACCCCCCACCTGGTCCATTCCCTACTTTGATTCTGTCCCTCTTTGAAAGTGGGTACTTCCAACCTCCCCTCCCCCCAGAATGCCCTCTCCTCCATCATCCCCCCTCTCATCCCCCTTTCCCCTACTCTTCTGCAGGGTGAGATATCCCATTTAGTATGTATGTCATTCTCTCCCTGAGCCAAATTCAATGAGAATATGGTTTTGCCTTTTTGCCTTCATGTTCTTCCCCTCCGCTGCAACCACTTCCCCTTGCCTCTTCTACATGAGATAGTTTACCCCACCCTGTCTCTCCCCATCTCCTCTTGTCACATTCCTCTCTCACCTCTTAACTTCACCCCTTAAGTATCATCCCTTCCCACCAAATTCAACCTGTGCCCTCTATCCATGTATACCTGTAAATATATATACACACATTCACATATGTATTCATATGCCCATATACCCTTCTTCCATTATTTTCATACTGAGAAAGGTTTCATCAGACACAGTTATTGTTTTTCCATGTAGGGATGTAAATAGTTCAACTTTGATAAGTTCCTTTTGATTTCTTTTCCCTGATTACCTTCTCAAGCATCTCTTGCTTCTTGTGTCTGAATGTCAAATTTTCTATTCAACTCCAGTTTTTTCCTCAAGAGGACTTGGAAGTCCTCTATTCCACTGAATGACCATATTTTCCCCTGAAAAAAATACTCAGTTTTGCTGGGTATGTGATTCTTGGTTTTAATCCCAGGTCCTTTGCCCTGTGGAATATTATATTCCATGCCCTTCAATCCCTCAGTGTAGAAGCTGCCAGGTCTTGTGCTATTTTGATTGTGTTTCCACAATATTGAAATAATTTCTTCCTGGCTGCTTGTAGTATTTTCTCCTTGATCTGGGAATTCTGCAACCTGGCTATAATATTCCTAGGAGTTTTCTTTTGGGGATCTTTTTTAGGAGGTGATTGGTGGATTCTTTCAACCTCTATTTCCCCCTCTGGGTCTAAAACATCAGGGCAATTTTCCTTGAGAATTTCTTGAAGGATGATTTCTAGGTTCTTTCTTTGATCATGGCTTTCAGGTAGTCCAATAATTTTTAAATTATCTCTCCTGGATCTATTTTCCAGGTCAGTGGTTTTCCCATGAGATATTTCACATTGCCTTCTATTCTTTCATTTGTTTGGATCTGCTTAACAGCATCTTGATTTCTCATAAAGTCATTAGCTTCCATTTGCTCCAGTCTAACTCTGAAGGAATGAATCTCCTCAGTGAACTTTTGAGATTCTTTTCCATCTGGCAAATTTGACTTTTTAAGGCATTCTTCTCCTCATTGCCCTTTTGGGCCTCCTTTGCCATTTGAGTTAGTCTATTTTTTAAGGTGTTATTTTCCTCAGTCAGGCTGTTGACTCTCATTTCATACTTTTCCTGCATCCTTCTCATTTCTCTTCCCAATTTTTCCTCTACTTCTCTTATTTGGTTTTAAAAATCCTTCTTAAGATCTTCTATGGCCTGTAACCCACTCATATTTTCATTTGGGGCTTTTGGTGCAGGATTTCTGACCTCACAGTCCTCCTCCTGTTCCATGCTTTGATCTTCTTTGCCCCCCAAATAGGAGTCTAATGTTGCATTTTTTCTGTTTATTTTGTTTCCTTTGCCTAGGCATGTTGCCACTTAATTACTTGACTTTTGGGCTTGTTGCCACAGTAGGACTCTGCCACCAGCCAGGGGAGCTTCTGTCCCAAACGTTGGGGTCTTCTCAACTGCTGGAGGTATTAGTTGTGTGGCCTGTATGAAGCCTCCACACTCTCTGGCAAGCTAAATACCCACCCCAAGACCTCCACCCCAGACCACAATCCAGATCCAGGGAGGTTAAAGCAAGAGCGATTACCCCCCCCCCCCCCAAGACTGATTGCTGGATTCCCCTACAGTTCGCAGGCCAGGAGTTGAAGCTGCAACTGAAGCTGCAAAATAGCGGCTGTGCCACATCTCCTCAGCCACTTCTTGTCCCCAGGGGAAGAAGTCTATGCATTCCCCAAATACTGGTCCCAAAGTCCATAGGGAACTAACCTCTTACTTTGTCCTAGGCACATCTGTGTTGATAATTCTGGAAATGCCACAGCTGCTGGTGTTCTGGGGTCCCTCCATCTGGCTGCTGGCCTGGGTGCCCTGGGGCTAAAACCACGACTCACAGGGTCCTGGGCTTGGCTCCCAGAGTGCTGCTCTGTCAGCTCCCAGAGTGCTGCACTGGCTGCTCCCTGCAGGGCTGCCGGGCTGTCCTCAGTGGGAGGTTAGCTTCTTGGTGTCGTTCTGTGGATGCTGGAGCTCCAGAGGTTGTTCAGAGTCCACCTTTTACATGGTTTGGAAGTGGTGTGCGCTGGAGTGCCGTGGAAGTGCTGTTTCTCCTCCACCATCTTGGCTCTGCCCCCATTAGCAATGGATTTTAATGGAGGACATCTCAAGGATGTTATGGGACTAATTTAGGGATTACCTTCCAAATATAACCAACTTTTATAACATTACTTATACTGGAAAATAAATTGAGTCTCAACCCACTGATATACATAATAAATTTGGAGAACACAATCCATTTGTAAGATAGTACTTTCTCATGTGTTCAACCTGATTAAACAAATATTTATTGAGCACCAACCACATGCTATTTAGTACTCCCTCTACAACAATTAATTTCATTTCTATTATAAGACATCAATTTGCAGTTGCTGTTAAGTTGTGCTGCAATGAGTTCTTGATATGGTTCAAACTTTTTCTCCCTCTTGAGGTAGGTCCTTTTAAAACAGAATCATTATCTGCTATAACTTTTGTTCCATCTCCAGGTCAGAGTTAGGAATAGTGCTATGCACATAGGAGCTCTTTTGGTCACAAGGTCACAGACTTTTTAAGTTAGAAGGGACAGTAGAGATCATCTATTCCAACCCCCACTGAAATAGGAATCTCTTCTTTATAACCTTAATGATGTCATAATCTTTGCTTGAAGACTCCTCAGTGATGGGGAATTGACCATGTCCCAGGGCAACACCTTCCTCTTTTGGATAGTCTGAATTGTGAGGAAGCTTTTCCAGACAACAATTCTATATGTGTCCTTTTTCAATTTTTGTCCATCATTCCTGGTTTTGCCTTTTGAAGTCAAATGAAATAAAGCTAGCCCTGCATCCAAATGATGACTTAAAGAATGTTTCAATTTTTAGGAAAAAATCAAGTTATCTAAAATTCATGAGTCTACTCTCCTGCCTTAGTAAAGTATATTTTATTGATTGAATTGACTGAGTCTCTTTTAATTTTTTTCATTTCCAGTCAAATTGGCCTTTTAGCTGTTCCATCACCATACTTTTGCACAAGCTTTTTGCCATACCTAGAATGCACTCCCTTCTCACTTCCACTTCTCAAAATCCCTAGTTTCCTTTGAAGTTCTGCTCAAATGCTTTGTCTTATATAAGGCCTTCCCTGAACCCCTAGCATTTAAAGTTCTACTTGCTATTCTCTGAAATGGATATTTCATTCCCCACTTCCCACAGATCCTTACCTCTTATCTTCATCCAAGCCATACTTCATGCATAGAATATATTTTCTCATATATACTTTGCCTTTCAACACCTTTACCTTTCTTCAAGGCTCAGTGGAGGTGCTCTCTATTCCCAGAAGCCTTCTTTGATTTCTCTAGTTGCTAGTGCTCTTGACATACTTGAATTATCTTGTAATTAACTTATCTCTGTATAATTTATATCTTCCTCCTCCCCCTCCAAGGATGTAATCCCTTGAGTTTAGGGAGTATTTGTGTTCCTAGCACTTAGTTCAATGCACTATGTGTTTAATAAATGCTTGTTGAGTTGTTGAATTGCAGTACTGCTAGGATCTGGGCAAATAGCATTCTCAGGAGAGCAGAGGAAGGAGAAGTCAACTTTTCTGTTTTGTGAGTATCCTTGGGTTTTTATATGCCAGTGTAACTTTTATGTATGTATACCTAGAGATGGTGTAGTACAATATTAATTCTCTTATTTGATACAGAGTAGTGTCATGGAAAGAGAGTACAGGGCTTAGAGTCAGAAGAGCAGGCTTTGAGTCCCAGCCTTTTACTAGACACTTATAACTTTGAACATCCATAAAATGGGGATGTAGGGACAAGAAGGTATATTACTGATTGAGAGTTGACCTCAGAGTCAGGAAGACCCAAATTTAAGTCCAATATCAGACACACTGGCTATGTGGCCCTGGGTGAACTACTTAACCACTCTCACAGTTACAGACTGAGACTCTTAAATTCCAGAGCTAGTGTTGGCCCTGTACTGGTAGAGGGAGATTCACACTCCTGAGGAGTCTTCTACTCTGATGAAATCATAGGGTTAGTTAAAAAAAATAAAAAAGGAGATAATACTCACTACTGTTGATGTTGGGAATGAGAGAAACAAAAATTAACCAAAAAACATAATTTGGACCAACTAGGGTTTATTGAGTTCACCAGCAGAGCAGTCTCACCTGAAGAGGCAAAGACTCCCTAAATGAACAGTATACAAAGTTTATCTAGATTTCAAGGAGTAAAGGACATGGTGGGGGATGGGGCAAAAGTTGATTGGTTAAGATCTCTATTGCTGGGACTTGAGGCCGATCTGGTACAATAACCCCTTCACCCAGGTTCAGAGTTAGGCATTATTGAATAACGGTGTGGGAGGCTAGACTATTTCTTAGAACAGGTTGTACAGCAGGATACCATGGCACATCCCATTTGGGGTCACTTGCACTGCAAGAACTAATGGGAGGATACAGACATATATGTGTGAACAAAATGGAGTGATTCTTAAAATGGAGTATCTCTGGATCCACATTATCTAACTCATAGGGTTATTATAAGGGAAATGTAAACTCTGATTATGTCTAATAATAGTTTTTTCCTTTCCAGTTTCTGAAGATGTCTGTGGCAGTGAATTTAAGTAGAGGATATGATTACATTAGTTTTTGTAGCAAAACCAAAACAAAATGAAAACCTCCAGTCATGTGAAGTCTTGTTGGTCTCTCACCTGTTTACTGATACCTGAAAAATAACTTTTCTAGAAATGAAAGTGGAAGATCATTAGATTGGGAGCTCCTTAAGGGCAGGGACTGGCTGTTGCCACTGGCAATAATCATTGAAAGATGTTGAAGAATGGGCAAGGTATCAGAGATCCAAAGAAGGGCAAATATTTCCATTTTATTTGTAAAGAGAAGAGAGGGCAGTCTGTAAACCACAGAAAAATGAATTTTAACGTCTAAATCTGGTGTAATTCTAGAACACATTATTCAGAATTTGATAGCTTGTGTAATACTTAGAAAAGGAAACTGATTATTGAAAGCCTGGTTTCAGTAAAAAATGGTCATACCAGACTAACCTCATTTCCTCTTTTTGACAGAGTAGCTTGACAGCTAAATGAGGGGAATGCTATGAACAAGGTATACTTAAGATTTCAGCAAAATATTTGACAAGTCTCTTCATATTGGAGCTCCCTTCACTTATGCAGATCAACAACTCCTTTATATTATTGAGTTGTAAGTAGTTACTGGGGACACTGAAAAACTAAATAATATGTCTATGGTCACAGAACTAACATGTGTCAATGGCAGGACTAAATGAGTAATGTTCCTGATGGTCTATAAAGTGTGAGCATCATATAATAAAATTTCCCACTTTCTTAGCTTCACCCAAGACCGAGACATTTAACAATCATGAGGAATTCATACAGAACCACAGAATCTCACAATTGGAAGGGACCTCAGAGAACACATTGTCTAATGCCTGCACAAGAGTTGTCTCTATAATATGCCTAACAAGTCTCATCTTCCCTTGAAGACCTCTCATGAAGGGGCATCCACTGCCTTTCCAAGTGGCTCATTCCACTTTTAGGTAGCTCTATTGTTAGGATGTTTTTTCTTCTATCAACCCTCAATATTTCTTTTTTCTACTTCCCCACAATGCTTCTACTTTAGTCCTCTCGGAACAAGCAAAATGAATTGAATCCCTATTCCACAAGACTAGAAACTATCAGTCATTCTTCAGAGACTTAAATTTCACAGATGTAATCAAGAGCCTGGCAAAGACATTGCTGTTTATACTTTACAACTGTGTCATTTTTCAATGCTATAATTTTGCGAATTTCCAAATGAAAAGTCACAGGTTTGCCTTATGTATAGAATTTTTTCATAATAAAGCTGTTTAATAGCCTCTTTTGACTTTTCAAATTTTGATATTTGTAAGTCCCTGCCAATCAGATGGTATTATTGCTTGTAAAAGAAATTAAAAGAGCAGCTTCTAACATCAATGTTGTGTATTCTCTCTCTCTCTCTCTCTCTCTCTCTCTCTCTCTCTCTCTCTCTCTCTCTCTCTCTATATATATATATATATATATATATATATACACATACACACACACACACACACACATACACACACAGGACTCTTGTCAACAGAATTAGCAGAACATAGAAGATACTTATCCACAATATCTGTAGATATTAAGTTCAGAAATGTGAACTGTTGCTCAAAGGGTAATTAGCCTCTTAGGTACAAGAATATATTATATCTGATCTCACTTTTTGTGAATTTGTGCCAAAAATGTTAGTTTTTGTTAATGATTATCAAACTAGACTAAGATGGTTTCCTAGCACTGCAATTGAAGTTATGTTATGTGTCTTACATTGTAAAGGTGAAAGAATAGATATAGAACATTGTGGCATTATCATGTTCATCAGCTGCAAAAGGGTTCTTCCTGGAATGACATGGTAATAACACACTCATTGGGAACATCTTTTCTAGACCCACTCTATCTCCTGATGACTCATTCATCATGGTTAGAAAGTGAAGGCAACAGTGAGCTCTTTTCTAAGCACCACAAGTGATAAATATGACCTGGTACCTACTGGTGTCCACATGCCTCAAATCTAATTTTGGAGAAGCAGAGACAACAAAAGGTCAGGGGGAGACATTTTTCCAACCTAAGACAATTTAGGAGGTTGGCAAGAGGGATCTGTGACACTGGGGTATAGGACAGCTTGGAGCACACATAGCAACAAAGGAGCACATATTGCATCCAAGAATAACCTGCCCTGCAAAACTGAGTGTAATCCTTCAAAGGAAAAAGGTAGATAGTTAATGAAGTAGAGGACCATCATGCATTCCTGATGAAAAGGCAAAATCTGAATAGAAAGTCTAACATTCAAACAGAAGACTCAAGAGAAGCATGAAAAGGTAAACTTTAAAGAGTAATTTTAAAAGGACTCAATAAAGTTGAACTGTTTATACTCCTACATGAAAAATGATACATTAACTCCTAAAGACTTTATTATTATTAGGACAATTAAGAGGAATTTACATAGATGGAAGGCATGGTTGTGAATTGATTATGTTTGAATTATCACCAAAAATATGAAGGAGTGGGAAAGAGGGATGTACTGGGAGAAGGGGGAAAGCGAAGGGGGTAGAATAGGGAAAATTTTCTCACATAAAAGAGGCACATAAAAAAGAGATTTTACAATGGAGGGACAATGGTGGGGATAGTGGGCAATACTTGAATATCACCCTCACAAAAAATTGATTAAAAGAGGAATGAATACACACACACACATTCAGTTAGGTATAGAAATCTTATTACCCAACAGGAATATAACAGGGGAAGGGAAAAAGAGAAAGGGTGGGAAAATGATAAAGGGGAAGGTGGATTAAGCAAAAGCAAAACAGACTTTTGAGGAGAGACAGGATAAAAAAGGAAGAGAGGATAAAGAAAAGAAAATGGTAGAGAGGAAAATACACAGTAATCATAATGGTGAATGTGACTAGGATGAGTTCACACACAAAGTGCAAGTGGGTAATAGAATAGCTTAGAAACTAGAATCCAGCAATGTATTGTTTATAAGAGACACACTTGAAACAGAAAGACACAGAGTTAGAATAATGGGCTAGAGTAGAATCTATTATGCTTCAGCTAAAGTAAAAAAGGCAGGAGTAGCAATCATGATCTCAGAAAATAGACCTAATTAGAAAGCAAAAAATAGACTTAATTAAAAGAGATGATCAGGGAAATTACATTTTGCTAAAATGTCAATGAAGTAACATCAAATATTTTTTCCAGCAAGTTTCTCTCATAAAGGTCTAATTTCTCATATACGTAGGGAACTGAGTCAAATTTATAAAAATAAGAGTCATTCCTCAATTGGTAAGAGGTCAAAGGAAATAAACAGGCAGTTTTCAGAAGAAGAAACAATGCTATCTTTAGTCACATGAAAAAATGCTCTAAAGCACTATTGATTAGAGAAATACAAATTAAGACAACTCTGACATACCACTTCACACTTATCAAAAATGACAAATGCTGGAGGGGATGAAGCTAAATAGGCACATAGGAACACTAATGAACTGTTGGTGTATTTGTGAACTGGTCCAGCCATTCTGGAGAACAACTTGGAACCCCAAAGGGTTATAAAACTGTGCATACCTTTTGACCAAGCAACACCATTACTAGGTCTGTATTCCAAAAGAGATCAAAGAAAAAGGAAAAATATTTCAAGCAGCTCTTTTTTGTGGTGTCAAAGATTTGGAAATATAGAATATTCTCATCAGTAGGGGAATGGCTGAATAAGTTGTGGCATATGATTATGATGGAGTATTATCATGCCAAAAGAATTGATGAGAGGTATAGTTTCAGAAAAACATGGGAAGACCTATACGAACTGATGCAAAGTGAAATGAGCAGAACCAAGTGATCATTGTACACAGTAACACCAATATCATAATCATGATTAACTGTGAAATATTTATCTACTCTGATCAATACAATGATCCAAGAAAACTCTAAAGGGCTTATGATAAAAAAATGCTATCTGCCTCCATATAGAGAACTGAAGACTTCTTGGTGCAAACCGAAGTATAATTTTCTCACTTTGCTTTCATGTTTTTTTTTTTGTTATATGGAAATGGTTTGCATGACTTCACATGTATAATCAATATCATACTGCTTGCTTTCTCAGTAGGTGGGGAAGAGGAGGGAGGGGAAGAGAGAATTTGTAATTCAAAACAAAAATAGAATCTTAAAAATAAATAATGAATTTTTAAAAGGTTAAAAAAAGAAGAGTTAAGCATAGAAAATTGGGATCCATCTGTATAGAAATGATAGTTGAAGCCATGGGAGTAAATGAGATTATCAAGGGAGAGAGAATGCAGAGGGGATAAATAAGAGGGCCAAGGATGGAACTCAGATGATTGGTGGAACCAGTTAAGGAGAGAGAAAGAATAGTAAGAGAATGAGGATGAGAAGCAGGAGAGTGTGGCTATTTCTGAAGCCCAGGGAAAAGAGAGTGTCCATAAAGACAGGTTAGCAAATTGTAAAATGGCACAGAGGGATCAAGGAGGAGGAAGATTAAATAAGAACCAATGAATATGATAATTAGGAAGTCTTTGCTGATGAATGAGGGAGAAATTTCAGTAGAGTTTTGGGAAGGAAGCCAGACTGCAGGAGCAAGAGGTCATTGAAGAAGTGGAAGAATTAGATAGACTTTTCAAAAAGTTTGGTCATGAAGAGAAGAAAAAAAGGTGTGATGGAAAGTAGATGAAATAAAAGGATATTTTTTTAATGGATTGTGGAGATCTGTGTATGTCCATAGGAGGTTGGAATGGAGCCAGAGGAAGAACCCAAGGCTAGCCCTGGGACCTCCAGTGTCTTCCCACTGAATAGATCACACCCATGTTATGTTTTGTGTATGCAGAGGGGCAGTCCAACTCATTGCTTACACTTGGACCAAGGTCTTCTTAATAATACTAACACTAATACTACATTTGATACTCATAACAACCTTGCAAAGTAAATTCCATGATTTTCCTTATTGTCAATATTCTCTTTCTTCCAGTGAGGAGATTCCAGTGAGCAAATGCTCTAGGCCTGAACTTGGGATGACAGCAGTAGCACCTCAGCTTTATGAAGAAAAGCAGATTTCCTTCCCTCTGCTTGGACACAGAGTATGTCCTTCATGAATATCCTGGCAACCTCATCTTTCCTGAAGAGATCTTCTCACATGGATAAGAAAAGCACCTTCTGGGAATGCCAGAGCTGGCCAAGAAGTCCTTTATGGAGGATAACAGAAGCCTTCCTATGTCATCTATATATAAACCTGAACTTGACTTATTATGTGGTGGTATTGGTAACTTTCAAAACAACTAGCTTTCTCCTCAGGTGCCATAGTATTTACAGCAGGAGTTCTCCCTGACTGAACTGGGTCAAGTTGTCAGGAAAAATCATATCTTCTGTTCAAAAGCATACATTAGGAGTCCCTGACCTATAGGCAGCAAATGAGAAGCCTAGGTTTCTCAAGGATGATCCAGCTAAACTGATCTTCTCTCTGTTCCTCCATCTCCCATCTCTTCCCACCCCCAACATGTCTTCTCTCCTCACCTTTCCATGCCTTTTCTTCCTTCAAGATTCAGCTCAGGAGGCAGAGCCAAGATGGTGGAGTAGAAACAGCTCCTCCAAGCCACTCTGCCCCAGACTCCCCGCAAACTATGTAAAAGGGGACTCTGAACAACTTCTGGAGCCCCAGCACCCACAGAACGACACAGAGAAGCTAACCTCCCACTGAGGATAGCCCAGCAACCCTGCAGGAAGGACCAGCTCAGCGCTCTGGGAGCCGACAGCGCACAGAGTGCGGGGAGCCAAGCTGAGCCCAGGTCCGCGTGAGCCGAGCTTTTAGCTCCAGGGCGGCAGGGCCAGCAGCCAGCTGGAGGAACCCCAGAACACCAGGAGCTGTGGCGACTCCAGAATTATCAACATAGACATGCCTAGGACAAAGTGAGAGGTTAGTGCCCTATGGACTTTGAGACTGGTATTTGGGGAATGCGTCGGCTTCCTCCCCTGGGGGCTAGAAGCCACTGAGGAGACACGCCATTTTGCAGTTTTCAGAGGCAGCTCCAGCTTCTGGCCTGCAAATTTGTAGGGAGATCCAGCGATCAGTCTTGGGGGGTAATCGCTCTTGCTTTAACCTCCCTGGATCTGGATTGTGATCTAGGGTGGAAGTTGTGGGTGGGTTTACAGCTTGCCAGAAACGGAAGTTGCCCCCCACACATTCGGGACGAAAATTCCTCTATCTGGCCTTAAAGCCATAGTGTGGCAACAAGCCCAAAAGTCAAGCAATTAAGTGGCAACATGCCAAGGCAAAGGAAACAGAAAAATGCAACCCTAGACTCCTATTTTGGGGGCATAGAGCAGGAAAAGGACTGTGAGGTCAGAAGTCCTGCTCCAAAAGCCCCAGGGGAAAACATGAGTGGGTTGCAGGCCATAGAGGACCTTAAGAAGGACTTTAAAAATCAAATAAGAGAAGTGGAGGAAAAATTGGAAAGAGAAATGAGAAGGATGCAGGAAAAGTATGAAATGAGGGTCAACAGCCTGACTGAGGAAAACAACACCTTAAAAAATAGACTAACTCAAATGGCAAAGGAGGCCCAAAGGGCAATGAGGAGAAGAATGCCTTAAAAAGTCGAATTTGCCAGATGGAAAAAGAATCTCAAAAGCTCACTGAGGAGATTCATTCCTTCAGAGTTAGACTGGAGCAAATGGAAGCTAGTGACTTTATTAGAAATCAAGATGCTATTAAGCAGATCCAAACAAATGAAAGATTAGAAGGCAATGTGAAATATCTCATGGGAAAAACCACTGACCTGGAAAATAGATCCAGGAGAGACAATTTAAAAATTATTGGACTACCTGAAAGCCATGATCAAAGAAAGAACCTAGAAATCACCCTTCAAGAAATTCTCAAGGAAAATTGCCCTGATGTTTTAGATCCAGAGGGCAGAGTGGAGGTTGAAAGAATCCACCCATCATCTCCTGAAAAAGATCCCAAAAAGAAAACTCCCAGGAATATTATAGCCAGGTTCCAGAATCCCCAGATCAAGGAGAAAATACTACAAGCAGCCAGGAAGAAACAATTTCAATATTGTGGAAACACAATCAGAATAGCCCAGGACCTGGCAGCTTCTACACTGAGGGATCGAAGGGCATGGAATATGATATTCCAGAGGGCAAAAGAACTGGGAATGAACCCAAGGGTCACCTACCCAGCAAAACTGAGTATTTTGTTTCAGGGGAAAATATGGTCATTCAGTGGAATAGAGGACTTTCAAGCATTCTTGAGGAAAAAACCAGAATTGAATAGAAAATTTGACATCCAGACACAAGAAGGAAGAGATGCCTGAGAAGGTAATCAGGGAAAAGAAATCAAAAGGAACTTATCAAAGTTGAACTATTTACATTCCTATATGGAAAAGCAATAACTGTGACTGATGATATCTTTCTCACTATGAAAATAATGGAAGAAGGGTGTGTGGTTATATGAATACATATGTGAATGTGTGTGTATATGGTTACAGTTATGTATGGATAGAGGGCATAGGTTGAATTTATTGGGAAGGGAGAATACTCAAGGGATGAAATTATGAGGTGAGAGAGGAAAGTGGCAAGAGGAGATGGGGAGAGACAGGGTAGGGTAAACTATCCCATGTAGAAGAAGCAAGGGGAAGTGGTTGCAAGGGAGGGGGAGAATAGGAAGGCTGAAAAGGCAAAACCACATTCACATTGAATTTGGTCCAGGGAGAGAATGACATACATACTAAATGGGATATCTCAACCTGCAGCAGAATGGGGGAAGAGGGATGAGAGGAGGGATGATGGATGGGAGGGCATCCTTGGGGGGAGGGGAGGTTGGAAGTACCCACTATAGAAGAAGGACAGGATCATGTAGGGAATGGACCAGGTGGGGGGTGGGATGAGTGGGAGGGAATTATAAGCAGCCTTGTACAATATATCTACTATGATAATGTTTTGCATAGCTAGACATGTACAACATATACTGAATTACTTATCTCCCCAGAGGGAATGGGTGACAAGGGAGGAAGGAAATGGATCTGAAATTCGAGGTCTTAACATTAAATGTTTCAAATATATATAAATACTATTATTAATACTCTTTTGCTTATAATAGGGAGATAAGATGTGCAGGCATTGGGACACAAAGATTCATCTTCCTCCAATGGAAAAGTCGAAGGGGGTATGGGAGAAGGTATGGGAGAGAGCAGATTGGAGGAAGCGATATCTTGTGGGACTGCTATTCTGGGAGGGTGGGTAGGGGAATAACGGGGGCAAAATGATTGTAACTCAAAATCTGGTGGAAATGAATGATGTAAACAGAAGTTAATAAAACATTTGTTTTAAAAAAAAGAAGTTAATAAAATCATCGAAAGATATGAAAAAAACAAAAAGAAACAAACAAAAAAGATTCAGCTCATATACCACCTTCTACATCAAGGGTTCTTGACCTTTCTTGTGTTATGTACCCATTTTTCAGTCTGGTGAGGATTACAGACCACCCCATCCCCCAGAGGAAAGTTTTCAAATAATTGAAGGATATGCTAAATTTCAGTTAGAGGTTAGTGAAAATAAAGATGTATTCTTTTAACCCACTCAGGTTCATAAACCATGCCTGCCATTCCCTTCCAAATCTCCCCAAACAATCCAAGGAGCCTTCGTGCCCTAGACTTCAGATTACATAGCCCTGGTTTACATCAGGTCTTTCATGATCCCTCCAGTTTTTTGTACCTTCCTCTGACTACCAAGTATAACTATCCTGTGTTCATTCTCCCTATGTTTATTCTGTATGTCCATCCACATACATCTCCATATATGTATTTATGTATGTATACACACATGCATGCTTATTGAATTATAAACTCTTTGAGCGAAGGGATTATTTCATTTTCTGTATTTGTATCCTCAGGACCCATCACATAATGGGTTAAATAATGCTTGCTGATTGTCTGTTGACAGTAAAAGGAGATGAATACTCCTTCTGGCAAAATAGAATGTTCTGATTGCTGGATTCTGACATATTGGCCCTCTGGCTTGGCTGCTCCTTCCTATGAGGCATAGTCTTTCCCTGGAGGCCCATTAAGCAACTTGACAGTGATGACAGTGGCTTCTCTTAGTTTGGTTACTCCCCCTGCCCCCCAGACTTATTAATGCAGTGGTAAATAAGGGGCACTATGTAAAGGATTCCAAGTGTGATTAAGTATATTATAGAATTTGTGATGGCCAAAAAACTTCTATTTTCAATGGGAATTCCTATTAGATATTTAATGACATTGATGGAGGGTTCATCATTTTCACATTGATCTATTAATCCTTGCCATGATGGCTAAGTTTTTAAAATGATCTAAATTAGATGTGAGGAATATAATTTGACTGACTTTCAAAATTTTGCAACTATGACATAATTTGGTTTTTTCAAGGAACTAACTCTTATGCATTTTTATTATGCATTAAATATTGGAATAAAAAGTTTATAAGGGATCAAATCATTGTGTGTGTGTGTGTGTATGTGTGTGTGTAGGTGGCAATGTGTTATTTGATCCTTTTGTTTTAATTACCATATTATCAGGTATGTCTCCAGAAGCTGTTGAATTGAATTGAATGAAATCTAACATGCATTAAGCACTGACCCACTGATATATAAACCTATGCTAGGAATATTAAACGAAAGGCACTCAGTAAGATACAAAATTTAGATAAGCCATACCTGCCCTCATGAAGCTTACACTAATAGGGACAAATGGCACAAACATAGAAAACTAGGGTTTAGGGGGTAGATTCGTGATTTCATTGGTATGAGGAACTCCCTAGTAAGGAACTCCCATTACCAATGCAAATCAAAACTTACATAATTTACAGTTTTACAGTTGCTTAAAACATTAAGAGATAAAATGATTTGCCCAGTGTGTCATAGAGGACTTGAACTCAGGTCTTTTGACTTGGAGATCATCTCTCTATCCACTATACTACACTACCTCCTCATAGATAGCACTTCATAAATAATACATAAGCTTGTAAGAGAATGATAAATTCAGTGGAGTTAGATAGGAAAGTTCTTCCCAATAATGGGCATCAAGGAGGGCTCCAGAGGATAGGCATTTGGAATGGGCATTAAAAGATAGGCAGGAATTTGACAGGTAAAGAAGGGAAAGAAGGTCTAGGCATAGGACCTATGATCAAAAGTCCTTAAGTTGGAAAGTGCAGGGTGTATTTGGGAGGAAGAGGGAGAGGAGAAGGAGGAGGAAGGAGAGGAAGAAGAGGAGAGGAGAAGGATGAGAGCTTGGCTGAAGCGCAGAGCAGGTAAGGGGAATAATAAGAAATAAACTGGAAAAGAGGAAGGTGGAGCGCCAGGAATGCCAGATAAACAAATTTGTTAGGAAGACAATGAAGATTTTTGAGCCAAGGAATAACATGGCTAGATTTATGTATAAGGAAGATTACTCTGGTGGTTTTAAGAAGGATGAATTGGAAGGATGAAAAAATGGAGATGGGAAAACCTGTTAGGAGGCCATTGCAACAGCTCAGGTGATGAGAAGAGCCTGTGCTAAAGTAGTAGAGATGGGAATAGGGAAGGGAGGATAGACTCTAGAATCAGTATTTTGGTACCAGGGGCAAGTAGTATGAAATACATCTTCAAATTTACTCACTTCAAGCAAATTCAGTTGAGAGGCTTAAGAGAGATGCCCCAGGACCCCTTCCAAAGGAGGGCAGACAGAAAAGAGCACTGGATTTGGAGCTAGAGGGTCTGGTTTCAAATCTTGGCCCTGCCACTTATTACCTGTGGGTCCTTAGACAAAGCAGTTTCCTCAGCTGGCCTTAGTTCTTTGTGTGTAAGAGGTTTGGAATAGATAATCTCTGGATTACCTTTAGTTCTAAATCTATGATTCTATGACCTTGTGGCTACAGTTGGGGAGGGGCAATGTTGGGTTGGAGGACAGTAAAGGATGGGACCAGGCCAGGAAGCAACTTAACAGGGGTATGGTCCCCTAGAGAGGATGTACTGGGGAGGAAACCAAGCTACCTGGTAGCTTCCTAGTGTATCTAATTATTTTAACTAGATGCTGAACTCAATCACTTCTATGTTACCAATAAAAGTGAGTGTCCTGCTGCCAAGGCCTGGGAGCTCCATTCTCTTTATGTGTCTCATTACAGAGGTGGAATTGAAAGAACTTGCAAATGATTGAATGTGAGAGGTAGAGAAGAGTGAAGAATGTCCTGGAACCCAAAGTTTTGAATGTGGGAGACTGGATGAATGGTAGGACCTCTGAAGGAGGTCAGAAAGATGAGCAGGTTGAAGGGTAAAAATAACGAATGCAGCCTGGATTAGTCACAAAACAATTCAGATCCTTGGGGATGGATGGGTTTCTTTAGCTGCCCCCAAAATGTGCATGAACATGTACTGTTATGAGGATGGACATAGATCCAGCCTGAGGGAAAATCCTGCCTCTGTAGAGTAAGTGAGTCTTAATCAGTTTCTCTCCAACTGACTATAAAAAGTGTTTTGCCCTGGCGCTTAGAAAAGCTACTATTTTTGTTCTCCAAAAATCTTTAAAAAGATATCTTGGTCACATCTGTATCCAAATTACTAGTTGAGAGCATGCAAGCCTGTGGCCAGACCAGAAACAATTCAGCCATCTCCCTCTGGCCTTACATTTCTGCTGACCACTTAGACTAAAAATATATCACATGAATGTTTTTCTACCTGTGTTTATGAAAAATTAATTTAGATTCTTTATGAAGCAGTAGTAATAACAAAAGGCAACACATTTATATAGGACTTTAAGGTTTGTAAAGCAATTTGCATACATTATCTCATTCAGTCTTCACAACAAACCTGTAAACTGGGTGCTATTTAGTGTATCTATTTTACAGAAGAGTAAATTGAGGCGGAGAGAGTTAAGTGTCATTTCCAGGTTCATCCAACTAATAAATTTCTCATAAAGTCACTAGCTTCCATTTGCTCCAGTCTAACTCTGAAGGAATGAATCTCCTCAGTGAACTTTTGAGATTCTTTTTCCATCTGGCAAATTCGACTTTTTAAGGCATTCTTCTCCTCGTTGCCCTTTTGGGCCTCCTTTGCCATTTGAGCTAGTCTATTTTTTAAGGTGTTGTTTTCCTCAGTCAGGCTGTTGACCCTCATTTCATACTTTTCCTGCATCCTTCTCATTTCTCTTTCTAATTTTTCCTCCACTTCTCTGATTTGATTTTTAAAGTCCTTCTTAAGGTCCTCTATGGCCTGCAACCCGCTCATGTTTTCCCCTGGGGCTTTTGGAGCAGGACTTCTGACCTCACAGTCCTTTTCCCGCTCTATGCCCCCAAAATAGGAGTCTAGGGTTGCATTTTTCTGTTTCCTTTGCCTTGGCATGTTGCCACTTAATTGCTTGACTTTTGGGCTTGTTGCCACACTATGGCTTTAAGGCCAGATAGAGAATTTCGTCCGAACGTGTGGGGGCAACTTCCGTTTCTGGCAAGCTGTAAACCCACCCACAACTTCCACCCTAGATCACAATCCAGATCCAGGGAGGTTAAAGCAAGAGCGATTACCCCCCAAGACTGATCGCTGGATCTCCCCACGATTTGTAGGCTGGGAGCCGGAAATGCCTATGAAAACTACACAATGGCGTGTCTCCTCAGCGGCTTCTAGCCCCCAGGGGAGGGAGCTGACGCATTCCCCAAATACAGGTCCCAAGTCCATAGGACACTAACCTCTTACTTTGTCCTAGGCAAGTCTATGTTGATAATTCTGGAATCTCCACAGTTCCTGGTGTTCTGGGGTTCCTCCAGCCGGCTGCTGGCTCGCCTGGGGCTAAAACCTCGGCTCACGTGGACCTGGGCTCGGCTCGGCTCCTGCGCTCTGCGCTGCCGGCTCCCAGACCACTGCGCTGGTCCTTCCTGCAGGGTGCTGGGCTGTCCTCAGCGGGAGGTTAGCTTCTCTGTGTCGTTCTGTGGGTGCTGGGGCTCCAGAAGTTTTTCAGAGTCCTTTTTTACGTAGTTTGTGGAGAATCTGGGGGCAGAGAGGCTTGGACGAGCTGTTTCTACTCCGCCATCTTGGCTCCGCCCCCCCCAACTAATAAATTTCTGAGAAGAGATTTGAACTCAGCTTTCCCTCTCTCAACGGTCCACTGTTGTAATGAATGGGTCCTAGACTTGAGTTGTTAGCAGCTAGGTAGTGAACTAAATAGAATACTGGATTTGGCACCAGGAAGACCTGAGTTCAAATTCCGCCTCAGACAGTAGTTGAGCTGTATGATCCTGGGGAAGTCACTTTAGCCTCTGTCTGCCTCAATTTCCTCATCTGTAAAATGGGGATAATAGCATCTACTTTACAGGGTTGTGAGAATCAAATTACATAATATAAGTAAAAGTACTTTTGCAAACCCAAGTGCTAAGTAAATGCTATTATTACTATTACCTCCCTCCCCCAAAACTATAAAATGCCTGAGGGTTTTATGGTCTTACCAGGAGAGGAGAAATGGGTGGTTTAGTACTCTCAGTAGTTACTGCCTCCTGTTGCTTTTGTGTGGTTTCGAAGCATTCCATTGGCACTTCAAAAAGCGTTAAGAAAGAGAAAAATAAGAAATAAACCTTTAAAATCAACATTTCTGCATTATTGGTTCAACTAAAAATAAGTCCACTAAATCTACTTAAAAGGAAATGACTGAACTCTGATTTGGGGGTATTAATGCTAAGGAGGTGAAAAGGGTTGATTTTTAATGGTTGCTTTAGAAAGAGAAATATGGATCCCTATGATCTGGTTTTGGTTGGACAAAAAAACTCATGCATGAGGTCATAGTTACACAATAAATAATTTTTAATTTGCTCAAGAAATATATTGGAAAATGAAGCATGTGGAAACTTTTCAACCGCTAAGGTGTTTTCTGCTTCAGCATAGAGATTCAAGACTCTGATCAATGCAAAGAACAAAATTAAGCTTACAAAGAATAAAGTAAGTTTATAAATAAAGCAAGAAGAATAAAGCAGTTTCCTGATAGGAAAGAATGGATTTTTCTAGCTCTAACCACTTGACTTGTTGATTCTTCACAGGCAAGATGCTATGTCTGTGCTGGAATGGATTTCATTCTTACCTCTTAGAATCCTTAGATTTCTTCAGAACACAGCTCATATGCTACCTCCTATTTAAGGCCAATCTAATTCCTGCCCTCCCAATCCCCCTCACCCCATCCCCAGCTCCAAGTGCACCTTCCCTCTAGAATTCACTGGATAATTTTGTATTTCCTTTATATATCCTATTTTCTCAAGAGTTAAGGTCCTTGAGAGGGCAGGGACTATTTCTTTCTTGTCTTTCTATACCTAGATCTTTGTGTATAGTTTTGATGAATACATTTTTTTTACTGAATTGAACAATTTTTTTTGTTGTTAAGGCAGAGGTGGATAAAGTACTGATCAATACATGAAATGTTACCCCCATATACTGTAGAGAACCAGAGATCTGACCTTGTTGTGTTAAATGACAGTGCTGACTGGATCTGTCTACTTCCACATACATACAATAGCAACTGTGGTTGATCAGATGGGCCAGAAGGGAGTGGGATGGTGGATGATGAGCCATCAATAGCAGTCGTTGCCTTCCTTCTAGAAGGACATCTTGACATCAGGGAAGTGATGCTGTGACATGCAAGTGAACTGAATTTAAGTGAGGCAGGGCTGTGCAAAATCACCAACCTCACTTTCACCTCCTGAGCATCTGAGATATTGGTTGAGGAAAGCATAAAGCCCGGGGCAGTGGAACTGAGTAATTCCTGCCCTTTGATCCTATTTTCCTTATTTCTATGTCATTGGATCTGTTACCTTGTACCTGGATTCCAATTTAACTTAAGCCTTTTCAGACGTTTGTTGCTGGGCAATCTGATTTCCTGCTGGCATATTTTGAAAAATCTTCAGCCTCACACCTTAGGATATCAATTGATATCTGGAGACTTTGACTTAAAGCTCTTGCCTGGCTGTCTGATGGTGCTATTAATCGACCCTTTATACATCTCTGGGTAGACTATGGCAGAGAATACATAGTCAGGTTCAGTGCCAGGTTGGCCACATTCCAGGAACAGGATAGGTGGAATCAGGAGGTCAGGAGGAACCCACACTTTTTTTCCTATAGAGTATGACTAGGTGTGTGTTTTGGAAGTAGGAGAGATAGCAAAGGCAGACATGGCCAATACAATTCCAGTTTGGGACCCAAAGAGACAGCAAGGCATAGTAGTAGAAGGAGCACAAGATGGGGTCAAGAGGCTCAGTGCCATATTCTTATTCTTCACTAATTATAGTTTTACAGTGTGTGTGTGTGGCGGGGGGAGTCATCTCAGGGAAGGCTCAAAACAGATCCATTGAAACTGATCTCTCTGACTTCCTTCAAATCTCAACTAAAATCCTATTTTTACTGGAAGTCCTCTCAACCCTTCTTAATTCTAGCTCCTTCCCTCTGTTAATTAATTTTTTTTACTTCTCTTGATAGAGCTTCTTTTGTATATATTTATTTAGATTGTAAGCTCCTTGAGGGCTTTTGCTTCTTTTTGTATCCACAGCATGTATAGTACCAGGCACAAAGTAGGTTTGTTTACTGGTTGATTAAAAGGAGAATGTTTATATTAGCTCTTCCTGGTAGGCTGTGGAGAGCATGCCCAATTTTCTTGTTTGGTTTCAGTCTGTCACCTGGAACTTTTAGAAGCCGGTTTCCAGCCACGTGTAATGGAGAAACTTGTACTAACTGATGATGAAGAGTCTTCTGATTGGCGATGAAGATGGAAGGAATGATTCAGGTATTGCTGAACTGGAACTTCATGGGTATAAATATATAGTCTGCTTGAAGTTACTCTTTCCTTTGTGACGTCAAGGAGGCGGTGCTAGTACTTTAAACTTCCTCCTTGAGAACAGAGAGGAGGAAGTCTGGTGGCCCTCTCTCCCACCTGGTGATGGTACATGTGAACACTTGACCATTTCTATTTCTTTGTGTCTGTTCTTTCCAGATCTTAGGTAAAAAAGTATTGAGATGAAAGTGTTCAGGCAACCTTGTGAGTTTAATAGATCTAGACATCCCATTATAGATCCAAGAAGAATGGCAACAGTAGTAGTGTCCACTGGAAATTGACAGCAATGGAAATGCCTGGAACAGGTGTGGAAAAATGGTCAACAGCAACTTCAGTGCCTGTGACTCCTCACGTTGGAGAGAAGTATGTAACTATAGATTCTAGAAAGGCGTAGATCCTTTCCGAGCCTAGCTGAGTGGTCCAACCATCAGAAAGCTACCCCTAAGAACTATTTCTCATAGATTCCATGAAGGAGAAAAAGGACGTCTAGTGCAGGAGTAGTGAGACAACCTGTTGCCACACATATTCTCTATACAAGTGTGCCTAATTACTATTGTATTTTAAGCTTGTGTCCACTGTCCTTATGGATGCTGTGTGCTTTTGTGGAAAATGCATGCCAGATTTGGTGAGGAGTAATGGTTTGTACCAACTGTCCTTATTATTCAACCTTAGTAAATCATTTTTCTAGAAGTCAATTAAGCCTAGATATCTGTTAATGGGGAGTACACTGGTGGGGACACATGAGTGATAGTACTAAAACCCCATCTTCTTACTTTTAGAGACTTAAGAGTGAGTAGTAGTCAACTGTCTCTTTGGGAACCTAAAATTTTGAGTATGAGTGAAGACTAAGGGAGTGACCCTAGCGGGGATATTGTACTAAGTACACCCTAGTAATGGAAGTCATTTCAGAGCTTAATTGATACTCAACATCTGCTGCATTACACGCTTCTTCCAGATAGTGTTACTTGTGTTTAGACACTGCCAACTTGTCTACAGTCAGACAACACACTGGAGGTGAAAAATATAGCTACCACTTGCTTCCCTGGTTGGCCCACGTGAAAAGCTTACTGACATGCACTGAGGATGTCAGATCGACTACTGCAGGTAAGTGCCTTCTTCCCAAAGCCCTGCCCCCCTTTTCTTTTTGTAAAAAGTCCATTCTATATGAGCGGAATGGTGACTGGCTAGCTTCTTTACATTAATGCCAACACTGCTCTTTCTGCAAACGCCCTGGCTTAATGCATTTCAGGGCATGATGAAGTACACCAGAACACTCATTCAGTGGAAGAGTGAGTTTCACCCCCTCCCTTCTTGCCAGCGGTGGCATCTTATATTATCTGCTAAACAGTATTCCCTTCCTAAATGCCCCCAATCTATTTGATGCCCCACCCTCTGGTTCAGTTGGAAGTAGTGGCTAAGGTTTCTCAGAGCGGAACACAGTCCCTGTAACATAGTAAGCATATAATAAGCTTGTTGTTAATTGACTCTTCTGACTATTGCCTATCATCTGTCCAATGTGCTGGTCCTGCCAGCTGGGCTATTCTTTTTCTAATCTATTAGGATCATTATTAAATATTCTCCTTTGCCGGTAGTTCAAACTATCCTAGACTTCATTCTCATATTACAAACCTCCTTGGACATCAGAAGGTCAGTCAGTCAGTTATTAAACACTTCCTCTGTGCTAGGCACAGTGCTAAGTGTTCAATACCATTGTTTCCATGAAAACTCTGGGAATAGATTAATATAGGATACATGGAAAACTGGGTGAATCCTCTAGGTTTCAGAGAGTCCCATTTCATAGGGGAAGGAATTGACAGGTAATGGTAAATGGTTATACAGAAATAGTTATATGCACATCATTCAGGGCTTAGGAGGTCCTCTGCACTGGCCTAGACAGACCTGGCCCCTGGGCTCCCCAAAAGGGGCCATTTACACTGTTATTTACAAAATTATAGATTTAGAGCTAAGGCACTGAATCTAATTGCCCCCCTTCTGCAGATGAAGAAATGGACATAGTAAGAAAGTAAATGACTTGTTCAGGTTCACACAGCTAGTAAGTAGCTAAGAAAGGATGTGAACTTAATACAGTGGTCTATTCAACTACATAGAGTTCTTAAACTGGGCAGCATATTGACTAAGAGAACCACAAATTAACATTATTTATATCATATTGTATTTTTATTTAGTTTGCTAAACATTTTAATCTGGTTCAAGCCATACTGGGAAGTTTTGCCTGTCCTATCCTTGAAATTATAACAGAGCTTTCCTGGTTCTCTTAGATGAACTCCCGAAAGGCTCATTTCTCCAGTTCATTAATACTTAAATCCTTTTGTAGGGCAGTAAGGTACTGGGGGCCTTCAATGTGTTGGGCTGCCATAACATATGAAAACCACTGATTGATTTCATTCTTCCTGGAAATTGCTTGCAAACTGTGATAATTGGAAGTATTTTCCCCAAATACCTCTTAAACAAGTGGACTATGCCTGGAGTCAGGACTAATGATAGTTCCCAGTGATGCTTAGGTGGATACTTTCTGGGGAAGATGCATCAAACTAAGAGGGGGAGGTTAGTGGGGGGACCACGATGGGGTTGTGCTGCCATTGTAATGGTGATACAAATAACCACCCCCACTATTGTAATCTATATGTTACTATATATTACCTAGTCCCCAGACTCTCTACTTTGTATGAATTTCTCATTTTTGGGTTAACAGGCTGGTAATCTCTTGAAATTATTATTCCCATCTCAGAGGTCAGTTTTCTTTTTTAAAGCAACAGTTTCAGAATGATCTTTTGTTAGCTGTTTATTTTTTACTGTCTAACTTAGACCTAGGATGTAGTTTACTATAAAGCCTTTGAACTGATCAAGTCCTAAGCCTATCCTGTGTATATTGGTATTGGACCAATATGATTTTTTTAACTTGCTTTAATTCACTGATGTAATCAATCGGTGACTGTCTCCTCTTCTCCTATAGCTCAGTGGTAGCTGCATCCACCCACTTTCTCTGATGCATGACCAAATTACTAAAACTTCAGAGCTGAAGTGACAATTATCCCTTCCCCCAACCCCTGCCAGAAGACTCCCTTCTAATATTAGAGGATCGTCCATCTGAGGGCTTGCCTATAGTAATTACCATGGATAACTGCTCCATTGTGTATGAGTGGTACACTTTTTCCCCCCATTTTAAATATCTTATCGATGTCTCCTCCTCTTCTTCCTTCTCTTCCTCTTCCTCATCTTCCTCCTCCTTCTGTTCTTCTTTCTCCTCTTCTCCTGTTTCTCCTTCCCTTCTTCTTCCTATTCCTTCTTTTCCATCTCCTTTTCCTCCTCCTCATCCTCCTTCTATTGCTGTCACTTTCCAATGAAGCCCTCCCCACCTTGTAACAAATAATACAGTGAAATAAAATACACCGGCCCACAGCCATACTGGAGGCAACTACGTAGTTCAGTGGATATAGCCTCTCGTCCAGAGTCAGGAAGACCTGAGTTCAAATTTGGCCTCAGACATTGTATGACTTTGGGCAAGTCACTTAACCATTGTCTGCCTCAGTTTCCTTATTTGTTGAATGGGGATAATAATAGCACTCACTTCCCAGGATTGTTGTGAGAATCAAGTGAGATAATTATAAAGCACTTAGTACAGTGCCTGCTACATAGTGGGCACTATATACTTGTCATCATTATCATTATATGTCTGAAAATGTTTGCTTCCTTCTGCATCTATTGCTTCTTGGGCAGCATGCTTCACCTTAAATCTTTGGAAGCTACGTTTGGTCACTGCATTGATCCAAGTACAATTTATTGTGGTTGCCATAGAAATTGTTATTCTGGTTCTGCTTATTTTTCTGCATCAGTTACTATTTTTCATATTCATTATTTCTTATGGCACAATAATATTCCCTTGCATTCATTTACTATGGTTTGTTTAGCCATTCCCTATTGAATGGGTATCCACTTTCCTTCTAGTTCTTTGCTATTACAAAAATTGCTGCTGTAACTATTTTTGAGGTTGTTTCTTCTATCTTTGAACTCCTCAGGGTGCATGTCTAATAGTAGCACAAGGTCAAAGGGCATTTACAGTTTACTGATTTTTTTCCATATAATTTCTAATTATTTTCAAGAATGGATCAATTAACAGTTCCACTAATGGAACTAGGTCTTAGAGGCTAATTTTCACTGGCTCATGAACACCACTGACTACTTAAGAACACAGGTGGTGACACTAGTGGATTTTGGCAGGAAGGATACTGTTGAAAGTTTGGAAGGAGTGAAGTTATCACAATGACCAGGGTGAGCTTCTCCCAAATGACTGTCCTCACCTCTACCCATGAAATTCTATAGATACCTGTTGAATTTTAGCTCAGCCCATACTAATTCTATTTAGGTAGATGGCTGGGGAAAAGGGCTGCATATTTCTCCCATGTTTAGCTATCACCAGGCACTTTAATGACTGTACTTGGAGCCAGGATGGCCTGGTTTCAAATCCCACCTCAGAGACTTACTAGTGTATGACCCCTCCACTCCCACCTGAATAAGTCACTTCAATGTTCTTTGCATCAGTTTTCCTATGTGTAAAATGAGAAAGCTGAACTTCATAGTCTCTATGCTATGATTTAGTTATCAGTCTATGATCCTATGAGTTATCTAAGACAGAACTTAAGTAATACAGTGCCTGCTGAATCTAAAGACCTAAAGTTATCATAATATCCCTCCTGGATGATGCTATTTATGGAGGTCGGTTGGTTGGTTGGCACCTTTGGCAGTAGCATATGATGGGCAACCAAGACACAGGCAGAGGAAGAATGTGATGGTGCACTACTCATAAACCCTCCAATGTCAGGGCCACAGCAGAACAATTGATAACACGTACCTTATTATTTTTACTTTTGGAAGGGGGAAGGCAAGGCAATCGGGGTTAAGTGACTTGCCCAAGGTCACATAGCTTAACAGATATATTATACTGGCTCTTGCATTTCACATGAGCCCTTAGAATCCATACCATCCTTTCTTGAGCTATCACTGGGGGCCATGAACAACGAGCACTTTTAAAAAGAAGGGCCTTTGGAACCTGAGGAATCATATCCCGGGTACCCAGAAGCATCATAGGTTACCCCAAGGAGAGTCCTACTTGCTTTTTTTTTTTTTTTTCGAAATAGAGCATCATGGTCAAATACAGTGTTTCTCCTTACATGTTCTGGCCAAATGTAGTTCTGATCATGGCTGGAGGTGCCAGAGTGTTTAGCTGGCCAAATGGCCCCAATTGCTCCCTTCTTATCAGCTGTGATGCCTTACCCTCTGTGCTAACATTTGGGTTTTGGTCCCTGCTCTGATGCTTTGGGCAGGTAACTCTCAGCTCTCTCTGAGTCTCCGTTTTAAAATTAAAGGATTGGAGGAGCTTTAAAGTCTTTTCCACGTTGAAATTCTATGATTATGTGAAGAATCCAGAAATATCATATCTAGGACTGGAAGGCATGTTAGAGGTCATCTAGTCCAGTCCCTTCACTTTACAAATGAGGAAACCGAAACCCAGAGACTTACCCTAGTTCACAGGTAGTTCAGGAGAAGAGCTGGGATTCAAACTTAGGTCCTGTGACTTTAAGGTCAAATACTCTTTCTTTTGTGCTACACTGCACTACACTGAAATCTTAAATATCAGAATTTTTTTTGAAGACCAAAATATTATCTTGAGAAATGGTGCCTGTCCCTAAAACTGACAAGTGTCAGATAGAAATATGGCAATCTCAAGGCGGGAGAGATGGATCTTGTTAGTGTCTGTGTTTACATTTGCCTACAAAGTTCATTTGTGGTTGCTGTTCAGTCATTTTTAATCATACCCAACTTTTCATGACCCAATTTGGGGTTTTCTTGGTAAAGATACTGAAGCAGTTTGCCATTTCCCTCTCCAGCTCATTTTACAGATGAGGAAACTGAGGCAAACAAGGTTTAAGTGACTTGCCCAGGGTCACAGAGCTAGTAAGTGTCTGAGGCCAGATTTGAAGTCAGAAAGATGAGTCTTCCTGACCACATGTGGACTTCTGCCCAGGATCACTGAGCAACTGCAGAACGCCTCCTCTTGGGAGGCCCCCACTCTGGGCTCCATGCCTTAGTGGCTATTTTGGACTCAATAAACTAACTTGAGAAAAAAGTCCCAGTCCCCTGTCCATGGTGCCACCTAGCTACTCATTTGTGGACAGTTGTGGTATCTTGAGTCTAAATGAGAATTGATCTGGAAATCTGTCCCCTGGGAAATCTTACTGATGTCCAGCAGCTTTGAATCCTCAACCTTCAAAGGTCCCTCTCTTCTAACTTCTCATTGTTCATGGCTTCTAATGATGGCCCAAGAGATTGAAACCGGCATTGGATTCTGTCAGCCCATTTGAACCCCAAGGGAGATGATCAAAGGAGAGCCAGCATGAGACAAATCCAGACACCTCCAGGGCTAGGTTCATGCTATCACTTTACAGTATGTCATTAGAGAGAGATCTGAAACCATTCTGCCTCCTCTGGCAGGAATCCTCTGAACTCTGATTCTGACTTTGCACTGTTCTTTCATGGTCTGAGGAGAGTGAAGAAGGTGAGGGGGACCCCACTGAGAGAAGAGGCCATTATGGAAAATTGTGGCCCTAGGAAATCAGGAAGTTCTAGTTCCTGCTCTCTCTTCCTGTATCACAATGGTCCCTTCAGGGCCTTAGGAGAGCCTGTGGGAGCCCCCAAAGTCAGTCATGCTGCTGCCAAGCACTGTACCCCTCCACTGCCCTAGAGGCAACTTCAATTCTTCAGAATATCAATGTACATTAGTTTCTTTTGCTCTCATTTTTGCCACTAAAACAATTCTTAGTGAGTGTCTTGGCTTGACCTCTTAGACAAGGATTTTGTTTGGAGGCAGGTGGCCATCTGGTGTTCCTCTTGTTTACTTAAGGTAAGCAGAAGGGCCTTTTAGTCTTCCATTTCTCTTTTTTTCATGACAGCACACAAAAGTGCTAAGTCAGATCTGTTCAGGTAGATGCCTGTTTCATATGTATGGCTCTGTTCATGAGGACATCCACCTGTACATGTATACACACCCAATGGGTGCACCCACAACACTATAAAAACAGTTGGTATTTCGAAGTGGTTTTTTCCTCCTTCAAACAGTCTGTTCTCACAAAAGATTTTGCACAAAAATTGCCAGTCAGCAGCTTTATAAAGGAAAAAAAAAAACAGGACCTCCCCCAACAAATCTCAGTAGGCTCAAAAGATACTTTGGGAATAAAATTATTCTGGGAAGCCACAATGAAAGACAGAAACTGTGGAAGGATGTGTGGTTTGGGAAGACCCAGGAATGATAGACCACACTTCTTCAGAGGTAGGTAGAAGGTAGTGTTGCCTTTCCTTTTCCTCCTGTTAGATTGGCAGTGGAATCTGGCTGCAGCACTAATTATCTCAGCAAATTTCTAACACCTGTGATTACCTTAATTGAATAGGATTGTATTGAATAATACAAATTTATTCAGAAAAGAGGTAGGAGTTCGGTGAAGAAAGAAGATGAAGTTGGCAGTTCTAAATACTGAACAGCAGTTTTCAGAACTATAGAATTCAACCTAATAATTAACCTATTAATGTCAATGGAAACTGTCTAAATGTCAAACCAGGTAAAAATAAATAAGTTATAATGTACTTAGAATTAGGTACATAATCCAGAATTAAAAGTTTGACTACTAATTAACTTTCCAGTTTTGGGTTTCTGTCAGCTTTTGCCTGTATTCAGTGAGATAACAGGCTTATAGACATGTGGACTGTTAAAGTCACTGTCTGTGAACCGAGATGGCCTGAATTGTGAAGACAAATAAAGCAGCTTTATTAAAATGGAACACAAAAGCCTATTGGTCCTACCCTTCTCAACCTGGCCCTTTCATTTAGATGCTTTCCTAGTGGCTGAGCTAGGAGGTCTTCATATAATCACAGAAGCTCAGAAGTGGATAGGACCTGATGCTTCTAATTTGTATCTGAACAAGAAATCCCTCTATATGATGCCTACTAAGTGTCATTCAGCTCTTTTGTGGGACTGACTCTAGGGGGAGGGGACCCACTACCTTTGAGCCAACCCTTTCTATTTTGTCACAGTTCTAATTATTTGGAAGGTTTTTTAAAACACCAACCCTAAATTGGTCCCTTTGCAACTTTCATGTCCTCTTCCCTCCCCTCCCCTCCCCTCCCCTCCCCTCCCCTCCCCTCCCCTCTCCTTCCCTCTCCCCTCCCCTCCCCTCCCCTCCCCTCCTCTCCTCTCCTCTCCTTTCATTCTCCTTTAATTTAGGGCACCTTGAAACTATTACTGTACTAATCAAAATCCCCAGAGTCAGAGCTACTAATCTTCCCAGATCAAAAACACTGTACTTCACTTTCTGGGAGATAGGGATACCTTTGACTTTGTACCTTCCTCCACTGCTGATCACTCTACCTCTAGTCTTGAAAGAATTCTATGGCTCAAGTTCTAGGGAGTGTAAGTCAGGAGTACCATAGTCTGTCTTGTGCCAGGCTGATGGTGCATGCTGACCCTACCTAAAACAGGAGAACCTAGGCCATTTTCAGCACTCATTTGTTCATAGAATCATAGATTTAATCTAAGGACTGGAAGGGATTTTGAGATTCTAGGAATAGACCTCAGAGGTGATCTAGTCTAACTCCTTCAGTTTATAAGAAGTGACTTGTCCAAGGAAGAAAATGGCAGAAATGGGATTTGGATTCAAGTCTTCTGCCTCCAAATCCAACACTTTCCCCACTGTACCCTAATGCCTCTTGCCAAGGTAGGGAGGTGATACATAAACTGTTACCCTTCTGTGCCTTCCCAAGTGTCTCAGCATTTTAGGGGGCTCTAATGTCCCAACCTGTCATGTCATACTCTTCCTCTTACGTTTTTCGTAACTGGTGGTCACTGATTGAATATCTTCATAATGGTTGTCTGAAAAAACAAATAAGAAAAGACAAGATGTAGGGTGAAAAGGATTACTGGGAGATGGGGGAGGGGAAATGGGTGGGGTCAGGAGTGACCTAAATCTTAGACTAGAGAAGAATCAGAAGATGTCTTTCATCCCAAGAAATCTGATTTTGTTTTAGCGTCCAGAGACAACTCAGTTGTTAAGGGTGTCTAAAGAGGCAACATTGAATTTGGAGAACTGAAGCATTGAGACTCAAAGTCGGGAGTCCTGGGTTTTTATTCCTGGCTCAGATATTTACTAACCAAATGACCTTGGGGAAAATTATTCATCCTGAGTCCCTCATCTGTAAAACGGGGATTTGTACTACTCACCTCATAGGGTTACTTTGAGGAAAGCATTTTAGAAACCTTAAGACATTGTATAAATGGGAGTTTTATTATAATTACTCTGAACACACAGTTGCCAAACTGGGAGGATTTCTACTGGGCAAGCTCAGACTGTAGAACCAACCCTGCCAACATTCTAAGTGGTACTTGGGTAAATGGTTGATTCTAAAAAGATGCTTTGTTCTGGGTATACTCTCCAATGCTAGACATTCTGTCTCTCATTCCCCCTGACTCAATCACAGACTGCTCCTTCATTGACTAAATAGTATACTTGCTTGGGAATAGATCTAATTGTTAGATCTTTGCTCAGAGAGTAGTAGTAACAAGAGCTAAAAACTTAGACTGTCGTAATGGTAGCAGGAATGGAGAAAAGGGGACAGATATGACAAAATATCATTGATCTTACAAAAGTCAGCTTCTGAAACATCTCAACTTTGGACATGTACACAAATGCTCCTCTAATAAAGATCTTTTGTAAGGATACTGTAACCTAAACTAGATACTCTGTAAATTGAGACAATTATTTAAAAAAGTTTCTGGAATAAAACAAGCATTTCTATAACATGGATATTAAAAAATTAAAAAATAATTCTCAGAGACAAACCCTGACTCTCCAATTTTAATTGATGTGGGTGAGCAGGGCAAAAATCTATGATTTCACAAGACACAGGAGCAGACTTATGTTCATTCTAAGTCCCCTCCCTTCCCCCCTTTCCACACCCCACTGCCTATTCCTATCGTCTCTTCTCCCAGGTCCTTTCAAACTCAGCCCTGGAATTTTCCACGTTATTGCCCAAGAGAGATGACTTTCAAAATCCTGCTTATGAATATTTAGATGAATTACTTTGATTTTTCCTGGGGTTAAAGCTTTGGTGCGTAGTGACTTTAATATGGCACTAGATTGTAGGGACACAATCTAAGCCACAGAGACTGGCAAAAGGCACAATTGAACTACTTCTCTCCATCCACCCCATCTCATGCTGCTTGCTCCCCTGAATTCTTGGCTCGGTGGGTTCCTGTTTCTTTATTTCCTTTTCCTCTTTCTGGAGCTCTTGTTAATTTCATCATATTGGCAAAGTTTAGCGGGGAGGGGGGGTATGTGTGGAAGAAAATCTAATTTACTGCTGCTGTGACTACAGTTATGAAACAAAGCTCTGATTTCATGATGGATCGATAACACTAAGGTTGGATTTAAATTATTAATAACAGTGAGAAATGTGGCTCAGCACTCTGTGAATCAAGACGCTTCTAAAGTTCTGGGCCTTTGGGCTATAATTGTGTGGAGGATTAAGACACTCAAAAACAATTTTGCTGGACTGCTTTTTCCAGGTGTACCTCAGCTTTCTGTACCCAAAGGAAAGTGCACCATGCAAATGCTGGTGGCTACTTAAGTGGTGGAGTGAAGGAAGCCTAGGCTGGGAGGGAAGAACCCCCAAGGACTGTTCTAGCTCTGGCCACCAATTCTGAATGAGACTTTGGGGAAGAGGAAACTTTGGGAAAGAGGCTAAACCTTTCTGTATCTAAGTTTCCTTAATTGTAAAGTGAGGAGATTGGGTTAGGTGGCCTCCACTGTTTTGAGTTCTAGGCTCAGTTGTGATTGGGGGGAGGGTTTGTTTTCACTCTATACTTTCTTATTAATTGATTGTGTTACTCCTATAGTTCCAAGATTCTTGTCGTAACCAATGCTCCTGAGGAAAATAGTCCCCACAGCCTAGCAGAAGGGGAACAGGACTTACAGGAGTGAAGTGAAAAAAAACCTGATTTTGGGAGGGATTACAATAGAATGGAAGTTTGCTGAACAGGGGTGTTCCTTTTTTTGTCTTACTACTCCCAGTAGGCTCTTACTTAATAAATATTTGTTGAATTGAAATGAATTACAGGGAAGGAGAAATAAAAAGCAGGAAAATTGGTTATTTGCTTTCCTGATGCCCTTTTTCCTTTAATCTTAGAGAACAAAGGAGGGTTAGCAGGGGAGGGTCAAGAAAAGGTTCCCTAAGGAAACCTAACCTTCTATCCAAAGAAGTAGCTAGAGAACACAGTGGATAGAGTACTGGACTTGGTTAAAGGAAAGTCTAAATTCAAATCCTGTCCAAGGCACTTGCTAGCTATGTTACCAAGGTCAAGTCATTTAACCTCTTTTAGCTTCAGTTTCCTCATTTGCAATTATAGCACCTACTTCACCAGGTTGCTGTGAGGATCAAACAAAGGTAAGATTTTATATAAAATATATAAATATTAATAATTAATAAATAAATATATAAATATTATATAAAATATATAAAATATATATTTATATATATAAAATAAGATTTTATATATATAAATATATATAAAATGAGATTTTATATATATAAATATATAAAATAAATGTATATATACATTTATATATAAATATATATATAAATGTATATATATATATATATACATAAAATCTTACCTTTGTTTGATATATACATATACATCTACACACATATATATCACTTTAAAGCCTAGATAGCTGCTAGCTATTATTATTACCCAATCAACTCAACACCTGTTATGTGTCAGGCACCTGGGGTGCAAATAGCTCTTCCTCTCCCCCAGGGAGCTTACAGTCTATCATAGATGGCTCCTTAGAAACTCTGGCTTTCCAATGAAAAGATGACCCCCAAAAGCAATGTTAGTCCGAATCATGGGTTTGGGTTATTCTTCTGACACAATCAGTGTAGGACATTTTTTTTCTTTTTGCTGTGGAAACTCTTTCCCCAGGTGAAAATTGGAGAATTCAATAATTTACAGTGTTTAGATTGTTGTCTGAGGCACTGAGATTAGCCAGTTTTCCTTACCCCAAGGTAAGTCCTCTATCTGCTACCACACCCCACCTTTCTTTAAGCACATTTAGTTTATCCCAGTATTTTCACACAGGTACAGGCTTAAAATAACCATTGATCTTTTCACATACAACTCTTCACTTCCCTAGCTCACAACAGAAATAAATCCCAAGTCTCTGTATGGCTAATGAAGCCCAACAGGTCTGCTTACCGTCATCCATTACCCATTTGGTCTGGGTTGAACGGTGAATGGACATCGACTTTTCCATCTGCAATAGTCTGGTTTCAAGTTGCTTAGCAGGAACAGGGACTGGAACTGGCACATAAACAGAAGAGCTCGAAGTATCCTCAGTATAACCAGAAGTGGGGGGAAAGTACAACCTGTGGAGAAGCCGAACCATATACGGGCATCTTAGTACTGGTAGGTAGGAAGGGCTGCAGAAATTCTTAACGCCTCGTTAGCCTTGGAAGGAATGCTCTTACAAAAGGGGGATGACAGTTGGCCCCTCTTCTGTGGGGGAGGGGTGGAGAGGGAGAGGAAGAGGAAGAAAGAAAGGCAGCCAAGTACTGCATCCCAGATTGTGGAGCTTGGAGTCAGAAGGACCCACATTCAAATCCTGCCTCAGGTACCCACTGCTGGGTGACCCTGAGTTGAACTTCTTTGTGCCTTAGTTTCTTTATCTGCAATATGGGCTAACAATGGCAGTGTCCCCATCATAGGGTTGTCATGAGGCTTAAATGAGGTTTTACATACATACATGCATGTTTATGGGTTGTTGTGAACACCGAATTAGATAATATTTGTAAAGTATTTACCTAGTTCCTAGAGCATAATAAACACCATATAAATGTTAGCTATTGCTATTATTATATCCCTTCACAAACCTCTATAGAAATGCTAGCTATTTTTACTAGCCATGATGAAATGGGGGAGCAGCCCCATTTCTTGCAATCATCCTGGGAGAAGCAAAGTGACTACATGACTAGAAATTAGCTTCTGTGATACTGCTAATTGCATTGTCTCTGGCTCTAGCTCGCTGACTCCCCTCCCATCCCCCTGGGGGTGGGGAACATCCTAAGTCTCTTCTGCTGGGCTTAACTTTATTAGATTGTGAGTGTCTTGAGGGTAGGAACTGTTCTTTTGCCTTTTTATTTTTGTATCCACAGCACAGTCCATGGCACACACATTAATAAATGTTTATTGACTGGCTGAACCTAATCCCTCCCCACCCCCCAATCTGCTTTTGGGACCCTTCCATATTACTTGGCTACTGAACTTTTGTAGATGAGGCCAACCTAAGAGAGACATGAGTTGATAGCTTTCTCCTTTTCCTCTTCAACAGATCAAAAATGAAGACAGCGTTACATATTCCCTCTGGTGAAACATTTCTTTTTCTTTTTTTTTCTTTTTGGAGGGCAATTGGGGTTAAGTGACTTGCCCAAAGTCACATGGCTAGTAAGTGTGTCAAGTGTCTGAGTCCAGATTTGAACTCAGATCCTTCCGATTCCAGCCCTGGTGCTCTATTTACTGCACCACCTAACTGCCCAGGTGAAACATTTCTAATCCTTAAAAAATTGACCAAGTATTCTTGAGCATCTGTGGATGTATATTCTAAGCATAATAAATTAGATATAACAGTTATAGCCATTCCACCTCCATAACACCCACCTGCCTCCCAAAGTAGTTGTGAGGATCAGATGAGATGATATTTATTTATTTATTTTTTGGTGGGGGGAAAGCAAGGCAATTGGGGTTAAGTGGCTTGTCCAAGGTTACACAGCTAGTCTGTCAAGTGTCTGAGGCTACAGTTGAACTCAGGTCCCCCTGACTCCAGGGCCTGTGCTCTATTCATTGTGACACCTAGCTGCCCCCTGAGATCCTATTTTATAAAGCACTTTTATAATGCCAGATACATAATGAGTGTTATATAGATGTTAGCTATTATGATTACAATTATTTCCTCCCAGGGCAGGGCTGCAGCCTTGAGGCCACGTGTGGCCCTCTAGGTCCAGTCCTTCAAATGAATCCAAATTTCAGGGTTTTGTGAAGACTGAGTGAGGTAATATTTGTATAGTACTCAAAGCACAGTATGTCCTTTGCAGTTGCCTTTATTTCTTTCTTTTCCTTCTACATAGTTCTACGCAATGCAAGGGTAATGTGGCATTTACATTAGAAATGCATGCAGTTAGCATTGGCATTGGCATGTATCTGGTGATGTAATACATACATGTAATAAAACATGTGACAACATTGCATATTAAACTAAGGCCACACATCTCATGCAATGCAAATACACAGCATCATATAACATTGAATGTAATGACTAAGAGCATAGATCACATGTAGAAACATAGGAAATGCAAGGTAGCAACAGTAATTTGCATGATATGATATACTATTATAAACAGCAAAGATGCGTAACACACCTATAAAAGCATGTTGCAGAGGGGGGGCGGAGCCAAGATGGCAGAGTAGAAACAGCTCATCCAAGCCACTCTGCCCCCAGATTCCCCCCAAACGATGTAAAAGGGGACTCTGTACAACTTCTGGAGCCCCAGCACCCACAGAACGACACAGAGAAGCTAAACGCCCGCTGAGGACAGCCCAGCAGCCCTGCAGGAAGGACCAGCGCAGTGGTCTGGGACCTGGCAGCGTGCAGCGCGCAGAGCGCAGAAACCTAGCCGAGCTGAGCCCAGGTCCGCATGAGCCGACGTTTTAGCCCCAGGGCGGCAGGGCCAGCAGCCAGCTGGAGAAACCCCAGAACACCAGGAGCTGTGGCGACTCCAGAATTATCAACATAGACTTGCCT
This sequence comes from Gymnobelideus leadbeateri, assembly GCA_011680675.1. NCBI lineage: Eukaryota > Metazoa > Chordata > Mammalia > Diprotodontia > Petauridae > Gymnobelideus > Gymnobelideus leadbeateri. The sequence continues at coordinate 187,496 of WOXC01002780.1, forward strand.
AGGACAAAGTAAGAGGTTAGTGTCCTATGGACTTTGGGACTGGTATTAGGGAATGCGTCGGCTCCCTCCCTGGGGGCTAGAAGCCGCTGAGGACAAACGCCATTTTGTAGTTTTCAGAGGCAGCTCCTGCTCCCAGCCTGCAAATTTGTAGGGAGATCCAGCGATCAGTCTTGGGGGTAATCGCTCTTGCTTTAACCTCCCTGGATCTGGATTGTGATCTAGGGTGGAAGTCGTGGGTGGGTTTACAGCTTGCCAGAAACAGAAGTTGCCCCCACACGTTCGGGACGAAAATTCCTCTATCTGGCCTTAAAGCCATAGTGTGGCAACAAGCCCAAAAGTCAAGTAATTAAGTGGCAACATGCCAAGGCAAAGGAAACAGAAAAATGCAACCCCAGACTCCTATTTTGGGGGCATAGAGTGGGAAAAGGACTGTGAGGTCAGAAGTCCTGCTCCAAAAGCCCCAGGGGAAAACATGAGCGGGTTGCAGGCCATAGAGACCTTAAGAAGGACTTTAAAAATCAAATAAGAGAAGTGGAGGAAAAATTAGAAAGAGAAATGAGAAGGATGCAGGAAAAGTATGAAATGAGGGTCAACAGCCTGACTGAGGAAAACAACACCTTAAAAAATAGACTAACTCAAATGGCAAAGGGGGCCCAAAAGGGCAATGAGGAGAAGAATGCCTTAAAAAGTCGAATTTGCCAGATGGAAAAAGAATCTCAAAAGTTCACTGAGGAGATTCATTCCTTCAGAGTTAGACTGGAGCAAATGGAAGCTAGTGACTTTATGAGAAATCAAGATACTATTAAACAGATCCAAACAAATGAAAGAATAGAAGGCAATGTGAAATATCTCATGGGAAAACCATTGACCTGGAAAATAGATCCAGGAGAGATAATTTAAAAATTATTGGACTACCTGAAAGCCATGATCAAAGAAAGAACCTAGAAATCACCCTTCAAGAAATTCTCAAGGAAAATTGCCCTGATGTTTTAGATCCAGAGGGCAAAATAGAGGTTGAAAGAATCCACAGATCACCTCCTGAAAAGATCCCAAAAAGAAAACTCCCAGGAATATTATAGCCAGGTTCCAGAATCCCCAGATCAAGGAGAAAATATTCCAAGCAGCCAGGAAGAAACAATTTCAATATTGTGGAAACACAATCAGAATAGCCCAGGACCTGGCAGCTTCTACACTGAGGGATCGAAGGACATGGAATATGATATTTCAGAGGGCAAAAGAACTGGGAATGAACCTAAGGGTCACCTACCCAGCAAAACTGAGTATTTTGTTTCAGGGGAAAATATGGTCATTCAGTGGAATAGAGGACTTTCAAGCATTCTTGAGGAAAAAACCAGAATTGAATAGAAAATTTGACATCCAGACAAGAAGGAAGAGATGCCTGAGAAGGTAATCAGGGAAAAGAAATCAAAAGGAACTTATCAAAGTTGAACTATTTACATTCCTATATGGAAAAACAATAACTGTGAGTGATGATATCTTTCACACTATGAAAATAATAGAAGAAGGGTGTGTGGTCATATGAATACATATGTGAATGTGTGTGTATATGGATAGAGGGCATAGGTTGAATTTGTTGGGAAGGGAGAATACCCAAGGGAAGAAATTATGAGGTGAGAGAGGAAAGTGGCAAGAGGAGATGGGGAGAGACAGGGTAGGGTAAACTATCCCATGTAGAAGAAGCAAGGGGAAGTGGTTGCAAAGGAGGGAGAGAATAAGGAAGGCTAAAAAGGCAAAACCACATTCACATTGAATTTGGTTCAGGGAGAAAATGACATACAAACTAAATGGGATATCTCAACCTGCAGCAGGATAGGGGGAAGGGGGATGGGAGGAGGGATTATGGATGGGAAGGCATCCTTGGGGTGAGGGGAGGTTGGAAGTACCCACTATAAAAGAGGGACAGGATCATGTAGGGAATGGACCAGGTGGGGGGTGGGATGAGTGGGAGGGAATTATAAGCAGCCTTGTACAATATATCTACTTTGATAATGTTTTGCACAGCTAGACATTTACAACATATACTGAATTTCTTATCTCCCAAGAGGGAATGGGTGACAAGGGAGGAAGGAAATGGATCTGAAATTTGAGGTCGTAACATTAAATGTTTCAAATATATATAAATACTATTATTAATACTCTTTTGCTTGTAATAGGGAGACAAGATGTGCAGGCATTGGGATGCAAAGACTCACCTTCCTCTAATGGAAAAGTCGATGGGGGTATGGGAGAAGGTATGGGAGAGAGCAGATTGGAGGAAGCGATATCTTGTGGGATTACTATTCTGGGAGGTTGTGTAGGGGAATAATGGGGGGAAATTGATTGTAACTCAAAATCTGGTGGAAATGAATGATGTAAAACAGAAGTTAATAAAGCATTTGTTTAAAAAAAAAGCATGTTGCAGAATAATCACATGTACCAGGTATGACACCTAATAGCATATATTGGAGTTACAAAGTTCACATTACAAGCAATCCAATAAATGAGTGTCATTTGACTACTTGAGTAACCACTTCTCCCATTTCTCCTAAAGCTTGGTCATCTTTTGAGCTTGTCAAAGAGTCAGACTAACTCTTGGATCCACATACCTACTGACCTGCAGTCCAGTTCTGAGCTGGTGGATAACCCAGGCTGACTGCCACTGTCTCTAACCTTGGTGGAAGCAGTCTCTTCCCTAGGCATCTCCATGGCTAAAGTATTCTACACCTTAGGAATATTGGACTGGAAAGAGGTTATTTCTAGGTTCAACCCATGCCCTTTCTGTCTGTTGTCTTCTTTTGGGCCTGTTGAATTTCCTTACCCTTCAGTGAGAGCCACCACTTAGTTCTCCCTCAGCAGAATCAGTCACCTGAGCTCTTCTCCAGGCTTGGACTGGTTAGTTGACTTATGTCTTCAAAGTTCTCTTGGTTCACTCTCTATCATTCCTTTCCTACTGCTCAGAAGAGAATTTTGGCTAATTCCCCACCAGGCAATATATATGTACACACATATACATAAATATATATATATATATACATACACACACACATATATATATATATACATACATACATACATACATACACACACACACATATATATATATATATATATATATATAGTCTTTGTAATGCCCTGATCACTTTTGGCAGCTACTTTGTAAAAAGCTAAGATTGGGTTTCCAGTCTATCAGTTACTTAGGAGAGGATAACTTTCCATCAGTGTGCCATCTTTTGTTTTCTTCTTGCCATGGTTTCTTCTCACTTTGCTGATTATGAATTAGAGCATTATAGTAATTGCTGCAATCTAAGTGAATTGTTTGTTTCTATCAGAGCTATCTGTGGTCACAGCTAGACCCAAGGCCTTCTTCAGTCAGTCTCTCATCTTATATAAATATTGGTTGGGAGCCTCTAAATCTACATCTTCTGAGACTCTGTAGCACAAGTTAATGAACAAACATGGTTCTCACAGATATATAAAGGATGTGGCTTTATCTCTAGGAGAGTTGGGGCTCACAGTGTGGCTTGAACTGATCAATCCAAACTCTGACAACATTCACAATCACTGGACCTTAAGTGAAGTGAATCAAAGATCGTAAAACCTGTTCCTGTCACAGAACTCTGGTTCTGTACCCTAGGGGAGGTGATCATGACCCCCAAGACTTGACTCCGGAACTGGTGTATTATGGGATTTATGGGTTTCTCGTGGGAAACCACTAAATGATTGTTTGTAATACACTTTCTCTTCTCCTTCTTCAGTTGTGATTTAACTATATAACCTGTGCTTTTACTTCAGCTAGGGGAGCATTCCTCACCCTGAAATTGATTAATTAAACTACTTGATTACTGGCTCTCCCTCTCTAGCATTACTTAGGTTAGAGATTGGCTCAGTAAGCATCCTGTTAACAACCTCATCCACAATAGTCTTCCCTGGCTTATACAGTGTATACTGGACACATGGCTAATGAGTGTTGTTACACGTTTCTGATGGGCAGCACCCAATTTGGGCCTGGTAAAAAGAAAAATCATGGAATCATTACCAGTCCCTGCTTGAAAGTGAGCTCAATTCACATCATCTCAGAACTTTTCAGTGGCAGTCCAGCTCAAAACAAGAATTCCAATTCATATATGGGATAATGAATCTTACTGTCAATAAATCCTCCTTTGGCAAATGCTGTAGGTATCTGTTTTTCATCATTCTCTTGGCACAAGACTGTTGCTGAGCCTCCTAGATTGATGTCAATGTGAATTACAAAGGGTCTTCCTGGGTCTGTGTGAGTTAACCCTGGTATATATGTATATATAAACCACTGGCTGAGACCAGAAAAGACCATTATTACGCTTTTCATTCCAATGGCTTCCAGGAGGTAGATGAGTGATTATACTATCATATACTTAGAGCTAGAAGGAACCACATAGACAATCTATTCCACCCCCTCTGTCCAACTTCCCATCATTTTGTGATGACAAAACTAAAGGTTGTTATTTGCCCAAGGTCATAAAAGTAATAAACATCAGAGGGTGGATTTGAACTCAGTTTCTCCAGCTCCAGAGCTGGTAGTCTTCTCATCACACCAGAATGATATTTCTTGTCCTGGTTTTGGTTCTTCCCAAGCACAAGTGAGATAATGAATGGTTTAGTAATGATAGCACATTTCTTTACAAATGTTCAACAGTAACTACTGAATCTTAGCAAAATTTGTATTTTACATTCTTTGGCAGTGGCCAACTGATGAGTACTTCTCTCTTTTCTAAATCAGTACTCCCTCCCTTATGAGACACTATGTGACTCACATACTTGACTCCCTCCCTCTTCCTTCCTCTATTCCTTCCTCTTTCCCTCCCTTTTTCACTTTCTTACTTCCTCCCCCTCTTCCTTTCTTTCTTCTTTCCTTCCTTCTTTTCTCCCCTCTTCCTTTCTTTCTTCTTTCCTTCCTTCTTTTCTCCCTCCCTCCTTCCCTTTCTTCCTTCCCACACTCACCCCTAATCTTTGTATGCATTCTAATGCTATGTTATTAAGGCTCTGATTTTAAACAGCAAACCAGATTGAATCCTGATCCCATGAAGCTCCCCATTTATCTTCCTCATTTCTTCAAATCAGCTACCTATTTCCCACTGCTGTAATATCTTTATGGCATGTCCTATCCAGAATTCAAATAGTTCTTCACCAGATGGATTTGGCAATTCTCCTGAGAAGGACTGTAGTTTGTTCTAATAGAGTCCTTATACTAGCTTGTATCCAGCTTTCTCCCCTTATCCAGGTGTTAACTTTCTCTCAACTATACATTTCATAGCATCTTCAGACAATCCTTCCCTTTGCAAGAAAGTCTTGAGTTTCATTTCTATCACTTCTTTTTGTTGAAGGGTTTAGTGACTAGTTTCTGGGTATTCTCCTCAATTGTTACCTCTCTAGAGATGCTACAGTATGTCACGCTGATTCAGGTAATTTAGAAAACCTAGAGAGGGTTCTGTCTGCTTCCAAGAAATGCTTGGTAAGCATTTCATATTATTCCCTCTTGTTTCCTTACTGTTCTTCCACAGGGTCACACAAGACTCCCTCAATAACTTTTCTCTATGTGACAGAATGTATTCCTAGTATCAAAAATCTTTGGTATTTTGGTGATTCAGTTCAAATGCTTTATGCCAGCCAATTCTGTTAAAGATTTAGCCCCCATGTTGCTCATCTTAGCTTAAGTTGTACTCCCAGTGTACAAAGCAATACAACAGATGGTGAAACTCAAGCACATGGACAGGCATAATACTACACACATATATACCTTCATCATCTGATCTGAATACCATGTGAATTAAAAATATAATGAAACTCAACAGTTCTGTTCAGAAGGGAATTCCCAGTAGGGAACACCCAAACCAAAACAAAGCAGAGGAAAAAAATTCTCTAAAAAGTGAAAAATTTCTTCCAAATTGAAATTCCAGGGAAACCTATAGGCTTCTTATTAAGCAGACTTAAAAAAAATCCACTTTGAAAAAGAATCCCATACAAACCCTCACATTTAACAGTGGTGGTGCTGACAGTTCCATGGTCACCCTAGCCATTATGTACTTTGTCCAAAATCAAAGTGTGCTGTGTGGAAATGCCAAGCCTTCTCAAGCTCCTTCTGATGCTAGTGTTTGTCTTTTTAGTTTAAGGATATGGAGTGCATGGATTTATGTAAGTTGATTTTTGTGGTTTATGGTGCACTCACACAATCCTATACTATTTCTTCTCTGCTGTTTCAATGGAGACAAAAGTGTGGCATTTAACTGTACAAATTCTTCACTCATAACTATAAAATAAAGGGACAGAAACACCCCAAAGCCACACAAATAACCACTGTACAGTTTAGGAATTTCATCCAAATACAAGAAACCCCAAATCTTTTAAGCCTGAATCTAAGTCCCCAAACACAAGAGTTCAAGAAACTGTTCAGATACTTGAAGTCAAAGCTGTACTTACAGGAAGGCAGCAAGCTGTGCCATTCACAAACAACCCTCTTGGAAAGATCATGTCCAGTCACTTAAAGGGAGTCAGGACTTGAATTGATCCAGCCAATCACACTTGCCTGATGCCTACTGCTCTGGCTGCTTTGTTCTGGTCTCTCACTTCTAACAAATCCATTCATTGCTCCCCTCACTAGCAGCCCCACTATTACAGTCTTGTAGGAAAGCAAAGCAGTCATGGGGGCAGAAATCATCCCCCTCTGTACAGATGGGCAGCTTATCTTTCTCTTTCTGTCTTTTTTCCTTGTCTCAAAAAAAAAGCACATTTTAACCTGCTTCTTTTGTTGTGTTGACCCTGATTCCCATCAGCTCTTGAGATCTTTCTGTATTGTATTGTATATTAAATTGTATTAAAATTTTATGGGAAAGGACCACTCATGGGACACATGGGGCTATTGGCTTCTTCTATCTCCCTACACCCTGGAGTAGAATAAGGATGGAGTTACATGCCTTTTGTATTTATCACAGTGGCTATAAAAATACTGGCTAATAAGAGACTCCAGGTAAAACACTTGTCGATCAATTCCTGAGTGTGGTGCTAGAAACATTCCTTGATAATCTCTATTGTCTCAACAGTCAGTATTAAGCTCCTTTTTCAGCAGATGTTTGTCTTCAACTTTCTTTGTTTCTCATCACCTCATTTTACCTTCTATGGTGTGCTGGACAGAGCCAAACCTCTATGTTTGATAGACTGATAAGGTTTCTGTCATCACAAAATCTCTACAGCCTGTGTTCCTTCTCACTAGTTGAGAGGAGGGAGGTGTTTCTGTAATGTTGACTGTGCCAAGCAAAAGGCAAAATGTGCCCATCCTTACGGGGAAGCAAGGAATGTACATGATGACCTAGGACACAGTACCTTATCCTTTTACAGGTAGGAGAGGGAACCAGTTGGGCTTATCTGAGGTGTGGTTAAATGCATTTGATCCATGCCAGGGCAAAGAGGGTTTTAGGAATTTGAAGGGAGAGTTTTCTTGTCTTAGGCTTCTTTTAGAGGCAAGCTGAGGATCAACATCCTTTCAGTTCAAGTTCAAAGTTGGTATTCTTGCAGACAGATGAGAAAACTAGGGGGTGGGATGGGGGGAGTTTTAGAGGGGTGTATGGGTTGGGATTTGGGAAGGTGGGGGGAGAGAATGGGGGATTTTTGGAGGGGATTGAAATTGGGGGTCAAGGGGAGGGGATAGATGAACTCTTGGAGGAGTGGGTGAACTGGGTAGGGTGGGGAGAGAATATAAGGTAAGAAGGATAGGGTAAAAAGAGAGACTGAGAAAGTATAAATAAGATGGGGGAAAATTCACAAATAGTAATTATATCTTTGAATGAAATGGATGAAGTTAATGACTCACAAGTCACAGAACAGTTGTCAAAAAGAAGGCTGCTTTTCCCTAACACAGCAAAGATGTGCAACAAGGATATAATGACACTTGACTTCTCTGGACTCAATTCCTCCTTGCCACCATATGGAAATATTGGGTTAGCATGTCAGCAGCATATGATGACTTGTATGGTTGGTATCCACCAAGTTGGAGGGGCCCCAATTCCACATAGATAGAATTTTTTAATGACTTTAGGTAACCAGGAAGCTGCATCAAAGGAAGCAGGGACCAATCAAATACCAGGGACAACTGTGTTACCTTTTAGGGAAAACTAATCCCTATTTTAGGGAAATGACATGCCATGACTGTATGACCTTTCCCTCATTCCCCTCCCACAGCCCTTATCTCCTCCCACAGCTCACTTTAATAGTCAAGATAACACCCACAATTATACCCCACTGACATATTTTTAGCTCCTGTACCCCGGTTGTCCTGATGCCACATGACTTTGGCCTCTAGGCAGAGGCAGGGATGATGAATGTTCAAAACATCATCACTTGTGTATAGCTCATAACTCCTGGGTTATTAATCTTCCCTGTTCAAGTGTAGGTACCACTTCATCCCTGGATGAAAGGTCCCTGCAGCATCACAATTAGTTTAAAGACAACTGGATTAAATAGAATGGAGAAACATTACCCTGACGTTGCTTTCGTGACACCTTTGAATCCTTCTTTGTAGTCTTCTGGAAGGAAAAAAAAATAAAAAGAGAATGTTGAGAAATAATTTTTTTTCATTAAAAAAAACTCATGTTGTCATATATGTGGTAATGGGGGTGGGGAAAACATACTATTATAATTTTTATCTATCAGATTGCAAGGCAGTAGTCAATTCTGTGGTAACAAGAATCTTTCCTTTTAACGATCCTTTTAAAATGATTAAGTGGGAAAGTTTCTCTTACAAAGTAATTAGTGTCTGAGAAAATGCTCTTCAAGAAATGATGGGCATCTCAAAGGCAAAGGCACTTTGCTTTCCCATTAGGTTATCATGAGGGGCTTTCTCCTTCCATCACCAGATAATGGGCTTTCTGGGCTGTGGGAAATTCCTGGGATGCGAATTGTTTTCTCAAAGCCTAGGATGCTTTTTTTCTCTTTTATTTTTGGTGATCTGGGTCTCTGTCCTGAATACATCAGGAATTTCTCGCACACATGAAATAACATGTTATATGTATAGCTCCACTGCTATAAATCAAAGAGGCATAATTTTAGAACTGGAAGGGAACTTATAGGTCATCTTAACTTGTAGCTGAAACTCTACATAGGTGTTGTCTCCCCCATTAGAAGGAGAGAACAGGGACTGTCTTAATTTTCTATTTGTTTTCCCAAGTGCTTAACACAATACTTTGCATATTGTAGGCACTTAGTAAATGATTCATTCATTCCATCTAATAACCCTTTCATTTTACTCAGGAAGCCATGACAAGTAAAGTAATGTTTCTAAGGTCATATAGGTAGTAAGATAATTAAGAGGTGAACCCAGGTCCCATGACTACGAAGTCAGTGCTCTCTCCACTATACCCTGACTGCCTCTCCATAAACCCCTTCCTTGCTGTGTCACCGAGGAAGCATTGATTAGTCAGTATAGGTTAGGGCAGTTAGATGGTGCCATAGTGCACAGAGAGACCTGAAGTCAGGAAGATTCATCTTCCTGGCACTTACTAGCTGTGTGACCCTGGACAAGTTACTTAACTCTGTTTGCCTCAGTTTCCTCATCTGTAAAATGAGCTGGAGAAGGCAAGGGCAAATCACTCCAGTTTCTTTGCCAAGAAAATCCCAAATGGGGTAATGAAGAGTCAGAATGGCTGAAAAGACTGAATAACAACAAAACCATCAATAGATTAGGAAACCTGAGAATTGTTCAAAGAACTCTTTTAACCATCTGAACCTTGTTTTGCCACATTTGTAAATACTCCTTTCCCTCAGGAAAAGCACACTTGTGGCTGTGAGTGTGCAATTGTTGTTTGCTCTTTGTTTTGGAAGACCAATGGCATCATGGGCTGATGTCTTAACTTGTACATGAATTGTGGGGTGATAAGGAAGGAAAGATGTGAGTTCAAATGCTAGGTAGGGCAGCCAACTCTGGTACACGTGACAACAGGACAGAATATGTGCTTTAGTTGGCTTAGCTACATTGATCCAGAGAAAGGAATTTCCTCATCAAGTACTGCATGGCCAACAGGCAAAGGTAACCTTGGACAGCTCAAGGAGCTAGAAAGCTAGGGTTGAAGGGGGGTGGGTAAGACAAAAGCCCTTCTACCTCAACTAATTAAAGTTTGAAACATCCTTACAAGGTTGTAGGAGAGCAGGTATTATTCACTATGCTTCACCTAGGGTAAACTATGAGGCACCCAGAATGCTGTGTGATCTTGGGTCTGTCATTTGACCTCTCTAAATCTCAGTTTCTTTGTCTGAAAAATGAAAGGATTGAATTAAGTGTTCTTTAATACTCAAGGAATCCATAACTCATTTCTATGTGCTATTGTTCCCTGAATTCCTCAAAGCACCACAAGTCAATCTATCTCCTGCTTCTTTCCCTTACATCATTATCAATGTTATGACTAATTATTGTTGTTATTATTGCTATTAGTGTGGTAGATAGGGTGCCTTAGACTCAAAATCAGAAAGATCTGCTATCAAATCTTCCCTCTGACAGTTCTTAGCTGTGTGATCAGGGATAAGCCACAACTTTACTCAACCCCAGGAAGCTCTTTAAAGCTAGGTTAGAGAAGGATTGAGATATGCATCAGTGAAGGGAGTTCCTATCCTAGGTGTGAAATGAATGAATGAAATCATGGCTCTCTGCCAGTACCTGAACTTCAATAAAACACTGGCAGATACTTTCATGATATTTAAGCAGATAAAAGAGAGTTTAGGTTTAATCAATAATATAGATAAGTAGGCATGGAACTGATTGGATGCTTGGTGATTAAGGAATGATGTCAACACAGAGAGAAGTCTTTGGTAGATTGCCAGAATGGCTTTATTCTTGGTCTTGTTCTATTTAGCATCATAATCCATGGCTTGGCTTAAGGCATTGATGGCAAGGTGGCCCAATTTGTAGATGATACAGAGTCAGGAGGGATAACTAATTCAAGGGATGTCAGAATTGGGCTCTAAAAAAAATCTTAACAAGCAGGAACAATGGGATACATTTATTAAGATGATATTTAGGGGGGCGGAGCCAAGATGGCAGAGTAGAAACAGCACTTCCAAGGTGCTCTGCCCCACACCACATCCAAACAATGTAAAAGGGGACTCTGAACAACTTCTGGAGCCCCAGCACCCACAGAACGACACAGAGAAGCTAACCTCCTTCTGAGGACAGCCCAGCAGCCCTGCAGGGAGCAGTGAGCATAGCGCTCTGAGAGTGAGAAGCACAGCATGCTGTGAACCGACAGCGCATCACTCTGGGAGCCAAGCCCAGGCCCACATGAGCCTCGGTTTTAGCCCCAGGGCGGCTGGGCCAGCAGTCGGCTGGAGAGACCCCAGAACACCAGCAGCTGTGGTGATTCCAGAATTATCAGCACAGATATGCCTAGGACAAAGTGAGAGATTAGTAACCTATGGACCTTGGGACCAGTATTTGGGGAACACATCAGCTTCCTCCCTTGGGGGCAAAAAGCGTCTGAGGAAATGTGGCACAGAAGCCATTTTGCAGTGTCAGTGGCCATTCCAGCTCCTGGTCTGCAAATTGTAGGGAGATCCAGCAATCAGTCTGGGGTTTAATCGCTCTTATCTGGATTGTGGTCTGGGGGGGAGGCCTGGGATGAGTATCCAATTTGCCAGAGCAGGTGGAGGCTTTACAGAGGCCACCCAACCTCTGGAAGTTGTGAAGACCCCACGTTTGGGATGGAAGCTCTCCTGTCTGGTGGCAGAGCCCCCAGATCAAGTAATTAAGTGGCAACATGCCTAGGCAAAGGAAACAAAATAAACAGAAAAATGCAACTTTAGACTCCTATCTGAGAGTGGACAGCACAGCATGCTGTGAACCGACAGTGCAGCCCTCTGGGAGCAAAGAGGATCAAAGCATGGTACAGGAGGAGGACTGTGATGTCAGAACTCCTGCACCAAAAGCCCCAAATGAAAATACAAGCTGGCTACAGGCCATAGAGGACCTTAAGAAGCAGATAAGAGAAGTGGGGGAAAATTTGGGAAGAGAAATGAAAAAGATGCAAGAAAAGTATGAAATGACAGTCAACAGCCTGGCTGAGGAAAATAACACCTTAAAAAATAGACTAACTCAAATGGCAAAATAGGCTCAGAAAGGCAATGAGGAGAAGAATGCCTTAAAAAGCCGAATTTGCCAGATGGAAAAAGAATCCCAAAAGCTCACTGAGGAGATTCATTCCTTCAGAGTTAGACTGGAGCAAATGGAAGCTAGTGACTTTATGAGAAATCAAGATACTATTAAACAGATCCAAACAAATGAAAAGAATAGAAGGCAATGTGAAATATCTCATGGGAAAAACCACTGACCTGGAAAATAGATCCAGGAGAGATAATTTAAAAATTATTGGACTACCTGAAAGCCATGATCAAAGAGAGAACCTAGAAATCACCCTTCAAGAAATTCTCAAGGAAAACTGCCCTGATGTTTTAGATCCAGAGGGCAAAATAGAGGTTGAAAGAATCCACAAGATCACCTCCTGAAAAAGATCCCAAAAAGAAAACTCCCAGGAATATTATAGCCAGGTTCCAGAATCCCCAGATCAAGGAGAAAATACTACAAGCAGCCAGGAAGAAACAATTTCAATATTGTGGAAACACAATCAGAATAACCCAGGACCTGGCAGCTTCTACACTGAGGGATTGAAGGGCATGGAATATGATATTCCAGAGGGCAAAAGAACTGGGAATGAACCCACGGGTCACCTACCCAGCAAAACTCAATATCTTGTTTCAGGGAAAAATATGGTCATTCAGTGGAATAGAGGACTTTCAAGCATTCTTGAGGAAAAAACCAGAGTTGAATAGAAAATTTGACATTCAGACACAAGAAGCAAGAGATGATTGAGAAGGTAATCAGGGAAAAGAAATCAAAAGGAACTTATCAAAGTTGAACTATTTACATTCCTACATGGAAAAACAATAACTATGTCTGATGAAACCTTTCTCATTATGAAAATAATTGAAGAAGGGTATATGGGCATATGACTACATATATGAATGTGTGTATATATGTTTACAGGTATACATGGATAGAGGGCACAGGTTGAATTTGGTGGAAAGGGATGATACTTAAGGGGTGAAGTTAAGAGGTGAGAGAGGAAAGTGACAAGAAGAGATGGGGAGAGACAGGGTAGGGTAAACTATCTCATGTAGAAGAGGCAAGGGGAAGTAGTTGCAGGGGAGGGGAAGAACAGGAAGGCAAAAAGGCAAAACCATATTCTCATTGAATTTGGCTCAGGGAGAGAATGACATACATACTAAATGGGATATCTCACCCTGCAGAAGAGTAGGGGGAAGGGGGATGAGAGGGGGAATGATGGAGGGGAGGGCATTCTAGGTGGGGGGAGGTTGGAAGTACCCACTTTTGAAGAGGGACAGGATCAAGTAGGGAATGGACCAGGTGGGGGGTGGGATGGGTGGGAAGGAAATATAAGCAGTCTTTTACAATATATCTACTATGGTAATGATTTGCATAGCTATACATGTACAACACATACTGAATTGCTTATCTTCTCAGAGGGAGTGGGTGACAAGGGAGGGAGGGAATGGATCTGAAAATCGAAGTTTTAAAATTAAATGTTTCAAATGTATATAAATACTATTATCAATACTATTTTGCATGTAATTGGGAGATAAGATGTCCAGGCATTGGGGCTCAGAGATTCACCTTGCCCTAATGGCAAAGTCGAAGGGGGTACGGGAGAAGATATGGGAGAGAGCAGTTTGGATGAGGGGATATCTAGTGGGACTGCTATTCTGGGGTGGTGGGTAGGGGGAAAATGGGGAAAAATTGTAACTCAAAATCTGGTGGAAGTGAATGATGTAAACCAGAAGTTAATAAACCATTTGTTTAAAAAAAGATGATATTTAACAGGGACAAATATAACAACCTCCAATTAGCTTAAAATCAACTATATATGACTGGGATAGAGATGATAGGGCTGGACAACAGTTCCTAGCAAAAGGACCTTGGGATTTTATTAAACTGCAAACTCAATAAAAATTGATAGAATGACATGACAACCCAAAAGTCTAACATGATCTTACTGTATATTAATAGAAGCATAATATTTATAACAAGAGAAGTAACAATCCTATTGTATTCTGTCCTGGTCAGATGACATCTGGAATATGGTATTTAGTTCTTGACGCTGCATTTTAGGAAAGGCATTGACAAACTGAAGAAAGTCAAAGTAAGGGTTACCAGAATCCCAAGGACTTATGGAAGGAACTGGGTATGATGTTTTGCCTGGACAAAAGAAGAATTAAATAGGATAATTAGGTAAAAATGAGAAAGAAGCAGATCTTTATGGAGAAGAGTATATTATAAGGGCCAGAACTATGTAGAGTGTGGTCTATATAAGGGGCAGATCTGTAGAGAAGATTCTATAGAAGGGTCAGATCTATATAGAGAAGTATCTATACAGGGAAATCTGTATAGGTAAAAGACTATCTAAGGGTCAGAGCTATGTAGAGAAGACTCTATGTAACGATCAATTCTGCACAGTGTTCTCTTACTATATCATGACTGTCTCTGCATAAGGTAAAGATGAGAACTGTATAAAGAAGAGTCTAAGGGTGAGATCTGTGTAGGTAAGAGACTATATAAGGGTTGGAGCTATGAAGAGAAGGTTTATATAAAGGTCAGATTTGTATAGAGAAGAGTCTATGTAGGGGAGTCCAGGATGGGTCAGAACTATGTAGAGAAGAGTCTATAAAAGGAAAATCTTATAGGTAATTATAGCTGTCCCAAAATGAAATGTATCATCTTAGGAGGTAGTGAGTTTCCTGTCACTGTTGGTTTTCAAATGGAGTCTGGCTCTCTACTGGGGAAATTGTAGAGGGACTTCCTGCTTCAGAAATGTGTTGGACTAGGTGATATCTGTGGTCCCTTCCAATTCTGAGATTCTATGATTAAAAATATCCTGGGAGGCCTTACTATATAAAGGAAGGCTGTAGTAAATCCTTTTACAAGATTAAGAATCCTATCATAAATTCCTTCCCAACTTAATATGTTTTATAAATTTTGAAGGATTTTTTTTTAGTACTTATTGGATTTTTCTCTAGCAAAAGCATAGCTAGATGTGGTTTTAAAGGCATTTTAATCTTACCTACAGTTTATCAACCTCCTTTCCTTTACCAGTAAAACATTTATTTTTGAGGTTTCTGCTTTATATACAATTCTGGTCAGTTGCCACTCCTGTGTTTGTCCTACTCCAGCAGGGGATCTATTTACAAAGATGTGGCCCATAGGGATATATGTTAAGAATGCCTGATTCCACACTGCGCAGGAGAAAACCTCTGAATGCTATTTTTATGTTTCTGAATTAGGCTTGGAATGTGAGCTGGATGGATATTAGTATTCTGAGGAGCAATTTCTGGCTAGGCTGGCACAGAGAATATGGTACTTTTCTCCCCTTCCATCTAACCCCCTGAAGAGATCAGACTGACCTAGAGGCCATACCTATCTATATAGTAGTAATAGCCCTCGAATGAAGAAATTATGGTGCAGCAGAAAGCATTCTGAGAATGACCACAGCTGAATCCCTTATTTTCTCTGGACACCAACTTTCTCACCTAAAAATAGGCATAACAATAACAATAAGGATGGTGGTGATGATATTACTATTTGTCCTATCTACCTATCCCTTCCTTCAGGTTTTGTAGGGGAAGTCTTTGTGAGCAAAAGTACCATGTAAATGTGAATTACAAATATTTTCCAGATTGGATAAAGCTAAGAAGAAAATTCCATTTTTTTGGCTTGTACTCTGAGTGTGAATCATGGACCAAACAGTAATCAAGTTTTGCTGCTAAGAGAGTATCAAAATTATTTATAAAGAAATAAGTACCACTGATTTTCCAGTTGCCCATGGTGACAGTGAATGTCGGTTAGATATTTCACTCTCTTAACCACTCCCTTCCCCCCAGTAAAGAAGGCAGGCATGTGGTCTCTGAAAAAAATGGATCTAAGATCCAGTTAAACAGGAAGCTTCTAAATCTCTTGAGGCAGTAGGTCTTGTTGATACAATATAGGACTTGAGGTCAGAAGAACCTGCCAGCTTCTGGTCCTTCCTCACTCTATAACTAGCTAGGTGATAGTGGATCTCACTGAAACTCTCAGGCTCCACTTCCTTCTGCAAAATGAAGTTTTTGTGTGTATCAAGTAAGATAACAAGCAAAATGACTTGCAAGGTACTATACAAGTGTAAACTATTATTATTGAGCAAATACTTTCAAACAACTGAAAGAAATGCTGCCAGTTTAGAATAGATATAATATATTTCTGTATTGTACATTTATGTACGATTATATCTTTATTAGTGTGAGTTCCCATACATTAGCTTCCTTCATCAATACAGACTTGTAACTTATCCATAAGTTACAGTCTTAGAGAGCTGCCTGTGGAACTGAGAAGTTAGGTGACTTTGTCCACTCTGAAACCACTAGAATGTGATAGAGGATGATTTCAACCCAGATCTTGACTACAATACTAACCCCCTATCCACTATGCTACTGTTGGCTCCCAAGAAAATATAACATCATTGCTGTTATTGTTATTAAAATCAGCCAGACAATGAGTGAAAGACCTTGATCATAAATTATTCCTTCCTGGAAAATAAAAAGTCTCCTTAGAAATGCTGATTAATCTCTAACAAATATTTGCCTGATTGTTATGTTGCTGCCTGAGTTATTGACTTTTTCACTTGTGAAGTCCTTGTAACTGCAACAAGACCCGAGAATAATTTTTATTAGTGATTCTTCTTACCTTCTTCAGAATTGGATGAAATGGATGATGATATTGTTGGTTCTGAGATTTTAAATTGCATGCCATAAGTTGTCTTTGTAGAGAAAGGAAGAGAGACCGAATGAAGCGCATTAAAAGATGAAATGGCTGAGGAAGGAGGAGACTGAGGAGGAGTGACTTCATCATGCTCCAGAAATTCTGACTTGGGAGCTTTTTCATTTGAGGGTCCTTCTGTTTCTTCTATCACTAAGATTTCAGGAAGCAACTTTTCATGTTCTTGGTCTATGAACTTTTCCGTTGAAGAAGACAGAGAACTGAATGCGAGTGTATAAGAAGAAGGGTTTACTTTAAGCAGTGAGGGCTTCCTTTCATCAGACATGTTGGCAAATCACTACACAAACAGAAATCTTCAGTCACTGGAGAGCTCATTCATCATCATGGTAACTGAAAAATGAAGGAAAAACAAAGTCCCATTCATCATGGACTAGAGACTTCAGATTTTTTTATTTACTTTGATTTTAATTTTTAATTTATGGAATAAAAAAGCATTTCCACAACAGTATAATAAAATTAATCATAAATGAAACTGCAAATCTATTACAACTTGCTATTACTTTTAAATGTATAATAAAGTTATGTAAATTTCTTTTTTTCCCTTTTTTCTTCCCTTTCCCCCTTCCAGATGGCTACCATTAGACACAACGTGTATATATGTGAGTATATATGATATATATGTATATTTATATATGTAAAATCATTCAATATATACTTTTATGTATGTATGTATTATGTATGTATGTATGTATCTATCTATCCTCTATCTATCATTCTCTGGATACAAATAATGACCTCCTTCATATGTCTTTTGTAGTTAATTTGTCTGTTTGTAATTATCAGAAACACTTATTTGCTCAAAGTTGTTCTTAAAACAGTATTGCTGTTACTGTATACAATGTTCTCTTGGTTTTCATTATTTCTGTCCATGTTTTTCAAAGATTATTGAGCTCATTATTTCTTTTTTTTTTTTTTAAAGCAATTGGGGTTAAGTAACTTGCTCAAGGTTACACGGCTAGTCATTATTTATGCGTGGGTGCTCATTTTCTGAGGCCGGATCTGATCTCGGGTCATCCAAACTCTGAGGCCGGCACTCTTACTCACTGCGCCACCTAGCCGCCCCTTTAGGGCAATTGGGGTTAAGTAACTTGCCCAAGGTTACACGGCTAGGTTTTTGTTTGTGCGGATTAAGTGTCGGAGGCCGGCTCCGAACTCAGGTCCTTCTGATTCCAGGGCCGGCGCTCTATTCACTGCGCCACCTAGCCACCCCTCATTATTTCTTTTAACACAGTAATATTCCATCACAATCATATACCACAACTTGTTCAGTCATTCCTCAATTGATGGGCATCCCTGCAATTTCCAGTTCTTTGCCACCACAAAGAGAGATGCTATAAATATTTTAGGACATGTAGGTTCTTTTCCTTTTCCCCTAATCATTTTTGGCAATAGACCTAGTAGTGATATTGGCAGTAGTGGTATTGCTGAGTTTAATAAATCTTTGGGTTTAATTCCACATTGCTCTCCAGAATGATTGGATCACCTCACAGTTCCACCAACAATGAATTAGTGTCCCAATTTTTCCACATTCCCCTCCAACATTTGTTACTTTCCCCCTTTAATCATTTTTGCCAATAGGATAGGTGTAAAATACCTCTAGGTTGTTTTAATTTGTGTTTCTCTAATCAATAATGATTTACAGCAGTTTTTCACATGACTATAAACTGTTTTGCTTTCTTCCTTGGAAAACTGCCTATTCATATTCTTTGACTATCAATTGATGAATGACTCATATTCTTACAGATTTTACCAAGTTCTTTATACGTTTGTGATATGATACCTTTATCTGAGAAATTATCTATTAACCCCCCTCCAGTTTTCTGCTTTCTTTCTGATCTTGCCTACATTTGTTTTATTTGTACAAACCCCTTTAATTTAATATAATCAAAATTATCCATTTTACACCTCACTCTTCTCTCTATCTCTTGTCTATTTATAAATTGCTCACCTATCTATGAGTCTGATAAGTAATATGTTTCATGTTCTTCAAATTTTCTTGTAATATTTCTCTTAATATCTTGGTAAATGGTGTAATAGATTGGTCTATGCCTAGTTTCTGCCACACTGCTTTCCAGTTTTCCCGACAATTTTCACAAAATAATGAATTTTTATTCCAAAATCTTGTCTTTACATTTGTCATATACGTGATTACTCTATTTATTTGCTTCTATAAATTGTACATCTACTCTGTTCCATTGATCTACCTTTCTATTTATTTTTATTTATTCAATAAGAATTTGAATTCTGGGTATGTTCAGGGTACTAGCAAAGAGCTAGGGAGCCACCAATGAAATAAAATGCAACATCCTAGGTCCCCATCCCACCCCAACACAAGAAATCACCTGAAAAATGATATATCCATAAGTACATAAAACATTGCTGCTCATTCTAATTCCTAGTGAAGTAAAGTGATACAGAACAGATGAAGAGGGGTAGCTTATGGCATAGGGGAAGGGGCTGTAAAGCCAATAAATCTTAAACCTATAATGGACTTTAGAGAACATCGACATTTTTGCAGGTAAGGAAAGAGTCCTAGAGAGTTTGAGTTTGAATTGGATTCCTCTTAGTCCTTTTCTATATTCCTTAAAGACCTATTTATTTCCAGTAAGGGACTCATGGGGCAGTTAGTGCACAGAGTGCTAGCCTAGAGGCAAGAAGACTTCTGAGTTCAAATGTGACCTCAGACACTTGCTGGCTCTGTGACCTTGGGCAAGTCACTTAAACTTGCTTACCTCCGTTTCCTCATCTGGAAAATGAGCTGGAGAAGGAAATGACAAACCACTCCAGTATAGTTGCCAATAAAACCCTAAATGGGGTCACAAAGAACCAGATATGACTGAAGAATGATTCAACAACAATAACAACAACACCCCCACCACCAATAGGACTTAGGAGAGACATTTGAGGTGCTCTAAAACAGCAGTTCTCAAAAGTGTGGCCCATGGAACCCCGTTTGCCTCAGTTTCCTCATTTGTAAAATGAACTGGAGAAGGAAATGGCCAAACCACTCCAGTACCTTTGCCAAGAAAACCCAAATGGGGTCATGGATTGTCAGACATGACTAAACATATTAAAAGGTATATTTAAAAAGACAACCATGTAGTTCCAAACCCCTTTTGGAACTTCATAAAATCAAAACTATTTTAATCATAAAATTGTTATTTGCTTACTGAAAATACTTCTTCTTCCAACTACGTATCTGTATGAGTAAAATTTTCTTTTTGTACTTCAACCAAAATGACATCAGGAACACTGAATGCAGAAGCAGATAGAATTGTGTGTTGTCTTCTCTTTAGTAAAATATTAGAGAGATTTGAAAAATTATATAAAACAGTACTTCTCACTAACTTTTTTTATCTGGAAAATAGTTATTTTTCATAAATATGTGATTTATTATGGCATTTAATGAATTTGTTATTATTGTTTTAAAATAAATTAAAAATGCATTTTTAAAAATTTTAAGTTTTAATTTCTAATAGGGTAAGTATTATAAGTTATAATTCAAAAGGTTTTTTGGGGGGAGGGGAGGATAATAATTTCAATTTTGGGCATATTGATCTTGAGAAGTCTATAAGGCATACAGTTCAAAATTTCCAAGAGACAGTTTGTAATGTAGGGCTGGAGCTCAGGACAGTTTAAGAGTTGGATATATAGATGTGGGAACCACCTATGAAGAAATAATACTTAAACTTATGAAAGGTGATAACATCACCAAATAATAGTGAAGATAATAAATAGAAGGTTCAGGACAGATCCTTGAAGTATACCAACAGCTAGTGGGCGCGGCTTGGATAATCTGAGGTGAGGAAGCAGCTAGGGGGCACAGTGAATAGTGTGCCAGGCCTATAGTCAGGAAGACTCATCTTCCTAAGTTCAAGTCTGGCCTCAGGCACTTAGGAGTTGTGTGATCCTGGACAAGTCACTTAATGCTATTTGCCTCAGTTTCCTCATCTTTAAAATGAGCTGGACAAGGAAATAGCAAACCACTCCAGTATCTCTGCCAAGAAAACCCAAATGGGGTCATGAAGAGTCAGACATGACTGAACAAATTAAAAGGCATATTTAAAAAGACAACCATGCAGATTACTAAGAAAAATGTGAAACTCTTCACCTTTTTTATATTAAGGATCCCTTTGGCAGCCTATGGACCTATTTTCAGGATAATATTTTTAAATGCAAACAATAAAATACATGACTATAAAGGAAATTTTGAAATTACTTTGAAATAGTCTTCAAAATAGATTTTTAAAAATTTTGTGGACCCCAGGTAAAGAAACTTTGTCCTAGAGACTTTGCTGTCAGAATCTTGAGTCTGGAGATGGCTCATTCTTTTAATTCTCATCCCTTTCTGTTGATCTCCTATTTCTATCATCTACCTACCCTCCCTATTTTACCTCTAGGAACAAGAAAGAAAATGAGACGATAAGCTCCTAAAGAAAAGAGCTATTTATCTTCTACCAGTTTTCCATATAAGGCAACTGAGGCTGAGAGAGGATATACAATTTGCCCACAGAGCTAGAAAGTACCTAAGGAGAGATTTTCACTCAGGTCTATGGGTTCCATGTCTACTTTTTTTTTAACCTACTATGCCACCTAGCTGCTTAAGTGGAAGGGAATTTGTCAGCAAAAATTCTCTTCAAATTCTATGTAATGGAGCAGAATTCATCTTGGTTTTACCTCATGTTCTCATCCCCTGAGGAGCACAGATGCCTTTATACAAACTCAATTAGTAATTGTGACCAAGGAGGCATTTGACTGAGTTCTACTGTCATTTTCAAAGATACTGCAAGAAAGCAGAAGATTCCTGAGTCCACTTGCTAGTTGTGTGACCTTGGATGAGTCATTTAATTTCTCTGAGACTCCGTTTCCTTCTGGGTAAAATGAGGGAGTTGGACCAAATGAGCTTTCATTTGTCATGAGTAAGTCCAAGACTATTAGTACATAGAGGAAATGATTGTCTATGTGGCACCAACCTGCCAAGTTCCCTGAAACTCCTAATAATCTAGTCACTACTTTGGATTAAAGGCATTGTGTCTAGAAGACTTATACTAGTGTCACTTTCTCTCTCCCTGTTACTTTCTTCTGTTGCACTTGGGGTTACGGGGAGTGAAAAGCTCCTAGATGGAGAGAGGGGCTGCCCATGGAGCAGTAGGAGAGCAGCTAGCTGGCTGTTTTAGGCCCCTGATGGTGCATTTGAGCAAAGCCACTTCATCTAATACATGCTTACATATCAAGGATCTTTCACTCTTCATATTTTTAGTTGCTGAAGATGAAAGATTAAGATCAACTTTGTCTTCTTGACAGCCTGGTACTATTTATCAGTGGCAGGCTGTGTGCAGGAATGTTTTCCAGCAAAGATTGTTTTTATCTTTTTGGGTCAGGCCACTCAAATACAGAGCACTCACACAGCATTAAAAGTTTTTTTTTAAAGGTTTAGAAATCAGTGGCAGAAGGTTCACTTATCAGTTTCACAAGCATCTAGAAATTCTCTTCTGGCTTGGAAGCTGGGGAACAAAATCTATCCATAAGAATAGTAATAAGGTATCCCCAGATATCACAGAGCCAGCCAGAAAACCCATATTCTCAGATGTCTATATACAAATGCACAAAGTATATGCAATAAGGTGACTTTGAGATCTGAATGCCAAAAGACTCATTTGATCTCACCACTTTCACCAAAACTTGGTGGGATAAGCCTCACACCTGGAGCTTGTTTCATGTAAGGTTACTCATTCAAAAGGGGCAGCTGGGTGGCACAGTGGATCAGTGCTGGGCCTAGAGTCAGGAAGATTCATCTTTCTGAGTTCAAGTCTGGCCTCAGACACTTACTATCTGTGTGACTCTGGGCAAGTCACTTGACTCTGTTTGCCTCAGTTTCCTCACCTGTAAAATCAGTTGAAGAAGGAAAAGGCAAACTGTTCCAATATCTTTGCCAAGTAAACCCCAAATGGGGCCATAAAGAGTTGGACACAACTGAAACAACTAAAAAACAAGGACAACACTCATTCAAAAGGCTTCTAAGGACACTAACACTTTCCTAATTCTCCTGTGTCTCTTTCTGCACTGTGTTGTCTCCTTAGCTGGTCCTTCCTCTTCCTTTGGCTCCCTAAATTTAGGCATCTCAAAGCTCCAGCCTTAGTCCACATCGCTTCTCTTTCTTCCCCATTTCCACATCTTAAAAGTGCAGGAATTTAACTAGATGACCTCTAAGGTCCCTTTCATGCCCAGATCTTATGCTCCCAGATAGCAGGGCTGGGACTTTACCCATTTATCCTCTGACTTTCAGAACAGAATTCTTCCCACAAAACCATGTTCTTTTCCTCCTTTGGGTGCTTAGCACAGCAGGCATTGATACCTGTTTGTTGTTTACTCTGTTGAACAGAGTCCCAGGGTGGATGCGAACATCTGGCTTTACATTTCATGCTAAAGGGATCAGCAGCGCCTCTCAATCTGGTTGACCTCTGGGCAGCTTCATTGCCTTTTATCGTCATTTTCAGGAATGTGCTTTGGGCTTCTGAATTGATGCAAGGCATCAGTTATAAACGGGAGTGGGGAGCAATTAATCAGCCTGGGCTCCCCTAGGAGAGACGGGAGAGGGAAGGAACGGGACTAGTTCGTGGGGGGGAAAAAAGTAAGCAGGCTTGGCTTGCACAGCCAGCCCTTCCTTCTGCTGCCTTGTTCCTGGTTTATATACCCCTTACATCAGCACCAGCGCTGTCCAAATCTCCCCGGCAATCAGAACTGACATGTTTGTAGGAAGCCGCAGCAGGACCTCATTTAATCCAAGGCCTCTGGACACCAAAGGGGAGCGGTGTGTCAGTGCAGACTTCGGCCTTTATTTTTTATTCAAAGAGAAAGAAAAGCATCTGGTTTCTTGACAAGGTAGCCAGATGAAATTGACTGCTGAAATGAGCTGGGAGCACCCTGGCGACCTCCTGTCACTTTGCATGGCACACCAGGAATTGCTATCGGTAGCACCAATGTGCTAGCTCATTTTTCCATTCTCCAGTGTACCTTTCTTGACACTGAATGCCTCAATCCTGCCTTGTCAACACCAATTCAATTCCAAAAATATTATTATTTTTTCCCCCAAAAAACATTATTAAACAAGCACCAGGTATTGTGCTGGGAGCTGGAGAAACAAAGACAAAAATCCCTTGACTTCAAAGAGCTTACAGTCTAATTATCTCCATGCAGGAGAGTGCCTGGGGCACCCCCCTCATATGCAGGGCACCTGGAAAAAGGTATCCCAGGTTCTAGATACTTTGTATGCATGTACAATGTATGCATGTACAAGCAAGACATAGACAGGATAAATTAGAGAAAATCATAAGAGGGAAGGCACTAGAATTAAGGGAGGTCAAGAACACCTTCCTGTAGAAGGTGAGATTTTATCTGGAATTTGAAGGAAGCCAAGGAAGCTTGATAGAGATGAAGAGGAAGAGAATTCCATGCATGGGAAACAGCCAGTGAAAATGCTCTTCAATTAAATAATTGAAGGAGATGCTATATATTAATTTATAAATAGTGAAAATAAATATGTAATTTTTCCCTTCCCAGTTTACAAACTTCCTTGAAATCTATCCATGGCCCTCAGATTAAGGACTCCTACCTTAGAGGTAGTGAGGTTTCCCTTCACTAGAAGTCACTTTGAAAAAAGGTTGGAATGTTCACTTTTCAGGTATGGTATAGAGGTGATGCTTGGTACATTATGGGTTAGCTTCATGCCCTCTGAACTCTTTGTCAAATGAGATATGTGTGACTATGAGATGCCAAGAAAATGATTACATGGAAAAGGCACCCTCTGAGCTAGAACTTAAAGGGCAAGTAAGAGTCTAATTGTCAGAGATGGTGGCATGAGGCTGAGGGTATTTTTGGCATAAGGAAGCATCATCCTGACCCTATTTACCCTCTTCTTGTCATATTTTAGTATTAGTAATAAATGCTTATAATGAATTCCACGTTAGTTAGTTATTTGTTGTCCTTTGTGCTCGTGACATCATTATGTTCAGGTCAAGCTAGAGTTGTCTGACTGTGGCTGATCAGACCAATAGAGAGTGGAAGGCTCTACCACAGGTTGGGCACGATAATTCATATGAATGTGTGAAGTGGAGATGTACTGAATCTGTACATGTCATGTTTATTCTTCTTTATACTTTGCCTATAAAGTATTGTATCTTGTTTGTTGTGGGCACACCATGCTGGGAGGTCCTGTGTCTTCTGTGTCTCATAATTGATTCCAAAGTTCTTCAGAGAGACCTTGAAGTGCCCTTGTATTGCTTCTTCTCACCTCCATGTGGGCCCTTACCTTGTGTGAGTTCTTCTTAAACTAATCTTTTAAGCAAATATATGTTTAGCATTCAAGTAATGTGGCCAGCCCATCAGTGTTACTTTCTTTCCTGTAGTTAGACTATTTGGCAGCTCAGCTCAAGAAAGGACCTCAGTGTCTAACTTAACTTGCCAACGGATCATCAGAGTCTTCCTAAGATAATTCAAATGGAAGCAATTCAATTTCCTGGTAAGGTGCTGTTAGATTGTTCAGGTTTCACAGGCATACAATAATGAGATCAGCACAACAGCTCTGTACACCTTCAGTTTGGTAGGCAGTCTAATATGTCTCTTCTTCCACATTTTCCTTTGTAGCCTCCAAACACTGAGCTAGTCCTGGCAATACATGCATCAACTTCATCTATGTGTATATCCTTGGAAAGTATACTGCCAAAGGTAAGTGAACTTATTCACAGCATTCAAAATTTCTCCATTTGCCGTGAGAACCCCACTTTTCTTATTGTTAATTGTCAGGTCAAAATTAGCATAAACAACAGAGAATGTGAATGTTTGGCTTGGAGAAGATAAGTCTGTGGTTTAGCACAGGTTTAGCACTCTGTGCCACACATCACCTTCATCACTCTCACATCCTGCCTGTCTCTTCTCTTTACAATGACATAGTCTATTAAAAGCCAATCTTTGCTGCAAAGGTATATCCCTTAAATTTTATAGAATTTCGGTAAAAAGAAGATAATGTTGATGATAAGAAGGTCATGGGTTGCACAAGTCTTCAGTAGTAGGTGACCACTGCTGTTTCTGTTTCCAACTCCATTCCTCCCAAAGGACTCCCTGCCACATCTGATAGTCTGTGCCTACTCTGGTGTTGAAGTTGCCCAGAATTACAAGCTCATCCTCATTTGGCACATTGATGATGAGGATTTCCAGGTCTTTATAAAGTTTTTCTTTGATCTCATCAGATTGCACCATGAGCAAACCCACTGATGATGGTGATACAGCACTTTCCTACAAGAGGCAATCGCATTGTCAGGAGCCCATCATTCACTCCTTTTGGGAAGCATATGAATTTGTTAACTAGATTAGTTTTGATTGCAAAACTTCATAGCACTTGCAATCTCTGTGTTCACTCTAGAAAAATGTATATCCAGCTCTCACTTCAGTAAGCTGGCCTTCATTTGTCAGTCTTGTGTCACTCAGGGCTGCTATTTGGATGTGGTACCCGCTGAGTTCTCTCACAAGAGCTATGTTTGTCTTTCCCATCAACTGGATTTCATGTCATTCATAAGTGTGCATACATTTCATGCACCATTGGTAAGTGGAATCATCTTTGCAAAACTTTTTCTACTTTTTTTTTTGTTTTTCAATCACAAAGTAGTATTCCTACCTGCAGTGGCAAACATGCCAGGGTTAGGTGAGGCAGACAATTTTGAGGGCACCTTTTCTAGCCTGTTTCTCATGCCAGGAGGTGAGCATTGTGGTCCTTTAAAAAGGCTACTCAGACACCCAGGGTGCTGCTGAATCCCTCTGCTGCTTCAGTCCAGCCTGGGCTGCCTGTGTGCAGGGTTATGGCCACAGCTCCAGATGTGTCTGTACCTGCTGTTTCCTTATGTGCCTGTAGCCACAGGAGTTTGAGGTAGGTAAAGATGGTAAAATAGTATGGGTGATATCTTTTGACTTGTTCACAAATTGGACATAAGCGGGGCAAACCCCACAAAGTCATCAGCCTTACTTTCTCTTCCTAAGTCATTAAAGTTCAGGGGCAAGACAAAAATCAAGATGGCTGATGATGGCCTGGGACGCAGGAGATGACCTTGGTGTCTTCAACGTCTGGTTAAGTTCAAACTCCACAAAGCCTTCGTCAGTTACCATCATGGCCATGGGAATAAATTGTTCTCATCCTCCCATTTCACTAGGGAAAGTCTTCACATGCTTGGTGTAGACACCCCCGCTTTATTCACCCTCAATTCACATGGGTTAGCCCATCTGCCAAAATGACACATGTGAGAGGGTGAACTGAACTGAAAGGGTGAAACGATTGTTTTGTTTGCTATAACTCCCAGCAGCTCTCTTGGTCCAACTGGAAAAAAAAAACACCACAAAACCAATTAAAGAATTGTAGCTGAAACTGGTAAAGGATCTTACCCAAGAACCATACCATGGAACCAGAGGCAGGGAGGCAGCTTGTAATAGTGCATGGTGTGCTGACTTTAGAATAGGGAAGGCTTGAGTTCTAGTTCCCTCTCTCAGTCACTGTGTGAGCCTGGGGAAGTCAATTAACTTCTAATTATAACACCTCCCTCATAGGGTTGTTGTGAGGCTCCAATTTTACATAAATATAATATACATATCTATGTATGTACATGTATATATAAACACATACACAACACCTACAACATGCGACATACACACATATGCATTTATGTGCATATATGCCCGTGTATACACACATATTTACTCTTGATAAACTTCAAAGTGTAGCTAATACTGATGGTGAAAGTGGGGCTGTCCTGTATCAGCAGGAAGGAAGAAGTCTTCTAGAATGCTGAATCAAATGAGATAATAGTCATAGGGGTATTGGCACAGTGTTTTGCACCTAGTAAGTGATTATTTCCTCCTTCTGTTCCTCCTTGAATTCTTGGCAAAGAGCAGCAAGAATTAAAGGTGTTTTTCTTTAATAAGATTAATTTTGAAACATTAAGGTGTTAGGTGTCTCCCAAAAGGTATAGAACATTTATATCTATATGAGATTAAGGGACCTTACACACAAAGATATTTCATTTTGAGCATCAAAGAAACTCTCAGAAGGCTTTGGTAGAGGGAGTAAATATTTTAACCCAGGTAAGATGTGAAAAGTTTCTAGAGACAAAAGACATGAGTGTCTCATCAGAGGAATTTTAGGCTTCAGGCAATGCGTTGTTCTTTTCTAGGAGACAATCTTTTGGAAGAGCTCAAATTTCTTTCTTCCTTCCTTCCTTTCTTCCTTCCTTCCTTCCTTCCTTCCTTCCTTCCTTCCTTCCTTCCTTCCTTCCTTTCTTTCCCTCTTTCTTTCTTTCCTTCCTTCCTTCCTTCTTTCTTTTCTTATTTTCCCCCAATTACATGTAAAAAACAATTTTTAGCATTTGTTATTAAGTTTTGAGTTCCAAACTCTTCCTTCCTCCTTTCCCTCCCTTTCTTCCATTTTCCCTCCCTGAGATGGTAAGCAATCTGATATAGGTTATGCTTGTGTAATCATGTAAAACATTTCCATATTAGTCATTTTGTGGGAAAAAAATTGAACAAAAAAGAAAGAAAGTGAAAAATAGTATTCTTCTATCTGTATTCAAATGCCATCAGTTCTTTTTCTGCAGGAGAGCATTTTTCATCATGAGTCCTTTGGGATTTTCTGGGATCATTGTATTGCTGAGAATAACTAAGTCATTCATAGTTGATCATCATACAATGTTGCTGTTACTGTGTACAGTCTTTCCCTTAATCTGCTCACTTCCCTGTGCATCAATTCATATAAGTCTTTCCAAGTTTTTCTGAAATCATTCTGCTCATCATTTTTTAGAGGACAATAATATTCCCTTACAGTTATATACCACAGCTCCCCAGTTGATGGGCATCTACTCAATTTCTAATTCTTAGTCACTATGAAAAAATCATTATAAATAATTCAAATTGCTTTCCAAATAATTTGCTATTCATGAGATCAAAGATTTAGAGGTGTTGAAGAAGATGACCTCTGGGGTGCCTTGTTAAGATTTATCCACTTACCAAAGAAGGATAATTTCTTTCTTAATCATTCCCATTTTACCGACAGGAAATCTGAACCTGGAAAGGTCAAATGCATCACCTAATGGTCAGATCAGGCTATCTTGAAGATAAAAGCATCCTTCACACCTCTTTTCTGATTAAGCTACACTCTACCCCCTTAGGCTTCTGGTGTGCACTGATGGACATGCAGCTGGCCTCTTGAAATAAGACTGTCTGTTTCTCTTAGAGACCAAAAGGGGACAGAAGCTAGAAGGGAGGAAAACCTGGCAAAAGTTGGGGGTCAGAGGTTTGCTCTTAGGCAGGGTTGGAGGAACCTTCTGAGTCATTCTGTGGCATTTTTATCCAGGTGGACTGTGGAAGGCCCTCAAAAGGAAATGCTCTTTGGGAGTTCATGTAGAGAGCTTGAGGGAACTTTTGAGGATTTTCCAAATTCCCTTATGTCCTTTTTCAGGAAAGATTCATCTTTGTTTTGAGTTTAGTCCCTGTGAATGCTAAGGCATGTCAGGCCAAGGGATCAGTGGAGAAGAAAGAAGGACAGAGATACAGCTTATGGCCACCTCAGAAGCCAGGATGGCAGGAGGCCTATAACTCCTAGTCACTCTAGGGAGGAAAGAAGAGGAGAGGGGACACCTCTTGTCACTATTGTTATATTACACGCATCCTGAGGACTGATTCTTTTGTGACAAACATCCTCCCCAAAGAGTCCTGTTCAGGTGAGAGATTTCAGAGGCCATAAAGTTAGCAGAACTCAGGTAGGGTTGTCTGATTGGCACAGAACATACCTTGTGAGCCTGTAACCTCACAGGAAGCTAGCTACACATTATTCTTTGGTTAGTTAAGGTCTGTGACTTGGCAGTTGCCAGGGTAACACAAATATCTTACTGGACAGAGGGGTGCTGTTTGTTTTCCCAGTCAATGTATTTCTTAACATAGGCCCAAGGGTAACACCTTCCATGGACGTCAGCTCCAGAAGAGCTGAGAATGCATTAGCAGACTTTCAGGCAGAATCATACTTAGCTCTTCATCTTTAAAATTGATGGTAGATTTTTTCCCATGGGATTTGAACCTAAGGGTAAATCATTAATCAGGTTTGCTGCCTGAGCATTTTTTCCCCCTTCTCTTAGATTACAGCCCAATCAAATGAGATTAGGGCAACTGGGTACTTATTGGTGGTAGCAAATATGGAAAACAGATTATGCTTCAATATAGGAGTACCGGATAATTTAATCCTATAGAATAATGAGATCTGAACCGCAAAGGCCCAAAGTTCAGGTCAAACATTCAAAGGTACAAACACATAATTAAGAGAGGAAATTAGCAAGTACTGGGCCAACAAAATGAAAAACAAGAGCTAGGCATGCACTGAGATTCTTTAAAAAAAACTGAGTCATTAAACACATAAGAAGGACTTACACTAGTCAGGTGAAGAGGAAAGATGGATCCTCCAGTTTCAATCAGTTTGAGTGGTTTTTACTACTTCCCTCCCACAGTTAGTTACATGGATAATTCTCTTCCTTAAGGGACTGAGTGGCATCAACAACACCTTTAAAAGCTCTAAATCTGGGGCAGGGTTGCTTGTGTCCCTACCCAAACCTGGATGATCCTAAAAAGGGTAGCCCTTGTTCATGCTTTGTTACATCATTTTCATAAAGGTCATTTTAAGGTGACCCATTGACCTAGTTATATCACTTAGGGAGAGTAAGCCTTTGGCAAGAAAATGGCACATCCATCCCCCATAGTCCAAATAACTTGTGAGACCTTGGCTTTCTGAAATTTCTATGAAGAATTCCAACACTAATGCTATCTACTTAGTGATCCCTAAATGTTCCTTCTGGAACTGAGATACTCTTACTCTTTTCCTTAAATGAGCCAGATTCCAGAATGCTCAAATGACCATTTGGATTGTTAGCAAACTTATGGTTTAGGAATATCACAGCGGAGAGAGTCTTATTATATTGGCCCTGCCTACCCAAATTTCTCCAGTTATTTAAATCGGATTTTGTTTGTATAAAAAGTTTTTTTTATAATTTTGTTTATATAATTCCTGGGTTTGTTTGCTTTTGGGAAATATTAGTCACAAGGCATGTATCAGCCATCTACTAAGTAACCAGGTAGTCAGCCAGTCAATAAACATTTATTATATATGCCAGGGATTGTGCTAAGTAAACCCTGGGGATGGAAGAAAAGCAAAGAGAGTTCTTGCTCTCAAGGAGGGGAAGGATACTCATACGGGAGCATATTGAAGTCTTATAACTGGATTGTGCTCTGGGCACCCTTCTTAAGTGGAGGATATAAACTAAAAGACATCTCTGTCTACTTCCCAACCTCTCAAAATCAGAGGCAGCCCATACCGAGAAGAGGTGAGTTTCAGAATCACTTCAATCTTGCACAAAGATGAATTTGTGGAGACAGTGATGAAGGTACTGAACTAGACTTTGGGAGTATAAAGACAAGAATGAAATAGTCCCTGCCCTCAAGGAATATACATTCCATATATTAACTAGAAGATAATCCCTACCATTTTCTGGTCGAAGACTGATTCTCTCTATAATATAGCAAAATCAATAGGATACTTCACCTTCATTATCTTATATTATGTTAACTCTCTTTACCGCATCAATAGACCATCTTCTCTTGGACTTTTATGGATTGACTAGGTAGGAGGGAGTCTCAGTCTTTGCTAAGAGTTTTAAGGAACTGGTACTTTTCAGTTGAATCTTTTCTTTTTGGCCTTTTGTGGAACATTAATGGAAGTTCCATTATTTTGCCATAAGGTAACCCTTCCTAATGATATAATGAAGTATTATCAGGATCATAAGCACTGTTTAGGTTAGAGGGGCCTTTGGGTCCTACACAAAACCCATAGGGCATAGGTGGATTCTTCAGCTTTGTCTCACTTTCTCTCTAGGCCTCCTCCCAATATGTCTCCACTATGGCTTTCCTCTCCCCTCCCCTCCTCTCCTCTCCTTTCCCCTCTTCTCCTCTTCCCTCCCTTCCTATCTTCTCCTTTCCCCTCCTCTCCCCTCCCTTGCCCTCCCCTCCCCTCTCTCCCCTCTCCTCTCCTTTCCTTTTATTTTCTCCTCCCCTCCCTTTCCCTTTCCTTCTCTTCTCCTTTAAATAAGTCACTGTGGGACTACATAAAGTTTTCTTGTCAGTGACTGATCTGTACATAACCAAAAATCCTATGTATGTCAGATTTGTTTCATTTAAATAAGTGCCTTTTTAAGACCTAGGTGCCCGCACCATTTTTTATCTGTCTATTTGTATTCTAAATGTTGACCTAGGACCCTCATTCTCTCTTGCTTCTGTGGCGAATTATTGATCTGACTTTCTAACCTTAATATTCTCCTGTTCAAATTCTATTAGCTGCCTATATATTTAAAATATTTATTGTTCTCAACTAATGAATAGTCTTAGCTACTTTGCCAGTGAACATTACTCAAAAAATTTGTTGAATTGAATTCACATGGACCGAACCTCAGATATTACTCTTTACCGTCTACAAAAGACAAAGACGGGCTTGACTTTGAAGGAGGGAGATACATCTTGGGCCTATTGTCCTGATCCCACAGAGAATCTGCAGGAATCTCTAAAACAGAGTTTAGGGTTGATTCATATCTAAGATTTCACCAAAGTGGGTGATAAATAATAAAAGTGGGCAACCTTCAATACTTTTGATATAGAAATACAATAGGCATATATACATATTACACACACACACCCACCCCCCCCCACACACACACCTGTACACGTATAAATATAAATAGGAGTATCTAGTATAGGCCAGATGTTTGTGTCTTCTGTCAAAGAAAACGCATAAAACACAGAAGACTCATTAGCATGTGTTGACAGAGGCAGAAATGTGTCCTTTCTATCCCTTAAATCCATGATCCCGTGAAAATAGCATCACATCACACATTGCACTTCCCTGAATGGCAAAGACAACTTTATGGGATGGCTGAAACAGATATTTCATTTTCATTTAAAACCCACACTGTCTAAGAATCTCCTAATGTCCAGGTCTCCCAGCTGGCCAGGGCATCGTTTGGGTGTGCTTAATCCTTTCGCCTGGAGTATTCTCCTGGTGGTATCTCTTCTGCTACTGTGAATTCCCACTTTGGATTAGATTACAACTGCCTTCAAGGGTCAAGCTGGGCTCAGAAGAAGGTAAGATGGTTACTTGTACATCGTCAAGAGAGAATGGAGTGAGTGGAAGAGTGTTAGACTATAATGGGTGAACCATAAGTGTGATTGTTTTGTAGATAAGACCCATAGTCTTAGGTGAGTGATGGATACTACCTATCTTGCCACACTCTGATTGACTGATCATACAACAGGGGCCAAGCCCCAACCCCTTTGTTTTGGAGACTAATAAACTAGAGCAGGGGTGGGGAACCTTCGGCCTCAAGGCTACATGTGGCCCTCTAGGTCCTCAAGTGTGCCTTTGACTGAATCTAATCTTCACAGAACAAATCCTTTTAATAAAAGGATTTGTTTTGTAAAACTTGGACTCAATCAAAAGGCCATACTTAAGGACCTAGAAGGTTACATGTGACCTTGAGGCCACAGATTCCCCACCACTAGACTAGAAGATGGATAGAACTTATCCTTGCAAACATAACCTCAGATCCCTTATCCTTTTGGCACTGACTGTTCATCTCTCTCTTACATTTACCTGAGAGTAGTATTGAACTCAATTATCTTTAATCTCTTCCCCGTGAACCTTCCTCCTCCTCTTCCCCTATACTTCACTTCTGTAATATGGTGGGCAGCATCCTGGCTTTTGGTCTCCCCTTCCTTCCAAAGTTCCCCATGCTGAGAAGTGCTGATTCTGCCTTAGTTTCTAGATGAGAATGTGTTGGGGGACAGAAGGGAAAGACTATCAAGTTCTTAGAGATTACATCTATTACTTCCTGGTATCTGTCACTCTCTCATCGAAGGAAATTAAATTGGTCTGGCACACTGTGTTCTTCACAGAGCCAAGTTGGAGGCTTCTTCCTACCTCGTCTTATTCAAGGGGACTGAAAATTGATTATTTGAAGATCTCTTTGAACATGTTTCTCCAGTTCAGCTGAGCAAATAGCATTAGCAGAAAGTAAAGAGAACTGAATCAGGAGTTGGGAAATCTTGATTCTTACTCATTACTCCACTAAAAACTATCAGTGTGACCAGAGGCATATGTTGTAGGTTAGGCATGGCTCAGGACCAGCTGGTAATTCAGGTTTGAGATTGTGACACTTATATAACATCTAATAGTTAACAAAAGAAGGCTTATTTAACCATAGCAGGGAAAGGCTATATAGCAAGAATATAGTGTTGAATCAGGTGGGCATAGTTTATCTGTCTTGATCAAAAGCCTGATCTATATGGTAGATACAGCTCCAATCACAGCATGGCACTGATTTGACTTCTCTGGACCTCATTTTTTCATACATAAAAAAGGGATGGTTAAACTTTATCTGGGATCCTTCACATGAGATTAATTGACTTCCAAAGATTATACCTAGTCTGGATCTCAGGGGGTCCATTAACTTAGATGAGAAAAAGTAAACAATCATCTCAATATGATTATTCCCTTTTTATAATGTATATTTTATTTTATGCATTTAAAACCATTATTCTGAGGAGGGGTCTGCAGGTTTTACCAGCTCGCCAAAGGATCACACAAACAAGGTTAAGAACTCCTCTACCAAATAATCTCTAAGATATCTTCTCTCTGAGCCCATGGCTATATTGCTTTATTTGAATATTGGGGAAAGGAAGAGTATTGGGCATGACTTTTCCAATATATTAAGCATCCATCATTCTTTTTCATCTTCAACTTAATAGATAAATTGAAAGAAGCTGTCTGCTAGAAGCACAGAGAAGTTGAATAATTTTCTCATGGCTGCACAGCTAATTTTTTGCAGAAGTAAGATTAAGTCCAGTTCTTTCTGGCACCAAATGTAGCTTTATCCACCATGTCTTGATAGCTCTAAGTTACATGGTGCCTCCATAAAATGGTGCTGACTTTGGATGATTCTTTGATGAAGCAAACTGGTTTGCTTTATTATGTGAGACAGGTAAATTATATACATTGCTATTAGTTGAAGCCCAAGCTTTTCTTCTAATGTGCTTCTCCTGATGCTGCCTTAATCCCATCCCCTTCTACCCTTGATCTTGATTTCCCCCCACACCTTTCTGCTTTGTACTCTCTCCCATCAGAACTAGAGGATTTAAAGAATTTCTGATTTTGCCTCCTGGACTGGCTTACATCCTCTTTTGCTTACACTCCCATTTCCTCAAAGCTGATAACTGTCTTCCTATTACTCTTCTGCACACCCTGGCCCCTCCCCCACTGCCTGGGAATAAGGACAATAAGATACCTTCCAGCTCTAAACACAGCTATGATTTCATCTGTAATCTGTAATTGCCAGGGTCTCCCTTTTATCTTTTATAAAGCTGGGCCCTTTATTTTTCCATTTCTAATATTCAAGAACTGGCACCTTTGCAACAACAGCCTCAGGGGCACCAGGATTCATGTTATCAGGTCCTGCTTACTTGAATACATGCAGTTTTATAAAGCATTTTTCAACTATTTTCTTCTTTATTCTAGTTTGGTTTCCCACCCTCTCATCCCAGGGCTCCCTACTTCTGCCTATCTGATCACACTACACTGCTTTTCTATTTGACTAGAGAGGTTAACAAATATTAAAAGAATCCTTTTCCTTTTCATGGTCCTCTGTAATCAGCTTCCCCTGCCTATTTATCAAAAGTTGACATTTTTCTTGGTCTTCTTCTATTGCTTTAAATAATTGAAGAATGATTTCATGGTACTGTTGAAATCCCTTACAAACCAAATATGATTTCTCACTTAGAATATTTCAACCCTTGTCCACACACAAACATTTGATAGTCATTCCTATGTCACTGGTCTCAGAGGACCAGGAAACTGGTTTGCTTTATTATGTGAGACAGGTAAATTATATAAATCACTATTTATCCATGTAGGGAGTATAATTTGATTCCCCCCACCCTGAGCCTCACCAATCTAACCAAATTGATGGAATATTGAGGGACATGATATAATATAATGTGATTTTATTGTGTGTGTATTTTCACTGTTACATTTTTATTGATTCAAAATCTAATCTGACTGATTTTTCCTTTTTGTTACATTTCCATCTGCAGTCCAGGCAGGATTCTGCATTTCTACATTTAATCAGTATAACATAGCACCACCCCTTTTATCTTTTCTAAACACTGCATAGGGTTTGTGTGTGCTCACTGAACTGTCTATCTGAGTGTTAAAGCATTCAACTTTCTTTTTACTCTTAGAACTTTTCCCTATCTGGTCATTTATAACTGTCTTGGCCTTGTTGAGATTTTTTCCAATCAGGTTTCAGACCCACCAGGGTGGTGGTATTTTGAAATATTGAGAAGAGCATGGCAGCCTGGCAAGTCAAAAAGATTATGCATTCCCAGAAATTTATCCAGTGATCAATTTGTGTTATCAATTGGACTCTATCCATTCTGCTTTTTAGGCTTCCTATTGGCTTTTTTACTCCAATATTAGTCTCTAGGTGTTGTATTGGTTCATACCTGTTGGGCTTCATTTATCTCAGTTTGACCAGGATCAGGATCCATGGACTGGTATTCTGATCATGCACCTGCCAGTTCTTTGGATTTGGAACCAGCACCTACTTTTCCTCTTCTACCTCTTTTCTTCTTCCTCTTTATCATTCTACGTAGGATAAGCAAGGATGTCTATCCTCCTACTTGCTTCACTCTAAAAAGGGTATCACTCCAATTAGGAGATGTAATAGAAACATCTAGGTACAGCTTGTATTCTATCCCAGCCAAGATATTTCTGCTCTCTGTAGAATCCTGAGAATCTTGTCAGTGGAAGGGGGTCCCTCTAATTAGTAGAATGGGCCCTGCTAATTAGAACCCACAGACATTTAATCTCTCTTTGAACTTATTTCCTCCTGTTAGCAGGAGCCATGTCCTTATTCCAAACTTTGATTTAAGTTTAGAAAATCCCCTTATTTCCTGTATATTATTGAGTGCTGCTTACATTCATTCACTTTCAAATCATTGTAGCCATTATATATAATTTATCTATATATCTATATATTTTATGGCAATAGTAGTTTGAGACAGATGCACACACATATACATACATATATAATGTAATATATGCACACACATGCATATATGTACATATTCCTAGATAAGTATATATGTATACACACATATATCTATATACATATTTACATATGTATACATAGAGATGTATATCTATATATGTGTTAGTATATACACACATATTTTCCAACAAACCATAAAGGGCTGTATATCACAAGATATCAAAGTTTCTCTCAGCTTCCCAAGGTGCTCTGGGTCTCCCATACAAATGAATAAGTAGGGAAAGGCAAGAACAAAAATGGGTAGATAGATCTACAGTGAAGCTATTTACCATCATTCTCAATTACTTTGTTCTAAATTCCTGCCTTTTTCATACAAATGGGACCAACACCTGTACACTGGTTACTTTCTCTTCTCTCTTCCCTATTTTGATCCCTTGACTAACCTTTGTACACTATCCTCTTTCCCCAGATCTTTACTTCTCTTATGAATAATAATAATATACCCCAGTATATTAATAATAATAATATACCCCAGTATATTAATTAATAATAATAATAATAAACCCCAGTCTGGATTACTTCCTCCAACTGGTTCCTTCACTCAGGCTGAACAGAGGTGGAGGAAATCATTAAATCATACTAATTGGTCCACTACAAATTTATGTTATTTATTCTCAACTGGGCATTCACAGAATCAAGGCAAACATTTTGCTCTTTCCTAGATGACTCTTGATCCCAACCTCCACAGTAGATGTAGCATACTTTCTCCTCTCTCCACAAGCCTCCCATAGTGTCTCCTATCCCATCTCAGCAGAGGATCTCATCTCCTTTTATTTCACCAAAATAATTGATACAAATTGTTGAGGGCTCTTCCTTCTCGCCTCCTCTGCATCTCACATCATTCAGACATCTTTCCCTAACATCCTCTCTTTTACTTTGGTCTCAAGTAAAGACGTAACTCTTTTACTTGAGAAAATCTACATCTTGATTTCATCTTCTCCTGATTTCTCCAGCAAATTGACCCCACTGTAATTAGCCTCTCCCTCATTTCTAACTTCTTCCTATTAACTGACTCCTTCTCTGCCACCTACAAACATTCCCATGCCTCACCCATCCTTAAATACCCACACTTGATCTGATCATCCCCATTGGCTATCTTGTCTCTACTTCCATTTGTGGTTAAACTCCTTAAAAAAGTCATTTTCACTTGATACCTACATTTCCTTTCCTCTCATTCTCTTCTAAATCTTCTATATTTTGGCTTCAAACCTCATCATCCAACTGAAATTGCCCTCTCCAAAGTTATCATCTCTTAATGATCAAATCTAATGGCCTTTTCTCAATCCTGATTGTTCTTGACCTTTCTGCAGCATTTAATTCTCCTTCTGAATGTTCTTTTCCCTCTGGGTTTTTGTGACACTGCTCTCCACTGGTTCTCCTGTCAAATCATTTCTTCTCATTCTCCTTTGCTGTCTCTTCATGACTCACTAACCAGAGGATATCCCAAGACTCTGTCCTGGGCCTCTTCTTCTCTCTGTAGCCTGTCTTACTTGCCAATCTCATCAGCTCCCATGGCTTCAGTGATCATATATCTCATTATTTCTTGCTTGGTTTTACTCCAAACTTTTACCTGGTCTCTTGTCTCAAGTTTCTTGTCACTCCAATCCATCTTCTGTTCAGCTACCAAGATATCTCTTTTGTAAAGCGTAGATCTGACCATGCCACCCCCTTGCTCAATGACCTCCAGTGATTCTCTATTACCAAATAAAACCCTTCTGTTGAGCATTTAAAGCTCTTAATAAATTGGCCCCTTCTTCCCTTTCCAGTCTTCTTATACTTTATTCTCCTCCATGTAGTCTAGACTTTAGCTATGTGGTCTTAGTTACTTTGATGCTATATCTCCCATCTCTGTGCCTTTGTCTTGGCTGTCCCTCATGCCTGGAATATTCTGTCACTTTACCTCTGTCTTATGATGTCCCCAACTTCCTTGAAGGCTCAGTTCAAGTTCTACCTTCTTCAGGAGGCCTTTTCTGGTCCTTTCCCCCACCCCCATCTGCGTGTGCCTTTCCTTCTTAAATTAGCTTCTCCCTACTCTAACTATATCATATATATACCTAGGTATTTTATATTTGTCTTTCTGCTTGGAATGTAAACCCTTTGAGGGGCTTGTAACGTCTTTTTTATCCTTAGCACTTAGCACAGTTACTGAAATACAGCAAATGTTTCATAAATTCTTGTGGATTAAGTGACATTTTCTTCCCTATTGAAAAAAATTGCAGTTCTGGTAAATTGTATGGGGTACATTTGGGCATCTGTAGACATTTCCCATCCAGCTGCATTCCTCTGGACTCTTTTACATTATATCCCTGTAACAGGTGCCTCTCCTTCCCTTTCAGCTTCTTTTTGTGTGTGGTTCAGATTCTCTCTTAAGAGTGTAAATTCCTTGAGGGCAGGGACTATCTTTTGCCTTTCTTTATATGTCTTGTACTTAGCATAGTACCTTGGCAGTTAAATGCTTATTGGCAGACATAGAACACTGTGTACATAAATTTGCAAAAATATGGTTACCAGCAATCATTCCAATTACATAGCATAACCCACATACAGAGACCTAATGCAGGGCATTCACATTGGAATAGCATGAGGCCAGCCAGAATAGAGGAAACAAGCATAATACTTTCATCCATAACTGTCACATATACATTTTTGTTGTTGTTGTTGTTGTTGATCATTTCAGGCACGTCTAACTGTTTGTGACCCCATTTGGGGTTTTCTTGGCAACAATACTGGATTGGTTTGCTATTTCCTTCTGCAGCTCTTTTTATAGATGAGGAAACCGAGGCAGATGGGGTTAAGTGACTTGCCCAGGGTCACACAGCTAGTAAGTGTCTGAGGCCAGATTTGAACTCAGGAAGATGAGTCTTCCTGACTCCAGGCCTGGCATTCTATCCACTGTGCCACCTAGTTGTCATATAACATATAAGGCAACATTGTAAATAGGAGATAAATTCAAGTCTCATAGACTGACATAGAATGGTCATGTAACAGGGTTACTTACAGAAATAGATACATAGGCCTTATAAAGAAACATAATATGACATAGCAATATTATATATATACTAGCATATATATCAAGGAAGTGTATATTATAACAATGGTATATTACATGGGGAAAGATGTAATAAATAACAGAGAATAACATATATTGTGATTATATACAAAGCACATATCACACATCATATAGCAATTGCTATACAAGTAACTGCTTCCTCCATTTTCCCTGAAGCATCCTAAGTGAACTTGGTCTCTGGATGAATAGACCTGTCACCTCTCCAAGTGATCCCCTAACATTCTGTGAGTAGACCATTGGTGCGGAATCAAGAGCAGTCCCAGACACACCAGCCATGTCGACTCTAGTCCTTCAGTCCCTAAAGTTTTGCTTTATAATGTGTTACATTATATCCTTTGTAATATATTCAGCTCTTTTCCTGTCTAAGCTTTGAAAGAAGGTCCACCTTTAGAAGCTTTATGGGCAGGATTGAGCTGAAACATAGGGTTCAGGGCCTGTCTCCATTTCCATACCTTGGCAGAGCAGAATGCAAAGTGGGTTATACATGTACAAGAAATGTCACATGTTGACTCCCCTGGACTTTCTGCTCAGGCCTCGGGGTGCTCAAGTGGTTCAATACTGGACGATTCACATGATCAATGAGAGGGAGGGAAGGTGTGCCTCCAGGTTTCATTATTCTTGACCCAGCTAATGCTTCCTTTAGTAGTTTGCTTTTAAAGTTGCCAGAGGATCCTGGCAAGGAAGTCATGTTGTAGATTTCTGGTTCTTGGTTAGATATGCCTGGACATATTGGCTGAAAAGAGGATGTTGTTTATACTTTTTAAATTTCTTTCCAGTGGGGGAAATAGTTGGTGGTCATAAGCTTTGAGAACTGGTATCGATATTCTCCAAGTAATATAGTATTACTTTGTAGAACTTTCCTTTGAAGATAATACAGCTCACACTTTTTATAGACTTATTTACTACTATCTTAGACCATAGACTCCATTGAACACCTTCTTTGTGTTTTCCTTTGACCCGAGGTTCTAAAGTCATCAGACAGTGATTTCATTGTGAGAGAGTGAAGCACCTTTGATGATGCCAATTGCTTCCTGATGCCACGTCTGGGATCAGTTAAAATCTAGTCTAGTACTCAACTATACAGAGTTTTAGCTGCCATTCCCTAACAATGGAAGTTTCTGCTAGGGGAAGAAATTTGATTCTCTGAAGATCACTTTTTTCATTTCTTGGCTTGTTTCACTTCTCATAATTCCTCATCATGCAATTGTTCTGGACAGAAGTCACCCAAGAATAAAGAAGACTCAATACAAGAAAAAGATGTTGATTTATGGTAGTCTGTGGTGGAAGTTTTAGATTCTCACCTGTTCTTTCACATGAAAGAGACTTAAAATCCTCTGCATGTCAAATTGCCTTTACTTTCTTCAGTGGTCACCATCATAGCATCAGTCTCATATAGTCTATGAGACAGGGCTATTATGCTACTCCTCTAGGGCATGATAAACATAGAGCTGGCTAGTACTATCCGTTATTTCTTACAGGCAGCATCCAAATTAGTCTTTTTTTTTTCTTTTTGGAGGGGGAAGGTAGAGCAATTGGGGTTGTCTGCGTCCAGATTTGAACTCAGGTCCTCCTGACTCCAGGGCCAGTGCTCTATTCCCTGTGCCACTTAGCTGCTCCCCCTCCCCAAATTAGTCTTGATCAAAATATGGCAGCATATTGTTGTCTGTTCATACTTGAAATTGAACTCCATAATATAATTTTTTAATTTCTCAGTGATAGTCCACTTCAACAAAAAGCATTTTTTAAACCCTTACACTTAAAAGCCGAAGACTCAAATAGGACAATGAATTTTATTGTCAAGAAGTCCTCTAGTG
Source organism: Gymnobelideus leadbeateri (assembly GCA_011680675.1). Lineage (NCBI taxonomy): Eukaryota > Metazoa > Chordata > Mammalia > Diprotodontia > Petauridae > Gymnobelideus > Gymnobelideus leadbeateri. Next base: position 229,505 of record WOXC01002780.1, read on the forward strand.
GCAAATTTAATAGTTTTTTGGTGGCCATCACTCTCTTGGTATAAGACATCCATACACAAAGGGTATCCCTAGGCTTACCTAATTCCAAGTTGATCATCACATTATCTGTAAAAAGAGATCATTTTATTACCTCGTTCTCTATTCTAATTGCTTCTATTTCTTTTTTTCCTCTTATTGCTATTTTAGGATTTCCATTACAATATTGAATAATATTGGGTGAATATGGGCATCCTTGTGTCATACCTAATCTTGCTGGGAAGGCTTCTAGTTTATCCCCAGTAGGTTTACCTAATTCAACACTGGCACATGTATAAGGCAAAGTTAACCAAGTCCTTCAAATCTTGCTCATATTTTTCATTCCTTTGAGGTCCAAATGATACATGAGGCCTTTCTGCTTTTGATTCTTCTTAGCCATATAATCATGATTGAGATCACAGAGAGGCCCAACAAGGACATATTTCTTCGCACATTTTTGACATAACCACCATACCCTAAAAAGTCTTACTTTCTTGAGATTCTTTAGATATGGACAGTGTATAATGAGTATTTTTATCTTCTGGATATTAATATTCACTCTCTGCTAAGAGACCCATCAACTTAACAGATGATCTGAAAAATTGTCACTTGTCAATCGACAGCGTCATGCAGCCTCTTGAAGCTAATCAATCACTTTTGTTGGTCTTTCCTCATCCAGTCGGTCCAGTCATCCAATTATATCAACACTTCCAGGTAGTTCATTTCTCCAACTTTCTTCTTATCTCTCCAAACCTTACCTCTGAGATTGCTCAGCATATAACCTACATAGGTGTTGGCATGTTCTCTCCTCTATTGATAGGGGAGCTTTTAAAGGAAGAGGTCATGTTTTTGCCTTTCTTTATATTTCCAATGTTCAGTACAGTTCCTGGGACATATTAAATACACTTCATAAATGCTTGTTAACTTACTGACTAATGACTAACTCTCAGCTAAGTTCCTGTATGGGATAATGCATGGTCACAGTGTCCAGTATTGAATTTCAACCTATGGTGTTCTATTAATTCCTGGAATAGACGATTGGTCCTAAAAGTGCTGACATGCTAAGGATGTTTGCCAGGCATGCCTTCTCACTGATACCCATAACCTTACTGATGTTGCCCAGGTAGGGATAATTTTTCTAATACTCTACAGAGTCCTAAGCTCTAGAGCATAGACTATAGAGGTATCTTTTGCAAACTGAGGCATGTTACAAATGTCTCATAGAATAACTGAGATACACTGCTCACTTGGGATCCATTGTCTAATATTAGGTCACTCCACATCTTCCATTAGTTTTCACCAGAGGAGTCAAAACTCATTGCCAGGCTGGCCTGAATCAGATTAAAATGTAATTGAGAAATGTTTAACAAAATACTTAAAATACAATATGATGGAGCTAATATGAATTTGTGGTTTTCTAAGTCAATATGTGGACATGGGAGCTGCTTTTTGTTTGAGTCTGACGTCATTGGCCTGCACAGTTTCTTTAAATTGGCCCTGGACCAAGCCTCCGGTGGCTCCTCTTCTGAAAGATGTGGCATCTCCCCTGAGAAGCTTTTTGCTTGGAATACTAAGATCTAACATTGGAAAATACAGAAACCTATTAGCATCTCTATCGTGAAGGCGTCTCCTCCAGTATCAGACCTAACAATCTGATTATAGATATTCCTTACCTCTTGATTATTATGGGCTAGAATGATGTACTGGAAAGAGCTTTGGATTTAGAGTCAAAAGGCTGGGGTCTGAGTTCTGATTCTGTCATTTAGTAGCTGTGTGACTTACATTCCCTGAACCACAGTTTTTTTCGTGTGTAAAATAGACAGCGTTTTCCCTATTAACTTTGCAGAGTGGTTGAGAAGGTCAGTTAAGATAAGAATTCCTTCCACAAACATCAAGTATAGCAAATAGGACACTGGATTTGGAGTGGCAAATTCCGGTCATTTCACGGATGCTTCCTAGATTCCTTCTGGGCAAGTCACTTGATTACTCTCTGCCTTCATTTCTTCCTTTGTCGAGGGAGAAGAGTTACATCCAATAGTTTTAAGGTGTCTTCTAGCTCTAAATCTATGACCCTATGATTTGTTTTTGCCTTTTTTTTCTTGGAGGAGGCAATTTGGGGTTAAGTGACTTGCCCAAGGTAACACGGCTAGTTTTGTGTTAAGTGTCTGAGGTCAGATTTGAACTCAAATCCGCCTGACTCCAGGGCTGGTGCTCTATTCACTGCACCACCTAGCCACCCCCCACCCTATGATTTCATCAGTACAAGGAGCCCACAGGTGAAGAAAATCCCTTTATCAATGCAAGTTGGGACCTCATCTGCAATTTATAGTCTCAAAGTACTTTCTAGAGCAGTGAGAGGCTAAATAGTTTGCTTATAGTCACACAATCAGAACCCAGGCCTTCCTGGCTTCAAGCCAGCTCTCTACCCACTAGGCCATCCTGAATGTTAAAAGCGATTTTTAGAAAGAACTGAAAAAACTCAAAGTAAGTGTTAGCTGTTTTTATTTTAGAAGGGTGGTTAGGTGGGTCTGACATTTGCCAATATTCTCACTACTCTAGGAGAAAGGTTATCTGCCCCGCTGATTTGGCTACATCTATCTCAGAAGAGAAGTGCTTAAAAACCCCGTATTTCAATATTTTATTTATTTTTAGTTTTCAATACTGACTTTTACAAGATTTCGAGCTCCCAGTTTTCCCACTTCCTTACAATTATATTAAACATATTTCCACATCAGTCATGTTGTGAAAGAAGAATCAGAACAAAACAGAAAAACCATGAGAGAGAGGAAACAAAACAAAATAAAAGAGAAAATAGGTCTGCATTCAGCCTCCGTAGTTCTTCTTCTGGATGTGGACAGCATTTTCCATCCTGAATCTTTTGCAGTTGTCTTAGGTCATCATATTGCTGAGAAGAGCTAAAGCTATCAAAGTTAATCCTTGCATAATGTTGTTGCCACTGTACAATGTTCTCCTGGTTTGCTCACTTCACTCAGTATCAGTTCATGTAAATTTTTCTAGATTTTTTCTGAGATCCACCTGCTCATCATTTCTTTTTTCTTTCTTTCTTTCTTTTTTTTTTTGGAGGGCAATTGGGGTTAAGTAACTTGCCCAAGGTCACACGGTTAGGATTTTGTTTGTGTTTTTTAAGTGTCTGAGGCCAGATCCGAACTCAGGTCCTTCTGACTCCAGAGCCAGTGCTCTACTCACTGCGCCACCTAGATGCCCCTGCTCATCATTTCTTATGGAACAATAGTATTCCATTACATTCACATACCACAAGTTGTCCAGTCATTCCCCAATTGATAGGTATTTCCTGGATTTCCAATTCTTTGCCGCCACAAAAAGAATTACTATAAATATTTTTGTATGTATGGGTCCTAAGAACAGCACTTTTTACGGATATCTTCTGTCTTTATATTACAGTCATTTCCCAATTTGCCTCCAAATTGAACCCTCCTTCTTGACAAAGATAAACAATTAAACAAAAATATCGGCTGTAGAAATCTTGTCTGACAAAGTATTTAATATTCCATAATAATAGTTCCCAACCTCTTTGCCAGGAGGGAGGAGGTCTATTTCCTTATCTGTTTTCTAGGACACTCACTGGTTGTTACCATTACTCAAAATTCAATTTCATTTTAGTGACCCCATTTACATTGTTTTAGTCATAAAGTTTAGTTTTTTTAATTCTACTATTTTTAGCTTTTTGGTCCTACTAATTTTGTTCTGCATTAGTTCAAATGAACGTTCCCAAGTTTCTCTGAGTTCCTGATAATTAACCTAACTTCTAAAAGTGATCTTTAGGCATTTCCTTCTCTCTTCTAATTTTTTTTTTTTGCTTTTTTGGAGGGCAATTGGGGTTAAGTAACTTGCCCAAGGTCACACAGCTAGGTTTTTGTTTGTGTGGGTTAAGTGTCTGAGGCCATATCTGAACTCAGGTCCTTCTGACTCCAGGGCCAGCGGTCTCCTCACTTTGCCACCTAGCCGTCCTCTCTTCTAATTTAAAAACAAGACATTTTCTATTTGGAAAAAAAAGGAATTGGCATCAGTAATTTACCCACATCCAAAACTTTGTTTTTGGATGAAAAGACAGTAGTGCCAGCTTCTTCTTAATACTGTAGTCTTGGGAAAGAGCGAAGCAGGTGTTAAAATGAGGCTAAATCCATTGCAATAGTTGAGTTTGTTTGCAAAGGTAGCATTTTAAAGGTGTGGATAAATGGAGTGGTCTTTGTAAACTGATCACTCCATTTATTTCTGTGTTCTCTTCTCACCCAAACGCACAACTTATCATGATTTAAAAGAAGGAGCCTTTTGAAGTGTTATCTTAAAATGTGTATAATTTTTATAACCTGTTCCAGGCAATGCATGAACTTATTATCCTCAGAGTGTCAACGGGCTTCAGCAAAGCCAGGCTGTGATTGGATGCCCGCACACTCATGATTTATAGTCCCGTTTAATGCAGCTGGGATTGGGAGCGAAGGTCGGAGCAAGTATTTTTGTAGATGTATGGGAGTGGATTTTCAATATAAATTATGCAACACTTGGCATTCAACACAGATACAGGTCGAATAGCCCCAGCAGAGTGTTTGTGGGTGTTCTGGCTGATTTGTGGCCTGTCCTGCCACTTGTGAGTGAGCCTGGGTCATCCCTTGCTTCTGAAAGTGTTGCACTGGTGGCTGCTGGTAATTAATTACTGCTGCAGGTGGTAGGGTCACAAATGGGAAACCTGGTATTTTGATCCTTTAAATTTGTGTTGTTGTGTACCTGCCCTCACAGGCCACTGCCATAGATTTCTTTAACAGGTCACGGAGGAGCGGTTAGCTCATTCTCTCTGGGTTCAGTATAGAAGACTTTATGGTCTCATTAGCCCTAGTTCTTGCCCTAATTGCAAGGTCGACTTTCCACTTAAATCAGATCATAAGAATTAGAACTAGAAGAAACCTTCATGGTTATCTAGTTCAATTCTGTAATATTACAGATGAAGAAACTGAGGCCCTGAGAAATTAAGTTGTCAAAGGTCACATGTATAATAAAGTAGGCCCACTGGCCTAGAAATCATCTCCTAAGCCATCCAAGTCCCATCCTCTCATTTTGCAGGTAGAGAAACTGAGATGCCAAGAGGTTAAACAACTTGTCCAAAGTCACATAGGTAGTAAATGCTAGACAGAATGTGAACCCACATCCTTGAACTCCAGAGCCAAAGTTCTTTCCAATACACCATACAGCCTCCCTATCATAACCAGTATTTAAACCCAATCTTCTATCAAGAAATCCAATGCTCTCTCCACTCCCCTGCCTTCACAAACTATAGAGCCTTTCTGTCCAAGATTGAACTTTTGGGGCTCCCTAGTGATGGTTTTGTTTTCCAAACATTTTTAATAAAATTGATTTTTCTCTCTTTCATTAGAAAAACTCAAACCAAACAACTCAGCCCGACGGCTCCAGTGCTAATCAAAGGAAGGACAACTTGCAGCTACAAAGCAGCCAAGAATAATTTATCTTCACATTTACTAATCGGAGTGAATTTCCTTTTGGCGGTAACATGGATGCCCTGAAGCTTTGGCTGGAGTATTTTTCTGAAAAATCAGAAAGAGCCTCAGGAGTCAAAGGCATTATTTTTGCATGAGGTATTTAATGCTAAACATAAATATTGAGAAGACTGGGCTCCAGGGCAAGTTCAGACTTTACTCTGATGCTCCAGAGGATCTTTCCTCACATCCAATTAGTCAAAGTGCAGGCTTAAACAAATGAAAGACTGATTAAAAACCACTGCAGAGAGGAAACTTCTAGGGCCCTGTTTTCTAGCTAAAGAAAAGAAGGCTGCTGTGCTGGCTCATTCCAGATACCTTTGGTGCTCAGGCCTGGGCTCAGAAGTGTCTACCTTGAAGGCTGTCTTTCCTGAGTTACTGAGATCATCTTTGGTCTTGAGTACAGATGGGACCAAGGCTGAAGCATGCTTGTCTTGTAACTGTAAGGGATTATTTATAGATGTCCAGGTGGAAAGAGCACTGGGTTTGGACTCAGGAGGACTTGAATTCAATTCCTGCCTCAGACACTTCCTAGTTGTGTGACCCTGGGCAAGTCCCTTAACTCTCTCGGCCTCAGTTTCCTTATCTGTAAAACGAGCAGGAGATGGCAAACCACTCCAGTATCTCTGCCAAGAAAACCCCACTTTGGGGTCATGAAGAATCTGAAATGACTGAACAAAACGTATCTCACAGGATTGCTGTTAGTTTCAAATATGAGATAATTAATTTAGTATGCTATATAAATGCTATCTATTATTGTTTAACTGACCGGTGATGTTACTTTTTCTTATCTAGGCTACCCTCATTCTTTTCTAACTACACTGGGCCCTAGCATCCACATGGCATTCACCATGTAAGAACAGGGAGTCAGTACAAATCAGGTTGGTTTAGCCTTTGGAAATGTCATCTCTTATTGGGAAGCTTTGTCCAAGCTCTAGGGTCTCTCCCAACCTTGTACTCAGTATGGCAAAAACTATATCATTGCATTAGCACAGTCCCACCTTAGCTGTCAGATGTCATCATATAGTCTTGCCCCCAAAGGGTTCTGAGGCTATAACATTTTTATATATATTGTCACATGTTATCTTTATTTTGATCACTTCCCAAATTATATCAGTGTAATTAATGTAGTCATACAAGCTCCTCCTCCACCCCTCAGCTTGAGTCAATCAATTAATCAATCAACCAACAGTTCAAACAAGCAGTCATCAACTTGAGGAGAATAGAGTGCTTTGATTATTGGTTAAAGACAAATGGCACCACACAGGAAATATCTTGTGATTGGCTGAAAGAGTCAGACACACCCATGGGTGTTTCTTTTCTTTCCTTTTTTTTTTTGGTTGAGGAGGGAAGGCAGGGCAATTGGGGTTAAGTGACTTGCCCAAGATCTCACAGCTAGTAATTGTCAAGTGCCTGAGGTTGGATTTGAACTCCTGACTCCAGGGCTGGAACTCTATTCACTGTGCCACCTAGCTCACCCCCAAACCCATGTTTATTTCAAATAAGCCAGTTTAGAATTTTACAGATTAATGGCAAACCAGCCACTTGGTATATGAGGCAATAGCAATGGCCATCAGAGACACAAGGTCCAGAAGCAGAGGTAGTACCTGCAGATAGATGAGGGATGACAGTCACCTGAAGATGGTGTCAAAGTCAGGGAGTAAGACCCCTCATGTAGAGGGGCTGTGGACTCAACAGAGGACCTGACCTTCAGAGTCCAGCAGAGAGCTACATCTACAGGGAACTTCGTGATGTCTCTATGAAGGAAGAAAAACACTTCTAATACTCTGGAACTACGAATTGACTCTTTGGTGTTTTCTGCACATCTGCCCCACTGCCAATGTACTTTATCTCTGAGCACACTCTTGTCAGTGAACCTTGGGTTAAAATTGATGGGCAGAAAGATCTATTTTTGCTGGGCTTAGAGAGAATGTTTTATAAGTACAAGATATGTGCATGAGCACGTGTGTGTGTGTGTGTGTGTGTGTGTGTGTGTGTGTGTGTGTGTGAGAGAGAGAGAGAGAGAGAGAGAGAGAGAGAGAGAGAGAGAGATCCAAAAGTCATTAGTATCTCTACTTCTATTCTCATCCCTTACTTCTGCCTCTACATTGGACCAGACAGAGGAAGGAGATCTGTTCTTGGAGTGTGAGCAAGAGAGATTTTCTCTTAAACCCAGTATACATTTTAAAAATTCTTCTAGGCAGTTGATAATCTCACCAACCTAAGGAGACTGCCCAGAGAGGAGGCAGAAACAGCCTACCTTCCCATCACACTGTTGCCAGCGGGAAAAAATTTCCCAGCTTAGCCTGTGTGGTACTCCGTACATTTTGAATTTTTCTGAGGAAGGAAGAAAGGAAAAAGAGGAAGAGGGAGAGGCAGTGGCCTGCCATTTCTGAAAGCTAAAGCGGTAGCCTGGTATAGCTGATTGAAGCAAACTACTTGATCTTTTTCTTTTCATTGTTTGGTTTTATTTCCTCTTTACCATTTCTCATCCCATCTAGTACAATCCACCTTTGTAACCTGACTAATGTCCAATGTGAAAGTATTTGCAGATCCTATACTGGATTGTATGCTGTCGTGGGGGGTGAGGGGAGGGAGAGAAGGGAAATTTGAAACTCAAGGAACTATGGAATTGAATCTTGTAAACTAAAAATAAACAAATAAATTAATAAAAATAAAATAAAATGGATTCAAATGGGAAAAAAAGAAACATTAATACGCTGAGAATCAGGAGACCACTCCAGTACTTTGGGCAAGAAAAGCCCAAACGGGGTCTCAGAGAGAAATGAAATGACTTGAATTGATTGAAATGACTTAACAACAACATTAATGATCTCAAGGTTCTTTCTAGTTGTAGTATTCTCTGATTAAAACTCCTCCTGAATCCTTGCTCTTCTGGTTCTGTGGAGACCATCCTCCCCCTGCCTGTTGCTTGCCAGACCCAGCAGGATTTGCAGTGGGCATCTGCTCTGGGCCAGGCTCCCTGATAAGGTGCTCATGGGTGTGGCTGAGCTTTCAGCAGAGCTCTTAATACCCAATCCTGGGGGCTGGAATCTGATCTTAGTATAACTGAAATTCCTTCTTTTGCTCACAGGAAACTCCTCATGATTGATCACCCAGTCTGGGGTAAGAAGAGAAAGAAAATCATTGAAAAGAAGGATTATACAACATTACACAGTCAAGAGGGGGAAAAATCCTTAGTAGCTCCCTAACATATATTTTCTCATTCTTTGGATGGGTTTGCAAAATATGTGTGCTAAGAGGAAATAAAGATGCTGTCTTCTTTGTTGAGTTTGGCTTAGTTCACAAGGGAGACTGTGTGCTATAGCCAAATGATGATAACCTTTAAAGACAAAGGCACGGCTCCAATTTTCACTCACCTGTTTGACCTTGAACAAGTCACCTAACATTTGTAGGCCTCAGTTTACCTCATCTGTAAGATGAAGGAGTTGGACTAAAACAATATCTAAGTCTTTTCTAAGAGTCTTAGGATTACATACTATAGGACTAAATAGTTATGTCTAAATTCAATAAATATTATGTATTATGTGCAGAACACTGTGCTAGTTGTTGAGGAAAGAAAGTTTTGGTAAGATATTATTTCCAACTTAACAGAACTTAAAGCTTGGTTGGGGGAGGAAAGATAAAAAAGGATTTAATTCGTAATTTTCCATGGTAAGTGCATTAAAGAAATGGGAAAATGCAAAGGAAGGTAGGATATAAGCATTTATTAAGTTCTTACCATGTATCAGGCACTGCGCTAAGTGCTCAGGATACAATTTTAAACCAAAAAATAAAAAGCCAGGATATTGGAATAACAAGCTTATATCCTAATGGGGCAAGACAACTGACAAAAAAAATAGTTAAAAGGGGGTGTGGGTGGAGTGGTTGGGAGGAGGATTAGGTTATGAAGGTACCTGGCAAATGAGAGCATCATCTTGCAGTCTAGAAAATCAGGAGCTGGGCCAGGAGGGGAATGAAGGCTGACCTTCCTACAGAATGGAAATGGAGTCCCCAGGAGAAAATCCCCAATGGGAGACGGAGGGTAGGTGGGGAAGAGGGATATTCTGAGGTGAGGACGCAGAGGAAGTTGGATGTTCCAGGAGAAGGAGGCCCCAGGTGCTGAAGAAAAATTCTAGGATGAGATAGTCATGCCAGCAAGACAGTAACAGAGTCAGGAATGGAATGAGAGTCGGAGGATCTTGGTTTGAATCCTGCCCCTTTTACTGCCTTTGTGATCTGGGGCAAGTCATATGACCTCTTTGTGAGTTTCTTCAGCTGTGAAATGAGGGGATCCAGACTAACTGAACTCTACAGTTTCTTTGTCTTCAGCATCTAGGAGCCTATGAGAAGTGAAACACTTGAGGAAGGGTTCACAGACTGGGAGATGAAAGAAGTCAGTGCAACCTTAGAATAAAACAGACTTCCTGCAGCTTAGAATTTGAATAAAAATGGAAAGCATGGCCCCATGGCACGAATATTATCATAATTCAGGATACTAATAACAGTCATGGCCATTGCAGTGATCACAGCATTTTTAGCTGGAAGGGACCTCAGATATCATCTGCTCCAAGAGCCTCATTTGAGAGATGATGAAACAGGGGCCCCTAAAGGTGAAGTGATTTGCTCATTGGCTGAATTATGGATTCTAAGACAAGAGTGGCTAAGGAATGAAACCAAAACCCCCAACGACCCCAATTTCAGTCTGTTACAGACTGAACAGCTTTTGAAGAGGAGGGGTGGGGCTAAGAGATTTGTGCTGGAAAGACAGATGGGCCAGTACATGCTGGAAAGCAAAAGGCTTTTATTTAGGAATACTGTGCTGGACAGGTGTGTGACTCTGGGCAAGGCTACCTCAGTTTCCTCATCTGCAATATAGCCATGATGATAGCACCTACCTCCTAGGGTTATTGTGATAATCCAATGAGATGATATTTATAAAATATTTTGCAAGTCTTAAAGAGATATAGAAGTACTAGTTATTATTACTTATTCAGGGCATTTGAACTAACATAAGAGAAGACTCGTGGAATAATCAGTTTTCTGGGACTTTGAAGAGGGGAACAAGGATACAGGGATGTCTGGAAGGATTTTTCATCTTTTATTGTTGAGCCAAGTTAATGTGTTACAGGCACCTCAAAACAAACAAACAAACAAACAAAGAATTCCCCAAAGTAAATAAATCAACAAAGACAGCCCCAAAAGTAAGGGAGAGAAATCTGTGAATGCAGCACATTAAGAAAAAAGGAGTGCTGGATTTGGAAGTCAGCAGCACTCTTATTTCAGTTATTGTTAGGATGTCTGAGAGTGTGTTGTTGAGAGATGGTGGGAGGGAGGGCAGCTGGGCGTCAGTCATGCTTGAGCTGCAGTTCAGAGGGGAAGGGGCCGATAGTGAACTCAGCCCCATCAGCCACATGCTACACTGAGAAACCCATCAATGTAGAATGAGCCTGACATCGAACTGAAAATATTGATGAAGTCACTTCAGTAAACCTTCATTTCGGGGGCATGGTTCTTTTTTGGGTTTGTTTTAAAGAAGTGACTCTTTGTGGATCTGAATTAACCTATAAAATTGTTTATAGCATGTGATCTAGACATTCACGAGTCACATAACCTCCCCAGAATGCCCTAGCCTTTAAACATCTCTATGCAACTTGGAATCTGGGGGAGCACAGCTCAGAGAGAACTGCAAAAAGCTCAGAAAATAAGTCACGTTGGTCAATAAGTTAAGTTGTGATTAGTGGAATGCAGGTTTTTTTTTTTTTTTAAGGTGTCAAATAGGGCAAGAGCTAATGAAAAAAACCTTACTGTGCTGTAAACGGCATCAATTCAATACCATGCCATGAGGTCAATGATACAATCGACAATGCCAAACATGTCATTCTCATTTACTCTTTTGAGGATCTCTGGCTTCCTTCAGGGCTCAGCTCAAATGCCACCTTCTGTACAAGGTCAGGGCTTTCCTGATCCTTTCAGTTAAAAAACAAACAAATATTTTTTATCATTTTTTCAATTAACAACCATTTGTTTGTTTTTCTCTCTCAATTGAATGGCAACAAAAGAAAAATAAAATCCTCATAATAAATATGTATAGTAAAGTAAGGCAAATTTTCACATCGACAGTGTCCAAAAAAATATGCCTCATTCTGCACCTTGAGTCTCTCACGTTTCTGTCAGGTAGAGGGTAGCACCATTTACAAAGCACTTTACAAATATTATATCATTGGTCCTCATAACCCTGGGAGGTAGGTACTATTAATATTATTATTCCCCATTTTCCAGATGAGGAAACTGAGGCAGACAGATCAAATGATTTTTCCTGACTCCAAATCTAAGACTCTAGCTACTGTACCACCTAACATGCTTCTTCTTTGGTCCTCTGGAATCATTATTTGTCTTTTTCATTGATTAAAGTTCTCAAGTCTTTCAAAATTATTATTATTATTTTTCAAATGCTTTATTGACTTCTGGTTTACATCATTTCCATCAGATTTTGAGTAACAATTTCCCCCCCATTTTTCCCCTACCCACCACCCAAGAATAGCAATCCCACAGGATATCCCCTCATCCAATCTGCTCTCTCTCATCTCTTCTCCCATACCGCTTTCAAATTTTCCAGTAGAGCAAGGTGAATTCTTGTGCCCCAATGTCTGCACATCTTATCTCTCAATTATATGCACAATAGTATTAACCATAGTATTTGTATATTATTTAAAAAATTGTTTTAAAAGGAAGATAAGCAACTCAGTATATACTGTACATGTGTAGATATGCAAAACATTACCATAGTAGATATATTGTAAAAGACTGACTATATTCCCTCCCTCCTATCCCACCTCCCACCTAGTCCACTCCCCACTTTGGTCTTATCCCTTTTCAAAAGTGGGTGCATCCAACTTCCTCCAACCCCAGCCTGCCCTCCCTTGCATTGACTCCCCTCTCATCCCCTTCTCCCCTACTCTCCTGTAGGGTGAGAAACCCTATTTAGTATGTATGTCATTCTCTCCCTGAGCCAAATTCAATGAGGATAAGGTTTTGCTTTTTTGCCTTCCTGTTCTTCCCCTCCCTTGTAACCATTTTCCCTTGCTTCTTCTATATGAGATAGTTCACCCCATTCTGTCTCTACCCATCTCCTCTTATTATATTCCTCTCTCACCCCTTAATTTCACCTTTTAAGTATCATCCCTTCCTATTAAATTCGACCTGTGCCCTCTATGTATACCTGAAAACATATATATATATATACACATTCACATATGTATTCATATGCCCATATACCCTTCTTCAATTATTTTCATACTGAGAAAAGTTTCCTCAGTTACAGTTATTGTTTTTCCCTGTAGGAATGTAAATAGTTCAACTTTAATAAGTTCATAATGATTTCTTTTCCCAGTTTACCTTCTCAAGCATCTCTTGCTTCTTGTATCTGGATGTCAAATTTTCTATTCAACTCTGGTTTTTTCCTCAAGAATGCTTGAAAGTCCTCTATTGCACCGAATGACCATATTTTCCCCTGAAATATGATACTCATTTTTGCTGGGTATGTGATTCTTGGTTTTAATCCCAGCTCCATTGCCCTCTGGAATATCATATTCCATGCCCTTCAATCCCTCAGTGTAGAAGCTGCCAGATCCTGGGTTATCCTGATTGTGTTTCCACAATATTGAAATTGTTTCTTCCTGGCTGCTTGTAATATTCTCTCCTTTATCTGGGAATTCTGGAACCTGGCTACAATATTCCTAGGAGTTTTCTTTTTGGGATCTTTTTCAGGAGGTGATCTGTGGATTCTTTCAAGCTCTATTTTACCCTTTGGTTCTAAAACATCAGGGCAATTTTCCTTGAGAATTTCTTGAAGGACGATTTCTAGATTCTTTCTTTGATCATGGTTTTCAGGTAGTCCAATAATTTTTAGATTGTCTCTCCTGGTTCTATTTTCCAGGTCAGTGGTTTTTCCCATGAGATATTTCACATTGCCTTCTATTCTTTCATTTGTTTGGATCTGTTTTAACAGCATCTTGATTTCTCATAAAGTCATTAGCTTCCATTTGCTCCAGTTTAATTCTGAAGGAATGATTCTCCTCAGTGAGCTTTTGAGATTCTTTTTCCATCTGGCAAATTCGGCTTTTTAAGTCATTCTTCTCCTCATTGCTTTTTTTGAGCCTCTTTTGCCATTTGAGTTAGTCTATCTTTTAAGGTGTTATTTTCCTCAGTCAGGCTGTTGACTGTAATTTCATACTTTTCTTGCATCTTTATCATTTCTCTTCCCAATTTTTCCCCACTTCTCTTATCTGCTTTTTAAGGTCCTCTATGGCTTGTAACCAGCTCATATTTTCATTTGGGGCCTTTGGTGTAGGATTTCTGACCTCACAGTCCTCCTCCTGTTCCATGCTTTGATCCTCTTTGCCTCCAAAATAGGAGTCTAATGTTGCATTTTTCTGTTTATTTTGTTTCCTTTGCCTAGGCATGTTGCCACTCAATTACTTGACTTTTGGGCTTATTGCCACAGTAAGACTTTGCCATCAGCCAGGGGAGCTTCATCCCAAGTGCTGGGGTTTTCTCAGCTGCCAGAGGTATTAGTTGGGTGGCCTCTCTGAAGCCTCCACATGCTCTGGCAAGCTGGTCACACACCCCAAGACCTCCACCCCAGACTGCAATTCAGATCCAAGAAGGGTAAAGCAAGACCAGATTGATTGCCTGGTCCCCCTACAGTTCGCAGGCCAGCAGCTATAGCTGCAATGTGGCACAAGCTGCGCCAGCTCCTCAGCAGCTTCTCGCCCCCAGGGGAAAGAGGCCACACGCTCTCCCAACCAGTCCCAAAGTCCATAGGGCACTAACCTCTCACTTTGTCTGTGGCATCTATGTGTTGGTAATTCTGGAAACACCACAGCTGCTGATGTTCTGGGGTCCCTCCAGCCAGCTGCTGATGTTCTGGGGTCCCTCCAGCCAGCTGCTGGTCCTGCCACCCTGGGGCTAAAACCTCAGATTCCCAGGGTCCTGGGTTGGGCTCCCAGAGTGCTTTGCTGGACATTCCCTGCCAGGCTGATAGGTTGTCCTCAGCGGGAGGCTAGCTTCTCTGTGTCATTTTGTGGGTTCTGTAGCTCCAGAGGTCAGTTAGAGTCCCCCTTTTACATAATTTTGAAGTGGTGTGGCCTAGAACTCCACAGAAATGCTGTTTCTACTCTGCCATCTTGGCTCCGCCCCAGAAATGTGCAAAATTGTTTTTCTGTATAGTATTCTATAAATTGTTCTCTTGGTTCTGTTCATTCTACTCTTCATCAATTCACATAGGTCTCCCAAGTTTTCTCTGAAATTATTCACTTTTTCATTTCTTATGGTGCAATAATATTCCATTATATTTATGTACCATAATTTGTTTAGCCATTTCCCAATAGATGGGTAACCCCCTTGATATCTATTTATTTGCTACTATAAAAACTGTTATAAATATTCTTATAAGTATGGGTTTTTTCTTTTTTCTTAGATTCAGTAGCAGTATCATTAGACAATTCTTCTACTTTTTAAAACCTCCTCCATTTCATATTACTTTGCATACATGTTGTGTGTAGTGAGGTTGAATGAACCCAATAGGGTTAATCTTAGGTAACATGTGCCCAGTTTTCCTGGAAGCTTTTGGAGGATCTGAGGACAAGGAATTTCAATGCTTTTTGAGGGATGGGTACTACTGAATCGTCTCTTTGTCATTCCCTTACCTGGTGACTGGGTGCTGCATTTGATAAAAGAAGATACCTTTGGTTACAGTTTTCCAGGTGACAAGATGTGACTTTAGCATAGGGTAGGGGAGGATGGGCAAAATGAGAGTAAGGGGCCACCCATGTGGAGAATGGATTCAATTAGTTGGAGTTTTTATAAGGCTCTTGGTTATTCTTTGCCTTTCTCATATGTTTTCTTCCTTTAGCATCCACCTTGATAAGCATTAAGAAGTCCTGGGATGTCTGTGAGTGCTGGCAAGTAGGAATAAATATGGCAGTGGCAGCACTAGTGGGCTAGTGCTAAGGGAGGAGTTGATTAGAGACAGACATTCAGACAGACAGACTAACAGAGACAGACAGAGGCAGAGACAGAGACAGAGAAACAGAGGCAGAGATAAAAAGAGACACAGAGAAACTATATTTTTCAATTATATGTGTGAGGTCATGCAAAACATAATTCCACATTCGACATGTTGTAAAAAAAATACACAAAAACCAAGAAAAATGAAGAAAGTAATAAAAGTATGCTTCAATCTGCACTCAGAATTCATCAGTTCTTTTTCTGGGGGTGGAGCAATTTTCTTTTCTTTTAAAATTTTTGTTCATTTATTTGTTTTTAGTTTTCAACATTCACTTCTATAAGATTTTGAGTTATAAAATTTCTCCCCCTCCCTCCACTCTATGCTCCCCAAAACTGCATGCAATCTGATATAGGATATACGTGTACAATCATATTACACAAATTTCCACATTAGTCATGTAAAGAAGAATTAGAAACAAAGGGGAAAAAAACACAAGAAGAAACAAACAAAAAAAAAAGAGCGAAAATAGTATGCTTCAATATGCATTCAGACTCCATAATTCTTTCTCTGGATATGGATAGTATTTTCCATCACGAGTCTTTTGGGATTATCTTAGATCCTTGTATTGCTGAGAAGAGTTAAATCTAACAAAGAAGGCCATCACACAATGTTGCTGTTACTGTGTATAGTGTTCTCCTGGCTCTGCTCACTTCACTCAGTATCAGTTCATGCAAGTCTTTCCAGGTTTTTCTGAAGTCCATAAACTAATCATTTCTTATGGGACAATAATATTCCATTACATTATTATATCACAACTTGTTCAGCCATTTCTCAATTGATGGGCACCCCCTCAATTTCTAATTCTTGGCCACCACAAAAAAGGCTGCTGTAAATACTTTTGTACATGTAGGTTCTTTGCCCATTTTTATGATGTCTTTGGGATATAGATCTAGAAGTAGTATTGGTGAAAGGGTATGCAAAATTTTACAGCCCTTTGGGCATAGTTCCAAATTGCAGATAAACAATATTTCATCAGCCTGTGATCAATGGGAGTGAAACAGCTTATTAGTAGCCTTTCAAGGGCTGTGTATGTCTCAACAAGGCTCATACTAGTTAGTAGTGATAAGTTAATAATTCTGAAATACACATGTGATTCCTTTATGTTTAGCAATCCTTTTTCTGTGTGGGAATAAGCCAATTTCATATCCAATACATGTTTGTTTATACATTGGGTAACTTTTTATTCATTACTCTTCTTTTTTAAAACTTCTTGAATAGAGCCCTGAATAGAATTGTCTCTGGTTAACTGAAGTGGAGATGAAGAACTGATGAATGTGAAAATTAGGGAGTCTACTTCCCTTTTTTACATTGGACAACCTCAGAACAGTGAAGCCAGGGCAGGTAAAGGTCAGGGATTGGTGCAGGCTCCAGGAATCTCAGACAATAAATGCTTAGCTACTTACTCTACTAAATGTATTTACTTATCTGAATATTTATTGATTCCTTCCAGTAGAATATAAACTCATTGAAGTCAGGGACTGTTTCTGTTATTTGTTTTTGTATTCCTAGAGCCAAGGTCAAAACTTGTCTGTCTGGAAGCACTTAATTGGTTGTTGTCCTTCATTCCTGAAGAGGACCAAAATGACATCATTATGCTAGAGTAAAGGTTCAGTGTGTTCAACTGTGGCAGATCAGACCAATACGAGCTCTCAATGCTTCACCACAGGTTGGGCACAAATAGTCCATGTGAACATTTGGGGTGGATTCTCCAAATTTGCGCATCTCGTGTTTCTTTTGAGCTGTTTCAGTTCTGCTTTGGTCATAGAGTACAGCACCTTCTCTAATGTGGGCACACCATGCTGAGTAGTCCTGTGCCAGTGTCTCCCATGTTACAAAATAAATTTCAAAGTTCTTATGAGAGACCTTGAGAGTGTCTTTGTATCACTTCTTCTGACCACCATGTGAATGCTTGCCCTGTGTGAATTCTCCATAAAATAGTCTTTTTTGGCAAGTGTATATTTTACATTCTAACAATGTGGCCAGCCCATAGAGCTGTGGTCTCTTGAAGCAGAGTTTGAATGCCTGGCAGTTTAGTTCAAGAAAGGACCTCAGTGTCTGGTACCTTATGTTGCCAGATGATCTTCAGAATCTTCCTAAAACAATTCAAATGGAAGCAATTCAGTTCCCTGGCATGGCACTGGTGGACTGTCCAGGTTCCACAGGCATACAACAATGAGGTCAGCACAGCAGCTCTGTAAACCTTCAGTTTTGTGGTCAGCCTAATACCTCTTCTCTCCCATACTTTCCTTTGGATCCTCCCAAACACTCTCTCTTAGTCATTACTGTAAGATTCTTGCCAGAGTCTTCCTTAATAGTCTGATCCTTCACCTGGAAGATGGCCATCTACCTGAGAGCCAGCATGGCTACAGAAAGGGCTGAGAAATGGTCGATATGATGTTTGCTGCCTGACAACTCCAGGAGAAATGCCAGGAGCAGAACAGAGGTAGGTATACTATGTTTGTAGATCTGACCAAGGCCTTTGATACTATTAGTTGTGAGTCATGGAAAATTATGTGAAAATCTGGTTGCCTGGAGAAGTTTATTAGCATTGTACATCAGTTTCATGACAGCATGCTTGCCTGGGTTCTGGATAATGGACAATGGTATCATGCTTTCCCTGTCACCAATGGAGTGAAAAAATAGCTGTGTGCTTGCTCCTATGCTTTTTAGCATGATGTTTTCATGTCAAATGCCTTCAGTCAGGATGAACACAGCATCAAGATCAACTATTGCCCTTATGGTAAATTTTTCAACTTGAAAAGGCTACAAGCCAAGATCAAATTGGAGGGAGTGTTGGTGCATGATTTCCTGTTTTACTCAATACAGCCTCTGAAGCTGAGATACAACAAAGTATGGATTAATTCTGTGCTGCTTGTGCTAAATTTGACCTAACAATTAACACCAAGAAAACACACGTTCTCCATCAGCCACCACCACCTTATCCACATTCAGAACCATCAGTTATAGCAAATGGAGAAGTTTTGAATGCTTTGGATAAATTCACTTACCTTGGTAGTGTACTTTCCAGGGATGTACATATTGATAATGAGGTTGATGCATTGTAAAGCCAAGCACGAGCAGCTTTACAGAGGACTGCTGCTGTGAACAGTTTCAAGGTTCTAATTACACAGTATAGTGAACTCTCTATTTATTGAGTAACAAACTAAGACAAAACATTCACAGAAATCAAAGTACAGCATTCACAATGTTATGGCATAACAACTTATCACTAAAATAGCCACATAGTTTTCACTGAAGTGGTCACATAGTTTTAAACAAAGTACATTCATTTAGTAAGTCCTTAATTCAATCACAAAGTACGAAGGTCAAAGCTCTCCACCCCTAGGTCACATTGTCTTAATCCCTTCAATCAAAAAGCCTTCTTTCTTCTTAATTGGAAATGTCCTTCTCAATCATCTAAATGTAAAAGTCAAATTTCTCCACCCCTAGGCCATAGTAAATCATGATCTTCTCAGTTTGTATTAAATATCCAAGGAGAAATATTTTCATCTTCACTCGAGGCAGGCTCTCAGTTTCCATGGTTCCTCTTCCATATTGAAGTTCACAGTGTCTGGTCCACCTCAAGTCCTTCACAGTTTCTGTTCCTTGGGAGACAAAACTTAACAAAGCCATAATAACATTCATAAACATTGCTGGCATCCTCATCAATTCACCTTCTGCCTGTGAAATCAACATAGACCCAAACAGCAAGGTCTGAGGAATCAACACAAATCATCAGTATAATCCCAGGACCTCTGAAAATGTCAGCAAGACCCTCCCCCAGGATTTTGGCATCACAGTCATGCTTCCTCTTAGTTCTTCTCTCTTCTCGCTTCTCAGTTCTTCTCAATTCTCTTTATCAGTTCTTCTCATTTCCCAGAAGTTCTCAGCAGCTCTCAGAAGTTCTCTCTCTCTCTCTCTAGCTGTAGTAGCTCAGCCTCCATGCTACTTGCTCCCAGCAGTTCTGGCTCTATAGCTTGGGCTTTTCCTTATATATGGTATTAGTTCCTCCCTGTTCTGCCCCTTCCAACAATATCCTCCCACTGTGGTATTCACAAGTTCTGGATCTTAATACCTGACACGATCATGAACTTGAAACAAGGTTCTAAGTACCTGTTTGCTTGCCAATACAAGGTGCATGGAAGATCTTCAAATTACCATTACCATTACACACATGCATTGTCAGAGCTAGGCACTTAATAAAAGATTGTTGATTGAAAAGTTTCAGGTCCCATATGCCATAAAGATAAGGATATAATGGGATCTTTGGAGTGGCAGAAGACATTCACAATTCAGCCAATGAAGAGGGATTAATGCCTGGGTTGAGCCAATCTTTAGGGCATTGCAGGAGGTGGAAAAGCATCAATTATCTGCTAAGAGGCATTCTTCAAAACTCCCACATCCAAGTAATGTCAGACACTCACTCTTTCTAATTTGACATGGACATACCTAGGTTCTGTCTCATAGAAAAGGATGGGTCCCCTGGCATATATGAAGGACAAGGGTTTTTTAGGGAGAAAGGTACAGGTTTCCAGAAAACACTGGTATCTGACTTCTGATATTGTAGTCATGGAAGGGCTAGGAAGTGAGCTTGGTTAGAAAGTTTCTATAATGGAAAGTTCTAGGCAAAGGTGATTTCAGATGGGGGTGGGGTGGGGATCAGAGCAAACTGGGAGGAGGTGACATATTTAGAATAAGAAAAAAAGAACCTATTGCAAGAAATGCTAGGACCACAAAATAGAGGGCTTTTTTGGGTTGTTTTGGACTATCCCTTTACTTGCAAAACCCATGGGCTCAAAATTTTAAAAAAAGTGAGAAGGTAAACCTGTATAAATTTAAGGCTCCCCCACTTCAAAAAAAAGAGCTTCCATTATTCAGTATTTCACCAAATTCTAGCTTCCAGACAAAAAGCACATATGATCCATATTAACCATGAGCTTCCTTCTTTCTTTCCTTCCTTCCTTCTTTCTTTCCTTCATTCCTTCATTCCTTCATTCCTTCGTTCCTTCATTCCTTCGTTCCTTCCTTCCTGTGAATTCTTCAGTGAATATGATTATAGGATGTTTTAGGTAAAAAAAATTAGCTTCAAGGTTATCTAGCCCCATCAGGAGTAAAGTGATTTACCCAAGGTCACCAAGGCAGTATATGTCAATTTCAAACAGTCCAGGTCCCCTGATTCCAAGTTGAGCATCTTTTCAACCTGGGTAAACTACTTGCATGGATTGACTGAGCTCCTTCCATCTTTTTTCATTCCCCTTTCATACCCACCATTTTACCTCAAGGAAGCAATCAAAGCAACAAATTAAGTTTTGTGACTGAACTACAGGCCCAGAATACATTGTGGAATCAGCAAGGGCCTTGTGCCTAATGAATGTTCAAAAAGTATTAATACATTGGTTGACTAGAAATGAGAGCTGACTTTTGGCTTGGGGGACCTTAAGGCAGGCCATTTGATGGCAGCAGCCAAGAGCGTCAGGGCCTGGGAGTCAAATCCTGTGATCAAGATGTATTCAATCAAGCCAGCAAATGAACTTGCCTGTGTTTGTTAGAGTCTTGTACTTTACAAATTAGGGTGCTGTTGCTCTCCTTAATACCTTTTAGTCTTCCATTAGCCAATCATATTATGCTGATGACAGTCTTTCACTCATCTCTCAAGAAGATTTTTCTTTGACTTTAATTATTCTGGCAAGGAACCAAAATCCAAGATTCTGATTATGTGCAACACACACACACACACACACACACACACACACACATTCAACTTGTACTAGCACAGTTATTAAAAAGTGACATACCACCAATTCATATTCTCATAAAGATGATGAAACATCTCAAACCAGCAATTGACTAAAAAAAAAGTCAGCTAGACTCCAAGTAAATTTGTTATTTTACTCTCCCTTCCCTTTCTCAAAGAATGTTAAAATGAAACCATGGTGGCCACTGAATTTCAAATGCCCTGAAATCCTATTTCCTTTCATATATTGAGACTAAACTCAAGGTCGAATTTTAAGGGCATACTTCTTGTCGGTCCCCACCCAATTAACCTTGAAGCCATATTTTTTTCAATTATTCTTTCAAGGTTTGGTCTATCTGATTACCCTGTAATTTTCAATTATTCTTTGCTGCCACAGTTTAGACATTATACCAACATTGCTAAATGAGTGGTGATGAGGCAGGTAAAGTCAAAGCTAAGGTGTTTTTAGAAGGGGTCAAATTCAGGAATCTGGTTTTGTTCTAATACTCTTCAGGTCCAGAAAATTGGTGCAAAAGTACCAACGTTGCCCTCTCATTTTTGTTGTTCAGTCATATCTGACTCTTCATGACCCCATCTGGGGATTTCTTGGCAAAGATACTAAAGTGGTTTGCCATTTCCTTCACCAGCTCATTTTACAAATTAGGAAACTGAGGTAAACAGGGTTACATAGCTAATAAGTCTCTTAGGCCAGATTTGAACTCAGGAAGATGTCTCCCTGATCCCAGGCCCCTGCAACTCTATCCATTGAGCCACCTAACTGCCCTCCCCTCTCTTAGTCCCAAGAAATCAAAGTGCTTGATTAGAAGAAAGGATTTTACTGCTTTGATTAGATGACCCTAAGGAAGAGATTCGTGAAATATTGACTGTCACTTTGGAGGCCATTGAGAATGAAGCCAAAAGATATATTTTTAAAGCAGTCTTACAGTTCCACTGGAAATGAATGACAATGGTTGGAATCATAGGAGTTCTCTAATCTCTGATGTCTTGAAGAATAAGTGATTGACTGGCTGTGTGAAGCAGAAGAGTCTGGAAATGATAGAGAGTCAGCAGCTAGATCAGAGAAAAGACGGTAGTAAAAGCCAAGGTGTGGAGTGACAAAATTATGTACTGGAAATTGTGTTTCTCCTTGAGATAATGTAAGCCCCTAAATAGAAATAGTCCTAAAAGGGCAATAAAATGCCTTGACAGTCAGATGGATTGGGGCATTAAAAATTTTTTTGACATAAAAAATGGGATCCTGTAAAAGCATTTCCTAACTAGGAAAATGATTATCACAATGTAGGCTGACTGAAAGTATTTGTGCCATTTGGTAGAGAGTGCCTGCTGTCCTTCCAAAACGTATGTTTGTACTGAAATATTGTTGAGTGTAGAAAGTCTTTCCTTAGTGACGGCAGCGATCGTATTTCATTTTCAGGTTTTTTCGAATCTCTGTGTGTCAGGAGGACCCACTTTATTTCTGAGGTTTTATGACATTTCTTCTCACTAGTGATAAGTTTGCTATCCCTCTTCCCCACCCCCTGCAGGAGGAGAACTCTGTTTCTGCGGTAACTAAGTGTGTGTTCTGTGTTACTATCACTGAGATGTGGCAAATAGTGGAGGAAAAGACTGGTTTATTGGAAAGCCTATAGCAGTTACATTGCTACCATCAATAATGGTAATTATGGTTATATAGCACGTCTCCCTGAGGAGTTCAAAGCACTTTATAGATGATGTCTCATTGATTCTCCTAACATGAGTGCAACGGCGATCTGGGAGCAAGCATTATCATGATCAGTTTTAGAGATGAAGAAACTGAAGCCTGAGGAGGGGGAAAGCTTTCAGTTCATAGTAGAACAGGTAATAGGATATGGGTCTTAGGATTTCTAAAGCAAGGAGAGTGCAAATCTCTTAACATAATGTGCCATACCCCAGATTAAAATTTCCTAAGGATTATTTCTGGCAAGGGTGCATCAAAGGCTTTGCTGGTATATGAAGAGCAGGAGAAAAATTTAAGGGTGGCTTAAGATGCCTCCTCAAGTCCAAGTATACCCTGAATAATCATGTAAGCCTGTTTTGTTCTCTTTGTATAGTAGATAGAATTTTTTGGACTTGATCTTAGGAAGACCTGGATTTGAACTGACTCTAATGCTTGTTGGCTGTGTGGCCATGGAAAAGGAATTTATGCCCTCAGTTGTCTCATTTGTAAAATTGGGATAACAATAACTACAGTACCTTCTCTCATAGGTTTGTTCCAAGGCTAGAATGAGCTAACATGTTGTATTATATGTGCATAATACATATATATGTTATATATACATGAAGTAATCTATTTAGCTTGTGCTAAGACTTTTGGGAAATCTTATATATGTATATATACATACACACATATATATCATTTGCAAATTCTAAGGCATCAAAATGTCAATTGCTATTATTCTAAACTCTGTGCTCTTTTTTAGACATTTCTATTCTAGTTTATAATATAGTGAACACACCTGATAAAGAAGGGGACCTTGTTCATCTTTGTATTTGCACAGCCCATGTAGTAGTGACTTATTATAGGGAGATAATAGAAAATAAGAATGTATTACTATGTGTTGGGCACTATGCTAAGTGCTTACAAATGTTATCTCATTTGACCACCACAACAACAACCTTGGGATGTAGGTGTATTATTATTATTATTCTTGTTTTATGGAACGTAGAACTTAATAAATGTTTGTTGAATGACTTAACAGATATGAGTCTAGAACTTAGCAAATGCTTGTTGAATGAATAAACAGATATAAGTCTAGCAGTAAGTAACTACTAGGCTGGGTATACTGGGGCAGGAGCACTCCGTCTTCCCTCTGTCATATCCAGCCATGCAGTTTGGTGTGGGTTCAGTCTTGTGGTAGCCTGTCTTTAATTAGTAGGATTCGGCTCCCTTTTTCTCACACTCTTTGGCTACTTACATTATTGGGCTCATCAGGGAAAAAGTACTTAGGGTTCAGGTTATGTCTTCTATCCAGGTCTCCTCAAGTGAGGAGTAAAACACTCTATGTACATGTGAATCAGGTATTGGAAAGGTAATTTATTCCTACTTGCAAAAAGAATGAATACATTAATGAAATGAATTGAACAAGATTCATTCATTGATTGCCACTGTTAAAGTATGCTGAGAGGATATTTAAACTCACTGGAACATAAAGTAGTTTGTGGTACTGCTAACTGGGCATTTTACATTTTGCCTCTGCTGGGCTATTGGTAAAATGGCCAGGCTTGATCCAGTCCTCTTCTTGTTGGTGGCCATTCTCTTCAAAAGCCTTGGGGTAGTTCCTGGTACATTCTCCTTGCTTACCCCCATTCCCCATCCAGGTTTGACCTTCACTGGGACTTCTTGAGCCCACAGGGTCGATTCCAATCCTGTACAGGTCCACTTTGGGATATTCATTTGCCTAAAAGACAAAAGCAAAAAAGGCAAAGGCAGTTGAGAGCCCCTTGCCAAGGACCCATCCTTGCCCACCTCTCTCTCTCCCACATCACAGGATTTTACCTTGAGTTTTGCAGCCAAGAGAGCATCAGCCAGGAGCTGGTCCTTTTGTGTGATGCTACAATATCCACCTCTTCTGCTGCTGGCATGGGATGGGGGATGATCGAGGGGCCACTCAGGCAAGGCTTACCCTGTCTTACCAATATACCAAGTCCTTTCTGCAGCAGTTAATCACACGGACAGAAGTTTGTTATTTCCAGTGTGAATCATATGCAATTATACATGCCATTCACCAGAAACAGAAGGAGGATATTCAAGCAGACCCTGTGAACCCTATTGCCCATGAGGTTTTTTTGGCAAAGATACTGGAGTGGTTTGCCATTTCCTTCTCCATTGGATTAGGGCAAACAGAGGTTAAGTGACTTGCCCAGGGTCATACAGCTTGTGAGTGTCTGAGACTGAACTCAGGTCTTTTTAACTCCATGCTCAGTGTTCTACCTGATGAGCCTCCTAGTTGCCTCCTGGGGTCTCACTACATAGAATTCAATTATGGTTCTTCATAAAGCCCTTCCTAAGGGTGTGGGCAGACAATGTTATAGCCACTCCTTCTACCCTTTCTCTCCCCTCCCTATCTAGAACACATAAACCTAGCAGGTAAAATTTAGTTAAAATGAACAAGGTCCTGGGTGGGTGAGGGAGGAGGAGAGAGACTTTAAAAAAAGGAACTGGGGTAGGTGATGGAGTGTGCACGCCTCTTATGCCAGGCCCCAGCCTGAGTCCTATTTACACAGATTGTGTGTCTAGGAGCCTCAGGCCTTTTTTTTCCTAAGCACCAGCTGGTTCTACTTCCTTCTCCCCTAAATGCATCGAGAGCCCTTCAGCCATCTGGGATTCCTTAGAGAATGGGGCCTTGGGCAATAGCTTTGGTTTTCCACACTCAAGGGATGATTCTGGTACTCCAAAACATAAATAAAAATCTCAGAAAAGGCTTTTCTGCTCATTGTTAATAGTAAAATCAATAGATTTTCAGCATCCTTACAAAACAAGGGCCCTAAAGAGCAGAGATGGGCAAGGAAAAAAGGATGGAATGAAGGGAGCCTGACTGCTTAGTAGTGCCTGGCATACAGTAAGCACTCAATAAATGTTTGTTACCTGCTTGCCTTGTCCTCCTTAATCTGTAGCAAGCAGCATCTAACATGTTTAGCAAATTAAAATGGTTGGCTTTTACTTACTAAAGAGAAGAATGCAATGGTTACTGACTCACATTTCTAAAGTGCAGTCATTTTTAGAGGGCACCTCTTTCTTAACAATCCAGTGATGTAGGAAGTACAAATATCTGTTATCCAAATTTCACAGGTGCTGAAATTGTAAGTGATTTGTCTATGGTCCCACAGCAAGTAAATGCCCGAGAGGGGCCCATGATTCCTTTCTCCACATCCAAGGCTCTTCTCACTACACTGAGTTTTTAAGACTTGTTCAAGGCATGGGTTCTCAAACTTATTTGTCCTATTGCTCCCTTTGAAAAAAATTACTCAGTTCCTCCCCCACCCTGAAATCTACTTTCTTTAACCCTTTAACAGTTTAAAAATTTTGTCATTTCAAAAATATGTATCTTTAAAAAAATGTCACATCTTAAATTTAATAATTGATTGTAAATTTGTGGTTTTCTCAAATTGAAATTTTTATGATGCAATATTGCATCATGTAACCATATAGTATGGTATTGTAAGTAAGTCTTTACATGCAGTTATTTTTGCTTATGCATGCTGGACTTCCTGACAATGTGAAAGTCAATACTAGCTTGTTAAGACCTGATAGCAGACTTGACCACTGATGGGTTATAACTTGCATTTTGTGTGTTTATTTGGAAAATAATATAATCAGTACAACTTTACACAACAGATAAAACAAGTATGAATGGTTTTTCCAAATTTTCTTCTGTTCTTATGCTTCCACTGCCGCCTTATTTTTATTCAGTGCCTCCCAATTGCACCCGAGGTTACTGCCACCCCCTGGATGGGTCCAGTGCCCCCCAGGGGGCAGTATTGCCCACTTTGGGAATCTATGGGCCAAGGTATCAAAATCATCCAAATAAAAACATCAGCATTGAGAAAGCTTCAGGAAGCCTCCAGAGCTCCAAAATCGTTACCTTTCTATCCAATTAGCACTTGAATTTAAATTTTGCCCAAATGTGCTACTCATTGAAGGGTACCTGAGTAGGAAGATATGGGGGGTGGAATGGAAAAGCAGGCACAGTGCCTTGCTAACCATTTGCAGCTTTTTAAACTTTTGCTAAAATGTAGCCTTATTTGGCCGGTTTTTGATCTGATTTATGACTTTTAAGGCCTAAGAAAGGAAAACTCAGCTTTGGAAGCTTCCCAGTTAATTGCTGCTGAGTTGTGGTTTTTTTTTTTTTTCAACCATCTTCGTGCTGACACACAATTTAGGAAATCAATCAGGGTGAGGTGGGAAAAAAATATGAATCTAAAATGTTCCTGGTTAATTACTGAATGCAGGCTAGTAATGCCTGAGGCACGCTGATCGTGGAGGCCTGTGGTCCAGCTCCACAGAGAGAAACTGGTGCCACCCAGGATCTCAGCGGGGAGTGAAGGAGCAGATGGATGGGGGAGGGAGGCCTGCATTGGTTTAGATCAAGGTGTTTCCTATTTGGTTCCTCCCCCTCCCTCCCCCCACAGTTCAAAAATATTTTATCCAGAGACTTTTTCTGCCAAATAGTAGAGTGTTGACACAGCATTGGAGAAACGGCCGATTTAGAAGCAGAGGAAGAGAATGATACTGTTTTTAAGTTGAGGATGGATCCAGTCTCAGGGGATCCAGCCCTGTGCAAGACTGAGAATCAGGTACATTTTGTCTGCGAGGTGGGGCTGTTCATACAGCACGGGGCCTGGGGTCATAAAGACTTAAGTTCAAATCTAACTTCAGATGCTTCCTATTGTGGGACCCTAGGCAAATCACACAAACTCTATTTGCCTCAGTTTCCTCATCTGCAGAATGGAGATAGTAACAGCACTTACCTTCCAAGGTTGTTGCAAAGATTGAATGAGGTAATGATTGCAAAGTGTTTGGTACAGTGTCCGGTATACAGTAAGTGCTATATAAATGTTAGCTATCATTACTGTTTTATTCCACACTCATGGTACATAGGAAAGACCATTCATACCATGCATTCCCATCCTGCCTCTGACCTTTACTTCCCACCTGTGTGACCCTAAGTCACTGAATTTCCCCAGGCCTCAGTTTCCTTAAACAGCACTTTGGACTAGATGATTCCTAAGGTGACTTTTAGCTCTATTTCTATGATGATAGATCACGTGTCCCCCTTTTCTGTGCATCTTCTTCCTCCTGGAACCAGTTCCATTTTACTATCAAAACCTGGTTTTAGAAAAAGACCTGTTAGCCTTTAATAAACATTTATTGATTTCCTACTTTGGACCATGAACTGTGCTTGGTGCCAGGAATACGAAGATGAAACCAAAGCATGCCCTGTCTTCAAAGAGCCTGGATTCATTGTACTGGGTGATATAGCATTTGAAAAGAGGCAAGTCACTTAATATTTCTAGTGCCCAGTTTTCTTATCTGCAAAACAAGGGGCTTGGAATAGACAGCCTCCAAAGCCCCTTCTGGTTCTATGTTTCCATGATGACTCATAACTGAGAGAGGGGAGAGGGGGTTAATTGGGAAAGGCTTCACTGAGAAAGCACCACTGGATCTGAGCCCAGAGGTGAGAAGGGAGTACATTCCAGACATGGGACTAACTAGTCGGTCAACAGATACTCACTTAGTACTTTCTATATGTCAGACGTTGTGTCAGGGGCTGAGGAAAAAAGAAAAGCAGAAACAGTCTCAGGCTGCAAGGGTCTTATATTCTAAAGGGGGAAAACAGGTAAATAAACACTTACATAGAAGATACAGACATTGTGGGTGGGAAGTATCCCTTAGAAGGAAAGGCAGGCTCTTGAAGAAGGTGATACTATTTAATCTGAACCTTGTAGAAAGCCAGAGATGGTATGTGATGAAGGTGAGGAAGGACACGTTCCAGGCATGGAGGCAGCCCCAACAAAGGCACAGAGAATGACTATGGAGTACTGTGTTTGACGTCTTTTTTTTTTTTTTTTTTGGAGGGGGAAGGTAGGGCAGTTAGGGTTAAGTGACTTGCCCAAGGTCACATGGCTAATAAGTGTTAAGGGTCTGAGGCCAGATTTGAACTCAGGTCCTCCTGACTCCAGGACTAGTGCCCTATTCACTATGGCACCTAGCCAGGTAGGTCAATATGGCTGAATCATAGAATGGGGGGTGGGGGGGAATAAAATATAAAAAGACTTGAAAAGCTAGGAAAGGTCAAATTATGAAGAACTCTAAATGCCAAACATTTTGCTGTTGTGTCCCACTCTTCATGACCCCTTTTCCCGTTTTCTTGGCAGAGATCCTGGAGTGGCTTGTCATTTCTCTCTCCAGCTCATTTTATAGATGAGGAAACTGAGGCAAACAAGGTTACGTATCTTGTTCAAAGTCACAAAGTTTGTGTCTGAAGCCAGATTTGAACTCATGGAGATGAGTCTTCTTGACTTATATGCTGGGCCAACTGATACTACCAATGTCAAACAAAGGGGTAAGATCCCACTGGATCTCATTAAGCTGGGGAAGAAGGGAGATGGCAACATGATCAGACCTATCCTTTAGGAAAATTAGCTTGGCAGTGGGGTAGATAGGATAGGGGATAGACTTGAGGCCAGTTCACTAATTAGAAGGCTATGCAAAAGACCAGACAAGAGAGATTAAGGGCTTTAATGAGAGTGGCATTTATGTGAGTAGAGAGAAGGATATATATATATATATATATATATATATATATATATATATATGTATGTATGTATTTATGTATATATATGAGAGATGTTGTGTGGCAGGTGAAAGGTGAAATGACTGAGGAAACACATTTTTGATCTTTTGAGCATACAGAGTTATTAAGCAATGCACGGTAATTGCCTAACAAACTGGGACCTGGCTCCTTCCTCAGCTTAGGCTGGATCCTGAATACAGAGGGAGACAGACTTTTATACATTAAAAACAATTAATCAAACAGCCAATTACTTAAAAGGAAACAATGCAACATTAAGTAATCTGATTTCTAAATGAATGAAAGATTAGGGACCTTCCAAGTTGGGAGGGGCAGAGCAAATAGGTGAAATTCCCTGAATTCAGAATGAGAGGTGTCCCACTACCCAAAATATCTGTAAGAAATCAAAGGAACCTGGAAATAATAACTGAATGATCAGAAGAGGCCAGTTTTCACTTCAGTAAACCTGCATTTCAGGGGCATGTAATTTTTTTGTAATTTTGTAATTTTTCTAAATTTTTTTTTGTTTTAAAGAGATAACTCTGCATGGATCTGAATTGCCTATAACATTGTTTATATCATGTGATCTAAATATTCATGGGCCACCTAACTTCCCCAGAATCCTCTAGTCTTTAAGTTGCTCTATGCAGCTTGGAATCTGGGGGACCGCAGTGCAGAGTCCAGAAAGTAAAGGATTGCTTAATCCTTTAAGATGTGGGTCTGCTTGAGTTTCTGGTCAGCATAACTTAGGTCCTTGGTTGAGGGTCTCTAAGGAGCAGGTAGAGGTGGTCCAGCTTCCTAGGAAGCATGCAGGGCTAGGTTCAGACAATGCAATAAGGTTTTCTATCAATTTCCATAATCCAATAAAGAAGAAATTGTAATATTGGGCAATGGATTGCATTTTTGGGATTCGAGTGAGGAGCTGAGGAGATCATTAAGATTGTGAGCCTGGTTGACTGGGTGGATGGGGCTTTTCTAGACAATAATAAAAGTTAGAAGAGAAGAGGATTCGCAGAAAAAGATGAGTTCTGTTTTGAACGTGTTAAATTTTGAGATGCCTGCAGCAATCCAGTTTGAGGTGTATAAAGGCAGTTTTGGATGACTGTAGCTCAGGGGAGAAGCTGGGCTTTTGTATATAGATCTGAGAGTCATCTGCATGGAGATAATAATTAAATCAATGGCAGTTGATAAGATCATCAAGTGAGTCAGGATAGAGTGAAAAGAGAAGACCCAGGACAGAGCTTTGGGAGGTACTCATGGTTTGTGCACATGGCAAGGATAAAGAGCCATCATGGAAGATGTGGAGTGACCAGGCGGTTAGGAGGAGAACCATGAGAGAACAATGTCACAAAAACTTCAAGAAGGTGATTAACAATGCCAAATTCTTTACAGGTTAAGAGGGAACAAGATGAGAAAAGATCACTAGGTCTGGCAATTAAAAGGTCATTGGTAATTTTGGAGGGGGAAGTTTCAGTTGAATACTGAGACTGGAAGACAAATGTGGGGGAAGAGTAATAAAAGAAAAAGTTGAAAAAGTAGATCAAGGGTGAAATTATGGAGGATTTTGAAATGTGAGTTTACATCTTAGAGGTAATAGGGAGCCAATGAAGGTTTTTGAGCAAGGATTCTATGAATATGACTAGACAGGTTCATTGGAAGGTATATGTATGGTGGATAAACATACCGCTGGAAGTCCCCAACATATTTGGTGCCAGAACCAGATTAAATTCAATTGGGAAATATTAAACAAATGTAAATAAAAATATAATAGAACATAGATAATGTGGTTTTCTAAGTCAACAATCAGCCCATAGAAATCCTTATGTACAATTTAATGTCTGTTTGAGTTTGATATTATTGGTATGCAGGATGGATTAGAGTTGGGAGAGACTGAAATCAAGAACACCAACCAGGAATCACTCTTTCTCCTTCAGAGGCACTCATATTTTAAGCCAAATCTCACCATGTAGAGTGACAGAATCTGCTTTCTTAATATAAGAATTTCAAGCATCCTCCAGTAGGTGGTCAAATGAATTATCCATGAGGTCCCCAAATCACCCCACCCAAGCCTAACCTGTCTCCCCATTGCCAGCCACACCATACTAGTGGCCTCAGACCACTTTGACCATGAACAAGGCTGATTTTTACTCAGCTTGATAAAAGACAAAAGTACAAACCACTCGCCAGGCCTTACACTGAAAAAAAAGGGGAAAAACATACACTTCAGAGGTTAGAGGGAAAAGCAAAAGAAATGAAGATTTTTCTTCTCCATATGAGAAGAATTTTTTTGTAGCTTGGAAAAAGAGGTAAGGATCCCTTTCTAAGGCCACCAGAGTCTAGTCAGGCAGCTTCATTCTCTCCCTTTTCTCGATGATGGAGGAGAGATAATTAGCTAAAGATGAGCAGCTTGTTCCTGTCACCATAGCTTGGGTGAAGAGCTCTCAACTCATTGATCCGTGATGCTACCTTTCAGTTCCAGAAATGCGGTATCTTTTTTCTTTCCCCAGCACCCTGCAAGAGGAGTAAAAGGCAGCAATGGCTGGCATCTTACTTCTGTGTGAGGATCATTTATCCCAGATTCCTATTAGGACTTGGCTTTCCTTAGCAGGCCACATTTGACTGTTAATGTTTTCAGATAGAATGGGACACAGACTGTGAAACCGAGTTATAGGGGAGACAGAGCACTTTTCCTGTATATAAACTTCATTTCTGGAATTCCCTCTCTCCCTTTCCACTACTGACAAAGCCCAGATCTGCCATCCTTCAGGGCACAGTGCAAGACTTAATCTCTTTTCAGGTTTGGCATTTTCTGCTTAGTAGATTCCCATTTCCTTCTCTAGCCCTCACCTTCACTTTGACAGGCTCTTATTGCATTATCTTGTTTCTGTACACCAGCCAGAGGCATATTGGCAACCCGTGTACTTTTTGGGTCTAACAAATAAATAACTAGGACTGTCTAATCACCATCTGGGCACCCAACCAGCACAATGCTACCAGAAGGATAAAATGAGTACCTATCTTCAAGAGAAGGAAGGAGAAAAAAAAGAGCCCAGGAAATCCGCAACCCGTAACTCCAATTCAATACCTTATACATTTCTTTAGCAATCAATGAGGCAGACAGTTTGTAAGTACCTTTGGGAAGTTAACTTGATGGATGGGGTGTATTCCTGTGATGGAACAAATAAGGTTTGCAAATGGAGCCATTTTGCAGGGGACAATGGGTACTGCAATAGGAATATAAGCAGTACACTTGGGTGCAGGTCAAGAATATGGCATAATGAGCGTGGAGGCTGAGTGGGCAGCAGAGGAGTGATTTCACTTGGAAGCTGACTAAACCTGGAGGAAGACTGGGTTTCCCAACTGGAGGGTAAGTCTGCAGAGGAAGGCTGAAGCATCCATTAGATTATTCATTGTGCAGAGGGGTTCCTAAATAGGCAGTCAGCTGCCTCGGGCACTCCAGGGACTATGGGAGCCCAAAGGAACCGTAGAAAAACCCCACAGTAACAGGTGCTCAATGGCCTGTCCAGATGCGTCTTCAAGTCTATTCATCTGAAGAGAGCTGATGTCTTTCTGGGAACTGAAACTTCCAAGTTCTTCTCCTCATTCTATGAGTGACCTCACCAAAACATCTTACTAACCATGACGAAAGATCCTGAAGCATAAAGCATTAGACCTCTCCCCCCGCCTCGATATCTCTCTCTCTCTCTCTCTCTCTCTCTCTCTCTCTCTCTCTCTCTCTCTCTCTCTCTCTCTCTCTCCTCTCTCCCTCCCTCTCTCTCTTTCCTCTCATCTCTCTTTCATTTCTTCTCCCCTCCCCTTCCCTCCTTTCTCTCCTCTTCTGTCTTCTCTTGTCCTTTCCCTTCCTCCTCTGTCTATATCTGTGTCTACTTTTGTCTTTGTTCCTCTCTTTTCTTGGTCTCTGCCTCTGTTTAACTGTGTCTGTGTCTCTAACTGGTTGTCTTTCTTTGTCTCTATTTCTTTCTCTGTGTCTCTGTATCTTCATCTCTGTCTCTTTTTTTTCTCTTCCTTTGTGTGAAGAAATCCTATCTTTTCCTTTATACCAATGATAAATATTTTTATTTTTTAAAATACTATTTATTTCTAACATTCATTAAAAATTTTTGAGTTCTGAATTCTTTTCCTCCCTCCCAGTCCTCCCCTCCCCATTGAGAAGACAAGAAATGCGATATCAATTATATATGAATTATACATTATATTGTACATAGTACATATATGCCTCAGTTTATACGAGGCAAATTGAATTGATGAAATCATGCAAAACATTTCCATATTAGCAAATGTTGCAAAAAGCAAGAAAAATAAAGAAATAAAAAAATAATGCTTCAATCTGCATTCAGATTCTATTAGTTCTTTCTCTGGAGGAAGGTAGTAATCTTCATCATAAATCTTTTGAAATTATCTTGGATTATTGTATTGATCAAAATAGCCAAATTATTCACAATTCATCTTCATATAATGTTGCTGTTGCTAAGTACAGTGTTGTGGTTCTGCTCACTTTACTTTGCATTAGTTCATATGTATATCTTCCCAGGTTTTTCTGACACGATCCTGCTTGTCATTTCCTTTTTTTTCCCTTTTTCTTTTTGGAGGGCAATTGGGTTTAAGTAACTTGCCCAAGGTCCCATGGCTAGGTTTTTGTTTGTGTGTGCGTTAAGTGTCTGAGGCCAGATCTGAACTCAGGTCTTCCTGACTGCAGGGCCGGTGCTCTACCCACTGCACCACCTAGCCTCCCTGGGTCTGAACAGTTTTATGACCCTTTGGGTAGAGTTCAAAATTGCTCTCCAGAATAGTTGGACCAGTTTACAACTCCATTAACAATGCATTATTTGGGGTGGCTAGGTGGCACAGTGAGTAGAGTGTCGGCCCTGGAGTCAGAAGGACCTGAGTTCGGATCCGGCCTCAGAAACTTAATGCACACACAAACAAAAACCTAGCTGTGTGACCTTGGGCAAGTTACTTAACCCCAATTGCCCTCCAAAAAAAAAGCAAAAAAAAAAATGCATTATTATCCCAATTTTCCCACATCCCCTCTAGCATTTGTCATTATCCTTTTCTGTTCTATTATCTGATCTAATAGGTGTAAGGTGGTATCTCAGAGTTGTTTAAATGTGCATTTCTCTAATTAGTAGTGAATTAAAGAATTTTTATATGACTATATATAGGCATATAGATAATTAGATAGACTACAGAAGAATGTGTATAAGTGTATATGAATAAGCATTCCCCTTTTTACAATGTGTAAGAATGCCTGTTCATGTCCAATGTGTACAGAATACCTATTCATATCCTTGGACAATTTATCAATTGGGGAATGTCTCATATTGTTATAAATTTGATTCAGTTCTCTATATATTTGAGAAGTGAGGCCTTTTTTTATCAGAGAAACTTGCTGTAAGATTCCCCCCCCGCCTCCCCAGTTCCCTGCTTTCCTTCCAATCTTGGCTGCATCGGCTTTATATGTGCAAAACCTATATAATTTAATGTAATCAAAATCATACATTTTACTTCCTGTTCATCTCTTATTTGATTTAATAGGTCAAAATTTCCATACTCCCCTAAATTCACTAGTATTTTTAAAAGTTCATTAACAATTCAGTTGAAACAGTTTTTTGGAAGGTGTGTGTGTCTGTATTCACACACTTAAAAATTACTCTAAACTTTCAAAAAGAACACTTTCAATGATTACAATTTGAATTGAGGAGGGGAAAGGAAATGGTTACTAAATAAAAAGAAATAATAATTGGGGGCCAGTGATCCTTTTCACATAGAGCACCTATGAAATTCTTTTTTCTTTTAACTCCTACCTTAGGTCTGGAAATCCCACCTCTCCTAGGTTGGCCCAAAGTCTTCATTTAAGTGGAGGAGTTTCATTCTTAAAACTTTACCAGTGAAGTGGTGCCATAAGTTTGGAGAATTAATGTCTCATCGTGACTTGGCTATGGAGTTTCCTACCTTCTTTGTGACTGATTCTCTCTTCTTTAGAAAAACAACAACAATAGCAAAATTCAAAGCTGAGAGGATTTGAAGGATGTCTTAGAATTGGAGTGCTTATTGAAAGCTACATTATAGAAAGCAGTGATCTCTAAAACTGACTCAATGCCTTATCTAATAATATCTAATCATTAGGTTATCTCCAAAACGGCCACACCCACCCTTTATTCCTTATAACCCACTACTCCCCTACTCTAAATCCTTCCTGCAGCTGTCCATTCAGAAGCATGTTGACATCTGAGTAATAGAATGAGTGCAGAACTCTGCTAGGAGTCTCAGGGCTTGAGGACATCCCTACAGTACTATCCATGTTACAAACTGACTATTTATTGTCATCCACAAACAGGGATAATATTATTCTGCTAATTGATCATGACACAATTTATCTGTTCCTCAATCAATGGCATAATATCCTCCTTTCACCCCCTGCCAAAGATAGCACAGTCCCTCTTTGGTGAACTATTTCCTCCCATTCTCAACATCCATTTAGGATGATGGGATCACAGATTTCTCACTGACAGAGACCTTAGAAATGATATAACATAATCTCCCCATTTTACAGATGAAGGCCTAGGGGGGAAAATAATTTTCCTCAAAATTTTATATAGGGATAGAACCAGAATTTGAACCAAGGTCTTCTGACACAATGGGATTGTTTTTTGAAAACAGATTTTTCAATAGCTAAATTTACACAATAGCAGGGGAAAAAACCCAGATTTACAAAGCACATCAATTAGAATTTGGCAATTTACTTTAGAGGGGTTCTTCACTTTGCAGAAGGTGCAGAGTCACAGACAGGCGATTTAGTATGTGAGATATTGATTTGTAAAAATTTGATTTTCAAGTAAATGAGAGGAGACCTAGTATAAATACCTGGATTTTTGTTCTGGTTCTGCCACTAACCTCAGTTTTGTAAAATGAAAGTGTTGAACTAGACTAAGTCTTCCAATGTCTTTCCTAGTACTAAAAGTCTGTGATTTTTGTAACAAATTAGAGCAAAAATGTGAAACGCATCCTCAGAGACATGAGTTTATATCTAAATGGGGCCTGTAAGTAAGTCATATTGTTATTCTGATTTAGTATTTTGAGAAGTTGATGGAGAGAAACATTTAAGTACGTTGGCCTGAGGTCAAATAGTAAATCAATGACCTGTCTGAGAACAGGACTCAAGGGTCCTAGATGCCAGACAACAGTCTCTGAGTTCTACTTCAAATCTGAGTAAACCCAAGCTAGGCTTTTTCATCTTTATCTTCTTTTTTTCCCCCAAAATTCGAATTTTGTTGTTTATTTTGTTACTTGTTAGCTGCATCAGTAAGTAAAATGTCTTTTGATCTTAAAGAAATAAAGTGATCACTTTGGAGCTAAATTTGAAGTAGAATGACTATTTACAGATAACCATTTTTCATTTATGTATAATGTATCTTGGGAATAATGGAGGTAGCTACCATTTAATTCCCTAGGAAAATGACCAATTGGTTGGCCCCGGATCTGAGGGCATTTGATCTGCAATGATAAATTAAATTTTGCTCTTAGTAGAAATTCAGTCAAGCTCAAAGTCCTGATAGAGTACTCATCATCTACCACTCCCAACTATATTATCTCATTCCCCACCTTGTGCCTGCAAATGTTCCTGTACACTGAGTCCTCCCTGTTAAGGGTAAAGAAGGGATTTTCCTTAATGATGGTGGATGAAAGCAATTTCACAGAATCAATTTCAATTTTAGAAGCACCTTGAGAATTACCAGGAGTTTGTAAGTTTTATTGTGTTGAATTAATAGACATTTTTGAAGTCAGGATTCTAGAGCTCAGATCATCATTTTTTTCTTCTTCCTGGCTTCACTTCAATGATCATAATGAGAAAAAATGATCTTTAAGTGAAATGTTTGAGTCATATGTTATGCCAATGAGAGGTTCTCATGGAAAATGGTTTTTTCTTAACCACTCAGGCCTGATCACAGATTAAAATTCAGGGGTCAGCTTATTGATAAGATTTCTCCTATACTCTTCCTTCTCTTTTTTAAGGAGACAAAGCTACTATGATTTTTCAATGGGAAATTAAAAGGATAAGAATAACCAGATGGAAAACTGGAATAACACACCCATGATCCTGTTTGTATATATCAGTTCTTCCCAACTGGACCACTAGGGAGTAGGCCTGGTGGTCAATCCTTCCACCTTTAGCCAACTTCATAATAAGAATATAATACTGTTTCAGGGATACAGAATTTTTATATAAGGGCTGGATATTGCTAGTGAGAAGGGAATTAATGGTTTGCTCCTAAGCAGATGAACTCCTTTAGGTCAACAGGGGATCATGTGGTGTGTTGGAAACTCTTATCTACTAAGTTGTTTTTAATACTTTGAAAGAGCTAGCCTTATCCTTTCTCCAAAATCCCAAACCCAGATTATTCTGCCAGATGCCATGAGGTCACAAAGAGATTAAGGCTTTGTTGAATCTGAAAACAGCTGACTGAGGTTAGAACATTAAAATCATGTTTCTAGATCTCTAATGAAAGCCATCTAATTCAATTTTCTCATTTTGTGATGAGGAAGTCTAGAGAAGATGGGTGGTGTTGTTTAAAGTCACATAGTTCATTAGTAGCAATTAGAAGTTGAAACCAGATCTCCTGACTACCAATCCAGTGCTCCCTCAATTTAATGCCTTAGATAAAAGACAAATTAACCAATCAATTTATCAACAAGCTTACTCTGTGCCAGGCACTGTGTGAAACGCTTGGGATACAAATAAAGGCACACACATATATACCTCAAGAAGCTAACATTTTATTTATAAAATATTTACAAAACAGATGGAAGGCAATGTTGAGGACAAGGTTATCTAGATAAATGCTAAAGAATGACCCACAAATCTCGAGTAACAAAGTACCTTAGAGGGTATGTATCACACAAGCCATAGATACATTCTGTTATGCTGGTAGTTGCTCAGGATAAAACACCTGACATGATTATGTTATCATAATAATGATGGTCATGTGGTCTTAAAATAATCATTTATGGTCTAGAGTCTTGTCTTGCTTTGTCTATTAGGAAAGGGGCTTCCACTGACTACTTGCTTAGATAATCTCTGCATGGGTAGAGAGAGTTGATGATGATATTGTGAAAGTTTGAAAATCTTGTTAAGACTACTGTGTTCTTCATTCCACTGAGGTAAACCCGGCCTACCTTTTGTGGTAGACAGACTGCTGAGGTATGACCATTTCTCCTTCAGTCACTCAAGAGTACCTTTGCTTCTAATCCCTGGGTGACCTATTCTCACCTTCATTTGCTTTCCTGTTTTACAAATCCTTACTTCTTTCCCAAATCAAGGTTTCTTCCCTCTTTCCCTCCCCTAGTCCCTTGGCCTGATCCTGCCTATTTGTTGAATGACACTTTGTCCTTCTTATAAGCATCTGCCTTACTCCAAGACATTGTTTCCAGAGAAGCTAGGGAAAGGAGGGTGATAACCTTCAGCTTTATATATTGAAAAGTCATTTCCAGGTTCATTGATCAGGGAATAGCTAAACAAGTTGTAGTATGTGAATTTAATGGAATATCACTGCTCTCTGGTATATGATGAGTAAGATGAAGCAGAGAAGATTGGGAAGACTTATATGAACTGATACAAAGTGAAGTAAACAGAACCCGGAAAACAATATACACAATGACCATAAAACAAATTAAATTGAGTGCTGTGAAATTATAATGACCAAACTTGGCTCCAGCAAAGAAATATGAAAAATGCGCTTTCTTGTCTTTGCTGAGATGGAACATTTATGAGTGTGCTACTCTGTACATGATGTCCTACTTGGATGGCATGTTATTTGGAACTGCCCCCCCCCATTTTTATTCTTTAGTATAAAGGAATGGGAATAAATATTTATACAATGCCTACTATGCTAAGTGCTTTACAAATACTGTCTCATTTAAATTAATTAAATGAGATAATAGTATATAATTCTCTGAAAAGAGAATGGAGGAGGAATACATTGGAAAATGTAGGTGATGTAAAAGCAAAAGATATTAAAAATTAAAAAGAAAAGGCACGTGCCATTCAAATATGTTCCATATGTTAGACTGATTGCATATGTGGTAATAATCCATTGTTTTGCTTAATCTCTCACTTTTAGCTCTTTGAGTCTATTTAAAGCCCTGCAGGACAAACAAAGTTCTCCTCTTGACTGACCCCACCCGTGGTCATGGATTCTTTCTATGCACCCCCAATATTCCCAGGTGGGAAAGAGCAATAGATAATATTTTCTTTGCAAGATAACATGAAATAATTCTACTAGGTAGGAGGTTTACCTAAAAGAATAGTGCCCTTTCCTAACTGCTATATAAGTGAGTTTTAATTATTAATATTATTTTCCCAATAGAAATGACACATTCTTTACATAATTATAATAAAAATATCATATAATATCATATAATGCAATTATCCACAGTATTAAAATGTATATTATATAACAATTATATAATATTGTATATTATATATCTAATGATAATTATTGTATGTAGGATATATTATAATATTCCTATATAATAATGATAGCTAACATTTGTTTAGCCCTTTAAAATTTGCTAAGTGATTTAATGAATATTTTCTTATTTGATCCTTATAGTAGCCCTGGGAACAGGCCTTGGGTTTGGGTGCTATAATTATCCTGATTTTACAGATGAATAGATGGAGTCAGAGGTTAAATGACTTGTCCAAGGGTCACACAGATAGGAATTTAAGCAATGCATTGTTTTTATCTCTACACAAGCTAATCCACAAATACAACAAAGGCGCTTGGATTATTTTTTCCTGTAATATGTCTTGTTTTATTTTTTTTTATCGAATGAACAGTATATGAAAGCAGCTTTTTTTTTTTGGTTCATGGAATGAACAGTATATGAAAGCATATGAAGGCAGCTGGGTCATATAATGGATAGAGCCCTGGACTCGGAATAAGTGAGGCCTGAATTCGAATTTTGCCTCAGATAGGTGTGTGATCCCAGGAAAGGTGCTTAACCTCACAGACTCACTTCCCTCATCTGAAACAGCACTTACTTCACATGGTTGCTGGGAGGTCAAATGAAATAATGTCAAATGCTTTGCAAACTTTAAAGTGTTATATAAATGTTAGATATTATTGTTAAGCTCATAGAGAGTTCTATGTTTGCTTGTATCATGTGTTCTTTCTTCCTTTCCCTCAAGGATATGGAAGTCTCCAAAATGATTTAATTTTTCTTGGTTGGGGTATGAGAATGGGGTGGGGAAGGGTCAGGACCTCTGATTTTAACCCATATCAAAGTCCCTCCAAAGAGGCAGATTGTCAACTTCTCTATGATAGTAGCTTAAAAAGCTGCAGGGGTAAAACTTGGACTCGGTTTTTCCTGACTCCAAAGTGGCCTCTTTATTCATTATGCTATGCTTCTCAAAAATTTAATTCTGAATGCAAATACAGGCATTTTAAAGCACTTTGATGTCTTTGACATTTTAGAGTCTTTGATGAAAATCATTACCAGTCTAGAAGGAGCTCTGAGAAGAACTAGATCTTGGTGAATAAAAAGGGTCTATGGCTTTTAGTTTGGCGGAAAGGTCATGTTTTTGGAAGTAAGAGACTTGAGTTCTAGTCCTAGTCACAATAAACAGATGGGTGATCTTGAATTAATTACTTCAGCTTAGTTATGCCATTTGCAAAATGATGCACTGGGACTAGGATCATCTCTCAGGTCCCTTCTAACTCTACAACTCTAAAAAAGCACACTGGATAGGGCAGCTAGGTGACACAGTGAATAGAGCACTGGCCCTGGAGTCAGGAGGACCTGAGTTCAAATCTGGCCTCAGACTCTTAACACAAAAACTATGTGACCTTGGGCAAGTCACTTAACCCCAACTGCCCTTCAAAAAGCACAAACAAACAAAAAAACACACACACATACACATACACACACACACACACAAAACCACACTGGGATCCTATATTGCTGAACAGAATTTAGTGGGATATACACTACCTGTATACGATTATAGTTTCAGCTTACCCCATTGGTCCATTATAGGAGGCTTTTACTATGTAAATTTTTCCTGTGCCCTACATTGGGTGGTCTAAGCCTCAGGCTGTTCATTATAACTTTATCCCTACGAGTCCAATCAACTAATTCCACTGCAAAGAGAAAACTTGGACAGATGTGTGACTCACTTGGATGTCAAATTAATTCAGCACAAGCACTATATAATGAATTCCAAACGACTGGGCACTTACCAATTCATTTGAACATGGCACAAAAGAATTTCAAGCAGATTGTTGAATGTGTTTCTAGTTTAGGGTTTCTATGAGCATTTCATTTCTGGGAAGAGAAAGGGATGATTGGGAAATAGAACCCGAATTTAGAGAACTGCCTTTGCTGATCCTCTGCCAAACAATTTGGAAGGGGACACAGTGTGAGGGGAAATCACTGTCTTGCCAGCATCTCAAAACTCAGACTTCATTTGGAAACAATGGTATATTGCCTCTAAGTGAAGGGAGACAAGATCAGCTTCCTTGCTACCTCTCTAGCTTCTCTATGAGGGGAAATTGCCAATTTTGATGTTCAATAAAAATGTTTATGTATTTATTTTAAAGATGCTTTCTCCTCCCAGACTTAACTTTACATAACAAAAATCCATCCTTTTGAATATACGTTCAAAACCATTCGCAGAAGTTTTGTAACATACAAATAGCAACAATTTATCAGCTACACACTCTCCATTCCTTTCTGATCCTTTTGACCAGCCATTCACATGTATATATGTGTTTGCTCTTAAAAATGACAGTTGGAGGCATTGTGTATAATGTTATTCTAGTTTTATGCTGTTGAATGAAATTGGATGGTTTAATAGGGACAGTCAGTTAGTGTTTGACTTGTGATAATGGAATGCTTATTTACTTTCAGGTTGAAAATTCTATGGGGAACTTTCCAGAGAAGAGCTTAAGTTTATAATCCAGCATTATAGAGAGGGTGATGTGGTGAATAGAGGAAAAACCTGGATTCAAGACTGACCTTTACCACATACTAGCTGAGTGACTATAGACAAGTCACCCAAACTCTTAGGGCTCTGGGGCAACTCTCTAAGATTATTAAGGATAGAAACAAGCATTTTTTTTTTTTTTGCTTTTTGGAGGGCAGTGGGGGTTCAGTGACTTGCTC
This sequence comes from Gymnobelideus leadbeateri, assembly GCA_011680675.1. NCBI lineage: Eukaryota > Metazoa > Chordata > Mammalia > Diprotodontia > Petauridae > Gymnobelideus > Gymnobelideus leadbeateri. Next base: position 272,369 of record WOXC01002780.1, read on the forward strand.
AAGGTCACAGGGCTAGTTTTTGTGTTAAGTGTCTGAAGCCAGATTTGAACTCAGTCCTCCTCACTCCAGGGCCGGTGCTCTACTGACTGCGCCACCTAGCCGCCCCTGAAACAAGCATTTTGGAAAAATGCTTACTAGGTCTCAGGCATATGAAAGTCCTTATAAACATCACTTCATTATATCTTCACAAAGACTCTGGGAGGCATATGCTATAATATATTCCCCCAAAAGGATAATAATACCCCAATTTTACAGTTGGAGAAACTGAGGAAGACAAGGTAAATGACTTGCCCAGGGTTGCACAACTAGTAAATGTCTAAAGCAGGATTTGAACTCAGGTCTTCCTGATTCCAAGTCCAGCTTATAACTGCAGAGTGGTTGTCAATGAATTGGTAGTAGAATTTTCCCACACCAGTGAAACTAACAATCTTAACAAAAAAACTAAAAAAAGAATTATACAGTCCAATGGTCATAAATGAGTCTTTGAAATTATGTGGAAATTAGCCAAATGAATTTTAGATGAGCCTCAATACTCTTACCAAATGACTTTGTGGTTCTTGGTCTACCATTCATCATAGAGATAAAAGTTTTCATAATCCTAATTTATTGAAGGTTAATCAACATTAATGTAACATGACTTAACACAAATTAATTAGACTTTATTAACATTTGCTTTGTATAGCATGTGAACCATGTTAGACCTTTCTTTGTCTCATGCCAGTCTACCTGTATAGTAGGGTAATTGTTGCTCACCACACCATGTGTATATTCCATCCCATGTATCATTGGTCTCAAGAGTAATTGATGCTTGAAGGTGCTAATCAAAAAGAGACAACGTTGGAAATTTTAAAGCACGTCCCTAAGTGTGGTCCATTGCTCATCCCCTCTTCTACTTAGGCTCCAAACCTTAATTCTCATCTGCCAAGGACAGTTCACTCTCTTTTAGGTGATATTCATTTTCCAAACCCTAGGAACACTGGGATTCCATGACTGTCAACCACTCTGGGTAGAATATTGGTATCAGAACATGGCAGAACTGGAGTTTGAACTCCTGTTCTCTCACTACTGAGATCTGTGATTTCCTGAAGGCAACTCAGCCTACTCTCCCCCTTCCATTTAATTCTGGGCCTACCTCGTTGTCCATTTATACTGTTTGTATCCAATTAGCAGGGCCGCTAGGCGGCACAGTGGCTACAGTGCTGGACCTGGAGTCGGGAAGATATGAGTTTAAATCCAGTCTCAGACACTTACTAGCTGTGTGACCCTGGGTAAGTCAATTACGCTTGTTTGCCTCAGTTTCCTCATCTGTAAAATGAGCTGGAGAAGGAAATGGCAAACCACTGTGGTATGGAGTCATGAAGAGTCAGACTAAACAATAAAATAACAACCAAATTTGTACATATATATACCCATACATATACACATATTATATATATATATGTATATACATATTACATATATGTATATATTATATATATACATATATGTATATAAATTGATGGATAAACTCTAAAAATTATAACCTATGTCATAATTTGGACAACAGATTTTCTTCAACCAGCTGATTTTTCCCATGTGGATGGTTAGGTCACAGCTGCTAAAAAGAGTTTGTACTAACCATCTACACAGCATATTTGGGTGTGGGAATATAATGATAATATGACTTTTTACCTATATACACTATTTATTAAAATTTTATTTATTTATTTTTAGTTCTCAACATTCATTTCCACAAGATTTTGGGTTCTATTTTTTTCTCCCTATCTTTCCTCTACCCCACCCCAAAATAACAAGCCTACTGAATACCCCTTCTCCCAATCTGTTCTCTCTTATATCCTCCCCCATCACCCCACTAACTTTCTAGTAGGGCAAGAAGGATTTCTATACCCCAGTGCCTGTATATATTTTCCAGTTGCATATAAAAAACAATTTTTTTGGACATTTGTTTTTAAAACTTTGAGCTCCAGATTTTTTCCCTTCTTCCCTCCTTACCCACTCCTACTGGGAAGATAAGCAATTCAATAAAGGTTGTACATGTGTAGTTAGCCAAATAATTTCCATAGTAATTATATTGTGAAAGACTAACTATATTTCCCTCCATCCTATCCTGCCCCGCACTTATTCTATTTTCTCCTTTTGCCCTATCCTTTTTCAAAAATGTTTGCTTTTAACTGTCCTCTCCCCCAATCTGCCCTCCCTTCTATCAAATCCCCTCTTATCCCCCTACCCCCTATTTCCCTGTAGGTAGGATACCCAATTGAATGTGTATGTTATTCCGTCCTTAAGCCAAATTCAATGAGAATAAGGTTGTCCTACTCCCTTTCACTTTCCTGCCATTGTAACAGTTTTCTCTTGCCTCTTTTATATGAGATAATTTGCCCTAATCTATCTCTCCCTTTCTCCTTTTCCCAATAAATTCCTCTCTCACCTCTTAATTTTATTTTTTAGATATCATCCCTTCATATTCAACTTGTCCTGTGCCCTCTGTCTATGCATACATGAACATACATATGTCCACACTCACATATATTTTTATGTACATACATCTTCCTATACACACACACACACACACACACACACACACACACACACACACACACATATATATATATATATATATATATATATATATATATATATTCCCTTCAACTATCCTCATACTGAGAAAAGTCTTATGAGTTACATTTATCATTTTTCCATGTAGGAATGTAAATAGTTCAACTTTAATAAGTTCCTTATGATTTCCCTTTTTTTGTTTATCTTCTCATGCTTCTCTTGCTTCTTGTATTTGAAAGTCAAATTTTCTGTTCAGCTCTGTTTTTTTCATCAAGAATGCTTGAAAGGGGTGGCTAGGTGGTGCAGTGAGTAGAACGCCGGCCCTGGAGTCAGAAGGATCTGAGTTCGGATCCGGCCTCAGACACTTAATGCACACACAAACAAAAACCTAGCTGTGTGACCTTGGGCAAGTTACTTAACCCCAATTGCCCTGAAAAAAAAAAGAATGCTTGAAAATCCTGTATTTCATTGAATGACAATATTTTCCCCTGTAGTATTATAATCAGTTTTGCTGGGTCGGTGATTCTTGATTTTAGTCCTAGCTCCTTTGACCTCCAGAATATCATATTCCAAGCACTTCAGTCCCTTAATGTAGAAGCTGCTAGGTCTTGTGTTATCCTGATTGTGTTTCCACAACTCAAATTGTTTCTTCCTGACTGCTTGCAGTATTTTCTCCTTCACCTGGGAACTCTGGAATTTGGCTATAATATTCCTAAGTGTTTTCTTTTGGGGATCTTTTTCAAGGGGCAATTGATTAATTCTTTCAATTTCTATTTTGCCCTCTGGTTCTAGAATATCAGGGAAATTTTGCTTGGTAATTTCATGAAAGATGGTGTCTAAGCTTTTTTTTTTTATCATGGCTTTAAGGTAGTACAATAATTTTTAAATTATCTCTCCTGGATCTATTTTCCAGATCAGTAGTTTGTCCAATGAGATATTTCACAGTGCTTTCTATTTTTTTCATTTGTTTGGATCTGTTCTATAGTATCTTGATTTCTCATAAAGTCAGCTTCCAATTGCTCCAATCTAATTTTGAAGGAGTTATTCTCTTCAGTGAATTTTTGAAATTCCTTTTCCATCTGGCAAATTATGCTTTTTTTTTTAAATTAATTTATTAGTTTAGTTTCAGTTGACAAGATTCAATTCCATAGTTCCTTGATTTTCAAATTTCCTTTACTTCCCTCCCCCCTCCCCTCATGACATCATATAGTACAGTATAGGGTCTGCAAATGTATTCATATTAAACATTATTCCAATTACAAAGGCATATTGTACTAGGTGGGATGAAAGATGGTAAGGAAGAAGTACAACCAAACAATGAGAAGAACAAGATCATTTAGTTTGCTTCCATCAGGATTCAGGCTCAGTTCTTTCTAGTTATATCTCTGGATGGCATATTTCTCACTTTCTTGAGTCATTCGGGATTAACTTATATCACTGCATTGCTGAAAAGAGTCCAGTCTGTCATAGCTGGTCGTCACAGATATGGTATGTCTGTGATTGTATACAAATTTCTTCTGATTCTACTCTTCTCGCTCAGCATCAGTTTGTATAAGTCTCTCCAGGTAATTATGAAATCTGTCACCTCCTCGTTTCTCAAATTATGCTTTTTAATACATTTTTTTTCCTCATTGCCTTGTTGGGCCTCTTTTGCCTTTTGAATTAGTCTATTTTTTAAGGTGTTATTTTCTTCAGTGTATTTTTTGTTCTCCTTTAGAAGGCTGTGGAATTTCTTTTCATGATTTTTCTTGCATCATTCTAATTTCTCTTCCCAATTTTTTCTTCACTTCTCTTAGTTGATTTTCAAAATCCTTCTTGAGCTCCTCCATGGCCTATAACCAATTCATATTTTTCTTGGAGGCTTTTGATGCAGGAAGTCTGACTTCATTGCCTTCCTCCCATTCCATGCCTTGATCCTTTTTGTCCCCCCCCAAAGGATTCTATGGTTTATTTGTGCTTCCTCTGCTTGCTCATATTGCCAGGCAATTACTTGACTTTTGAGCTCTTTGCTATGGTAGAACTCTTCTTCCAGAATGGAGAGAGCTTAGTCCCAAATAGTTGGAGTTTTTTCAGCTACTGGAGCTATTAGGAGGGTGCCCTCTCTATAGCCCCACAAGCTCTGGCACACTGGTCACACACTCCAGGACCTCCACCCAAGACCATGATCCAGATCCAGGAAGATGAAAGCAAGAGCAATTACCCTCTGATTGGTTGCTTGGTTCCCTCACTATCTGCAGGCCAGGAGCTCCTGAGGTAGGAACCTATGCTGCTTCTCACCCTGGGGGCAGGGGCCAGAGCACACTCTTCCATCCTGCCCCATTCCAACAGAGTTCCACACTGACCTTTTACTTTGTCTTTGGCATTTATGGGTTGAGAAGTCTGGATACACCACAGCTTCTGGTGCTTTACTCTCCTGAAGTCTGCTGTGGCCACTGCTGGTTGGGGCTGCCCTGGGGCCAAAACTGCTCACCTGGGGCTGGGCTGGGCTCCCAGGTTGGTCTGTTAGACCCTTACAGTTGGCCTCTCATGCTGCCTTCAAAGAGAGATTTGTTTCTCTCTGTCACTCTGTGGGTTCTATAGCTCTAAAGTTTGTTTAGAGTCATTCTTTTACATGTATTGGAAGTGATTGGAGTGGGAGCTCATGCCAAGTTTGTGCTTCTACTCCACCATCTTGGCTCTGCCCCCATGTACATTCTTTATGGTTATTAAAAATGCTTTATGATGCATCAAGTAAACAAGTATATATTAAGCTCCTACTATGTTCTGGGCATTCATTGTCCTAAGTGCCAGGGAAACAAGAATGGGGAAAAAATAGTCTTTGCCCTCAAAGAGCTCACAGTCTAATGGAGGAGATAATATGCAAATAACTATGTACAAACAAGATATATACAGGGTAAATTGGAGATAACATCAGAGAGACGTTAAAATTAAAGAGGACCAGGAAAGACTTCTTGTAGAAGGTAGGTCTTCAAACCAAGATCTGAAGGAAGTCAGAAAAACTAGGAGGCAGAGTTCTGGGCATGGGGAACAGTTAGTGAAAATGCCAGATCAGGAGATGGTCATGTGTGAGGAAATGCAAGGAGGCTGATGTCACTGAATAGCTTAGTGTGCAAAGAGAAATAAGATGTGAGAAGACTAGGAAGGCAACAGGCTAAGAAGGGCTTTGAAAACCAAACAGATGATTTTTTATTTGACCCTGGATGTAACAGGGAGCCATTGGAGTTTATTGAATGGCTGTGTGTGTGTGTGTGTGTGTGTGTGTGTGTGTGTGTGTGTGTGAGAGAGAGAGAGAGAGAGAGAGAGAGAGAGAGAGAGATATTAATTTGACAACTGAGTAGAGGATGGCTTGGAGTGGGGAATGATGTGTCAAGGAGACCACACCCGGCTGCTGTAATAGTCCCATCCAGAGGAGAGAAGGGGGCATATGGGAGAGATATTACAAAGGCAGAAACAATTTGTATATGGAGGCTGGGAGTGAGGACTCAAGATGACACCTTGCTGGTGTTAGCCTGGATAACTGAAAGAATGGTGGTGCCCTTGATAGTCATAAAGAAGTTAAGACAAGTTTTTGGGGAGAAAAATTATGGGTCTGGTTTTGTATAAATTGAGATTAAGATATCTATGAGACGTCCAATAGGCAGTTGGAAATGTAAGTTCGGCAGTAAGGAAAGAGCTTAGACTTGAATAGATTTGGGAATTATCAGCATAAAGATAATTATTACATTCATGGGAATCAAAGAGATCACTAAGCAAAACAGTATAGAGGAAGAAGAGAAGAAGATCCAGGCCTGAGGCTCAGGGTTCACCCACAGTTAGTGGGCATTAGTTGGATGATGATCCAGCAAAGGAAACTGAGAAGTGATGGCCAGACCAGTAGGAGGACCATCAGCAGAGGGCACTTTCAGGAAAACCTAAAGAGAAGAGTATCTATTAGCAACTCCATGAACAGGATACTCTATCTCCTCTCTCAGTACCTTGGCACTGGCTGTCTCCCATACCTGGAATGCCCTGCTCCTTCACCTCAACTTCTTGTTTTCTCTGGATTCCTTAAGACCTAGTTCAAACCCCACCTTCTGCAGGAGGCATTTTCTGGTCCCCTGACTGGTGATGTTTTCTCTCACCTTACCTTTCATGCTTAGTATATATCTTCTCTGTGCCTAGTTATTTACATGACTCCCTGAAGTCAGATGCCATGTTTTCCTCCTATCTCTAGTGCTTAGCATAATGACTGGCATGTAGCAAGAACTTAATAAATATCAGTTGAATGATTACGTGGTAATTTCCATAAGACTACAAACAACTAACTCTGAGATTTGAAGAGATCACTGCTTATGAGGGAGATTTAATTTGATTCAATTAAAAAGCCTTTATTAAGTGCCTTTTTTTTTTTTTTTTTTGCTTTTTGGAGGGCAATTGGGGTTAAGTAACTTGCCCAAGGTCACACGGCTAGGTTTTTGTTTGTGTGTGCATTAAGTGTCTGAGGCCGCATCCGAACTCAGGTCCTTCTGACTCCAGGGCCGACACTCTACTTACTGTGCCACCTAGCCACCCCTAAGTGCCTATTTTCAAGGCATTGTGCTAGGCTTTGGGATAGAAAAACAAAAATGAAAAAATCCCTGCCCTCAAGGAGTTTACATTCTACTAAGACAATATAATGTTTATCTGGGGGAATATAAGGGAGAGTTTTGTGGAGGAAAATTCTAATTGTCATAATTTTTATAACCTCACTTTTTAATTTGATCCCTTAAAGATGGCAAAATGTGTAGGAAAATGCTCATATAATATACCTGCTATAATTTCTGATGAGCTCCAGGTTTTCTTATTCCTTGTGATGTTAAAAATACTAACATTTTTCTGTTATATACCATGTGTTTCTCTAAGTGCAGTTCAGCAACATATAGAATTGGTGACTCAAAGATTAGGTGCCTATTTTTTCTCTTCCTTCCTTTGTTATCCCTGTTCATTGTGATTTCCCCCTCCTTTCTTTGATTCTCCAGTGGTGCACAGGTGTGGAGGTGAGATATTTTCCCCTTTATGTAAACCTTAAAAGATTGTCCTTCACCAGGTTGATAGCAGTCCTGGCTTTGCACCATTTATCTGAAAATGGGGCTCCTATAAGCCAATGATTAAATTTGAGCAAATGGGATTCTTGTTGCTTTTTCAAGAAATAATTTAATGAATTCATTTGGCACTATCCAGAGATCACATGTTATTTGGTAAGTGTTCCATTATCATTAAGAAGTAACTAATGGGCAATTAATTTAAGGGATTATACACTTAGCTAATTTGATGATTTTTAATTTTGGTTAGATTAAAATATACAGGATCACATAAATCACTATTAGGCTGGCCCTAATAAGCGAAACCCTCAATTTTCTCCTTGTCACTCAGAAATGGAGCAGAGGCTTGGCTCATCATTTACACATAGCTACCCCCTAGGAAGCCTCTTTAGAGCTGTAGACTGGACAGAAGATCCCTGCTCTCGTCACTATCCTGATAATTATTTTCTCCCAGGTGTCTTTTTTTTGAGTTTTATCTGGTGACCCTATTTGACTTTATCTCACAGAAGAGCATTTGATGTCCCTGACACTCAAGGTCTTCCATGGGAAATTCCTTCTTAGATCTGCAAACCAAAAGGATCAAATCTGGAAAAGGACAGTCAAAACCTAAGGAGTTTCTGGTTGGTTTCTGAGTCCAAACCTTGAATTAAGGAAGGTCACACTAAATAGGGACTCTTAGCCTGGAGATTTCAGGGGGTCTGTGAACTTCAATAAGAAAAAATATATTTCTATTTTCATTAATCTTTAACAGGATCGAACATTTCTTTCAATTATGAATTGAATAAAAAACATTATTCTGAGAAGGGGTCCATAGACTTCATCAGATTGCTAAAGGAGTTCATTGTCAAGGTTAAGAATTCCTGTTCTAGGGAGATCTTGGGAGACTTGGCCAACTAGAGACCCTCCCTAGATCCCACTCTCAAGTGTCCCCAGGTGTCGGCTGCTCACTATAAGGTATAACAGTCTCAGCAAGGGAGACTTGTTATTGATTGGGGTGATCTTTGTTTCTGTGGAATGGTAAGTACTAGTTTTCTCCTCAGCATCTCCGCTCTCTGCTATCTTCCTTTCCTCTGCTTTAAAATATGCAGCCCCCCTCCCTTCTTTTGCCCAACTACCTTTTATGTATTTTATGCTCCTGTCTAACTGTTCCTTGAACTTGTCCTATCCCCACCCTCCCCCATGCATCTGTTCAGGCCATCCTTCACAGCTGAGTTGCACTCCCTTCTTCATCTGCCCCTGTTGAAGCTTCTCTTCCTTTAAGGCAAAGAAATCCTTAACCTGTGGGTTGTGGATAGATTTCATGGAGTCTGTGAACCTGGACCAGAAATATTTTGTCTTTATTTCAATGAAGCCTTAACTGTTTCTTTTAGCTGACAGTAATCTCTCCCTTATTAGATTTGTTCCATTCCTTCATCTGGGACTCTCCTTTGTCTCTGTCGAATTTGGTTAGAAGTCACACTGATTTGTGAATGCGCCTAATTTCCTGTTTTAGATTGTAAATTCCATGACATTAGTGAGTCTGTCATTCTCAATCTTTGTATCACTAGCCTTAAACATAGTGCCTTACACACAGTAGGTGCTTAATAAATGTTGAACTGGGACTTTAAAGTCAACTTAGGTTGACTTTGCTATCCCCTTTCACTATCATCTTATAGTTTTTCTGCTTTTCATAGTCAAAATACTTAGGTGGATTCCATACTAAAATTTATGGAAACCACGTGGTTCCATTAATGAGTGCAGGACTTGGAGTCAGGAAGATCTGAGTTCAAATCCTGCCTTAGACCCTTAGCAGCTATGTGACCCTGGGTAAGTCTGTTAACCTCTTTCAGTCTGTAAAATGGGCATAATAATAGCATTAGATTCCCAGGGTTTTTGTGAGGATCAAATGAGATAATATTTTTAAAGTATTTAGCAAAATTTGAAGTACTAAGTAAATGCTGGCTTTTATCACCATTATTATTGCTATTTATTTATAATAACAATAAATTCAATAATTGGATCATGTCGACTTTGAAGAAGGTCTTAGAGGTCTTCTCAGGAGTGGTGTGGAGCCAGCTTGAACAGGCTGGCGAGAGCCGATTGTTAAATTTTCAATGTGAATATTTACACTTCAGAAATTCACAAATGATACAAATCATTTTGATTTATTATCTTGTTGATCGTCTAGGCTTAAGAAAATGATTGGGAAAATGTGAGTGGTGCAGATGCAACTTGAAAGTGTGTCTTGTGCACATTCCCCCTGATTGTTAAACATTTTCCAGAATGCTCCTAAGAATTCCCTGCCAAGGTTGCCTTTCATCTATATTCCTTATTTATCTTATACATACCAAGTTATTGACGTGTTGTCTATTCCACTAGACAATAAGGTTCTTGAAGACGGGGACCTTTTTCTCAGTGTTTTACATCAGTGGCGTCAAACTCAAACAGAAAGTGATTCTTTCCCTATGGGCAATATATCTACTTAGAAAACCACAGATCAACATTATCTATGTTTTATTTTTTGTTAAATATTTCCCAATTACATTGGGGAAGATAATTCATGAAAGGAAGCTTAAAAGAGAGGGCAGATGAAGTAGTAAAGGGGTGGGAGGGAGGGGAAAATGAAAGTACTTAGTATGGGAACAGGGTAGATAAAGTCTGTGGAGATGAGATAGATATGTAGCCTGAAAAGGAATGGAGCCATGGATGTTTTGGGTATTTTTCCTTCAAGTATAGGTTCTAGGACGAACCAGCAAATCAGAGGAAGGGGAAGTCCAGGGATAGGGTGAATTTCCAGGGGTAAGCAGATTTCTGCAACATGAGAGAGAAAAGTAAGAGTCAGAAATGCAGCTATCTCCTTATCACTGGAAGGGTCTCAAGCAAACATTTGATGGACTATTTGTTAAGAATGTCATAGAGGAGAGGCCAGTCCAGATAGAAATTGGAAACGGACTTTTCTTACTCAGAAGGTCTATGATTCTTTGATTGAATGAATGGTTTACATTAAAAAAATGGGCAGCTAGGTGGCATGGTGGGTAGAGCACTGGGCTTGGAGTCAGGAAGATTCATCTTTGTGAGTTCAAATTCAACCCCAGACACAAGCTGTCTGACCCTAAGCAGGTCACTTCACCCTGTTTGCCTCAGTTTCCTCATCTGTAAAATGAGCTGGAGATGGAAATGACCAACCGCTCCAATATCTCTGCCAAGAAAACCCCAAAATGGGGTCACAAAGAATCAGACACAACTGAAGAACTTTTATGACCTCCACTTTTGCACTATGTTAACTTTCTATCTATGGTCACAAAGGGAGTTAATGAGAGAATGTGGACTAGACCCCACGTACCTTGCCTAGTCTGATGAATGGTCTTTTTCATTGTATTAGACTGCATCTGACAAGTTAAAATTATAATTGATCCAACACTTTATCCACAAAGCAAAGCAGGAAAAAGGTCACCAACTAACTGCATCTTATCTCCGGAGAGTTGGCTACAGGTTGCTATGAGGATTCATGGGGGCTTCTGGGACAAATCTTTGCCAATCCTTCCACAGAGGGAGTCTAATCCTTTGCCATGTTCCTACCTAATCATAAACAAGGCTGGATTATTTTGCGTGTGTCTTAATCCTTTCATCCCAGACTGAGGGTGAGGTATCACGGTGCTCTTGGAGTGAATGGACATTTTCCCTTTTGCTTCTGCCATTGCTGCCTGTCTAGATTTACACCCGCTAGGCATGTCCAGTTCAGTGCTCAGTGTCAGGCCGACAGTGAGAATTTAGCAGGGTTGCTCAACAGAAAATCGATGAGAGATGAGAATATTAGTACAAAGAATAATAGGGGAATTATTTGGTATAAGGCAAGAGCTGGGGCCTCTGATTCCCAATAGGGGGAGGAATGTAGGTGATGAATGATTGGATATGTCAATACTGGGGTTGGGATACCCCTCAAATGACTCAGTTTGCTTGTCTCGAAAAATAACCAGGAAGAATGAGCTCTGAACGAGCTACAGGATCACAGCATTCTAAGGCCAGCCTTAATAATATATGACTCAATTTTCCTGGGATTTGATTTGACATCTGCCTAGGGAGCAAGGGAATTAGTCATGTGAAAACACGGGGAGTCTTATCTCTCCTGATTATGCTCTCTTTGTGGCTAGGAGGCCAGAGGTCTTTCCCTAGGTCTACTTGGGGTTGGGACTAGACAACCTCACATCCTTTTTGGCTCCAAATTTCTGTGGTTCTATGATTAAGTAATCTTCCAATTGAAGAGCTTAAATGGGATGGTTTGTTCCTCTCTTGGACTGATTAATCAAGGAGGGAGGTGAAGGAATAGGAACTTGAGAAGCCTGGGGCTTTGTCACAAAGTCCAGTTACTTAATAGTGTGGTGAGGATGTTAGACTTAAAAAAAAATTTTTTTTAATTTATCATTTTGGATATTAGACTTTTGCATTTTATCTTTGTTTCAGCTGAGTTAGGTTTGGGATCCTTCTTGAGGTAACCACCTGAAAGGGACATAAACAAGATTCCCACATAATAAATAAACTTTAGATATAGGAGATGGCTTTAAACCCACCCAGCCAGAGGGAGAAAATTGTCCTTTGTCAAGTGTGACTGGCAGCAGAGATGACCAAACCAGTGGGCCATTTGTTGGAGCTCATTATGTGTCATACTGCTCTGTTGAACTGTGTAGACAAAGATCCCCAAGGACAATTTACTTGTCTGCCCATCACTAAACTGAAATGCTATATTTGAGTCTGTGTGACTCTGAGGAAAACAATGTGCTGAGAATATGTGGTAGTCTCTTATGATGTCACCTCTAGAATGTTCTGAGTACTTTGGAGACCAACTTCTGCAAAGAACCTACACCTGGAATTCTACTTTGGTATGATTTTATCTTTTATCTTGAAAAAAAGAGATGATCTGAAACATAAGCACATAGGTGGCAAGATAACTGCTCCAAAATATAATATAGGTAATAGGGGAAAAAAAGACCTAATGGAATTTTCCAAATCATGTACCATGGAACCCTGGTGTTCAGACTAAAGGGAATCATTAGAGTGCTTTAAGAAAAATTCAATGCTGGTTATAATTATTCCTCTAAAATATGAAATAGAAAATTAAGTATATTAAAAACATTTTATATAGTGATTTTCAAAATAAGCTTAGTCCCCTCTAACACCCAACTTTCCCCAAGCTCTGCCTTTTCTCAGGAGGGGAGGGGAATTCCATTCTGCCCCTTCCTCACCTCCTGGACCAGCCTTTAAGATTTGAATTCATCGGGGAGGCTAGGTGTCGCAGTGAGTAGAGCATTGGCCCTGGAGTCAGAAGGACCTGAGTTCGGATCTGGCCTCAGACACTTAACCCACACAAACAAAAACCTAGCCATGTGACCTTGGGCAAGTTACTTAACCCCAATTGCCCTAAAAAGGGGAGGCTAGGTGGCACAATGAGTAAGAGCGCTGGCCTCGGAGTTGGGACGACCCGAGATCAAATCCGGCCTCAGAAAATGAGCACCCACACACAAATAATGACTAGCCGTGTAACCTTGAGCAAGTTACTTAACCCCAATTGCTTAAAAAAAAAAAAAGATTTGAATTCATGTAGTTCATGTCTCATGGTTGAATCATTTTAGGAAATGCTGTTCTATACCATCTGGTTATTTGAAGCCAGGGCCTTGGAAGATGAGGTAGAGATACATTGCAAGTTCTTTCACATTCAGATTTCCTTCCTTATGGCTTAAATAATCAAGGGTGTATGCAAAAAGGCAAAATGGCTATGTTCTTTTTCTTCTGTGGGTAACTGAGGTTTGAATGTGGATATGGAAGCAAAAGTATATCATACGTGTTCCACTGAGCATCTCTCTTGGCCAAATGAAAATTCAGAGGAGCGTGGGGTATGGAGGAGGTGCCCAATCTGAGAAGCTTTTTGGTTCCACCTATGACTGACATATTGAAGAAAAATGCAGTATGTGGTTTTTAGTTAAAGACATCCTTATTTCTTTCCCAAAATTATTCTATAGTGTCATGAAAATAGTGTTGAATATCATCAGCATATTGGCCTTTAGCCCTAGCTCTCTCTCTTTCACTACTTAGCTTTGTAACCTTGGGGAAGGGACTAAATCTTTTTGATTCTGAGTTTCATCATCTGTGAAAAGAGGCAGCTAGTTCAGATGGGACAACTTCAAAGTGGGGGCATTGGAATGACCACAAGGGGGTTGGATTTGACCACAAGGGATGAGTTGAGAAGACGGGTCCCATCCTTGCCTCACCTCCCCTACAGTTAGTACTGGGACTTGTCTCTAACACAACTCAAATACTTCCTTTAACATTTCTTTGGGTAACTTTACTCATTCCCTTATGTATCAGTTGTACAGAAATGTGTTGGTCCTTCATGGAGGTTATAGTATCATGACCTAACTTGTGATGTAGGCATGAGGCAGCATCTGTGTTGGCAAAACTCCACCTTTCCTTAGCCACACTGGCTTCACCTGATATCCTCTGGATTGTGACCACTGCAGTCTTCGAGCTCTGGGGAAAAGTAACTATGTGCAATAATCCTTGCAGAAATTTTCATTTTTCAGTGGGTAAGAGTGAGGAGCATAGAATGAACAGATACAGATGGGTTACAATGACATTATCTTGTACTCCCAATATACCTCTCTTGAACTTCCTTGTTTCTGGGGAGGCACCATCATGCTTCCTGTTCCCCGGGTTCTCAGTCTCTATTTTATCCTTGACTTCTTATTCAATTGAAACTGTTCTGTTCAAAGTTGCCAACAGTCTCTTAATGGCCAGATCCGATGGTCTTTTCTCAGTTCCCATCCTTCACGGACCCTCTGTGACTGTGTTGACCACCCCTACCTTTTGGATAGTTATTCTTTCTTTGCATTGTCTGGATGCTGCTATCTTTGGTTCTCCTATTTCTATGACCATGCCTTAATTTCCATTACTTGTTCAGATCACACTCCCTAACAGTAGGTATTCCCTTTTCTCAATGTGGATTATACACACATATAAATATATGTATGTGTGCTTGTGTATCTAGCCATAATCTTTCTCCTCAACTCCAGTCTCACACATAAGTGCCTACGAGATATTTTGATGTCCCATAGGCATTTCAAAGTCAACATATCCAAAAGAGAATTCATTACCTTTCCCCCTTCAGGCCTCTTCCCCCCAGCCCACCTGTTTTCTGAATTTCCCTATTTCTGTTGAGCATACAATTTTATCCATTTAGTCACTCAGGCTTTCAAGCCTAGTGTTATTGATTTCTTTTCACTGTCTCTCTCACCCCAGGTATTGAAGTCATGCTATGTTTACCTCCCCAACATCTCTTGTATTTTTCCTCTTCTCCTTACTCATACAACCATTACCTTAGTTCAATGCCTCATAACCTCTCACCTAAACTAAAGTAATAGTTTCCTAATTTAGTCTCTTTGCCTCAGGTCTATCCCCTCTCTAATAAATCCCCAACACAGCAGCTGAAGTGACTTTTTCTTCAAGTGCACGACTGCTCATGTCACTTCCTTACTCTTCATTAACTCTAGTGACTTTCTATTGATTTTAGGATCAAAGGTTATTTTATCTGTCTCATCCCTACCCCCACCCCCAGTCCCCTAAGATCGCTTCCCTAGGGATACCCTGACCTCACGCTCTCAACTCACACATTGCCAAATCTTGTTTCTATCCGTGCAACAACACCCTTCATATATCTCCTTTCCTTTCCATTCACTCAGCTATCACCCTATATATAGGCTCTCTTCAATTTGCCTGGATTATGGTAATGGGCTTCTAATCGGTCTTCCTGTCTCTAATAACTTCTTTTTTATCTTCTTCCATTATTTTTATAGTGAGAAAGATTTCCTCAGTCACAGTTATTGTTTTTCCATATAGGAATGTAAATAGTTCAACTTTGATAAGTTCCTTTTGATTTCTTTTCCCTGATTACCTTCTCAGGCATCTCTTGGTTCTTGCGTCTGGATGTCAGATTTTCTATTCAATTCTGGTTTTTTCCTCAAGAATGCTTGAAAGTCCTCTATTCCACTGAATGACCATATTTTCCCCTGAAATATGATACTCATTTTTGCTGGGTATGTGATTCTTGGTTTTAATCCCAGCTCTTTTGCCCTCTGGAATATCATGTTCCATGCCCTTTGATCCCTCAGTGTAGAAGCTGCCAGGTCCTGGGCTATTCTGATTGTGTTTCCACAATATTGAAATTGTTTCTTCCTGGCTGCTTGTAGTATTTTCTCCCTGATCTGGGGATTCTGGAACCTGGCTATAATATTCCTGGGAGTTTTCTTTTTGGGATCTTTTTCAGGAGGTGATGGGTGGCTTCTTTCAACCTCTATTTTGTCCTCTGGATCTAAAACATCAGGGCAATTTTCCTTGAGAATTTCTTGAAGGGTGATTTCTAGGTTCTTTCTTTGATCATGGTTTTCAGGTAGTCCAATAATTTTTAAATTGTCTCTCCTGGATCTATTTTCCAGGTCAGTGGTTTTCCCATGAGATATTTCACATTGCCTTCTAATCTTTCATTTGTTTGGATCTGCTTAACAGCATCTTGATTTCTCATAAAGTCATTAGCTTCCATTTGCTCCAGTCTAACTATGAAGGAATGAATCTCCTCAGTGAACTTTTGAGATTCTTTTTCCATCTGGCAAATTTGGCTTTTTAAGGCATTCTTCTCCTCATTGCCCTTTTGGGCCTCCTTTACCATTTGAGTTAGTCTATTTTTTAAGGTGTTGTTTTCCTCAGTCAGGCTGTTGACCCTCATTTCATACTTTTCCTGCATCCTTCTCATTTCTCTTTCCAATTTTTTCCTCCACTTCTCTTATTTGATTTTTAAAGTCCTTCTTAAGGTCCTCTATGGCCTGTAACCCGCTCATGTTTTCCCCTGGGGCTTTTGGAGCAGGACTTCTGACCTCACAGTCCTCTTCCCGCTCCATGCTTCAACCCTCCTTGCCCCCAAAGTAGGAGTCTAGGGTTGCATTTTTCTGTTTAATTTGTTTCCTTTGCCTTGGCATGTTGCCACTTAATTACTTGACTTTTGGGCTTGTTGCCACACTATGGCTTTGCCGCCATATAGGGGAATTTTCGTCCCGAACATGGGGGGGGGGGGGCAACTTCTGTTTCTGGCAAGCTGGAAAGCCACCTACAACCTCCACCCCAGATCACAATCCAGATCCAGGGAGGTTAAAGCAAGAGTGATTACCCCCACAAGACTGATCGCTGGATCTCCCTACAGTTCACAGGCCAGGAGCTTGAGCTGCCTCTGAAAACTACAAAATGGTGTGTCTCCTCATCGGCTTCTAGCCCCCAGGGGAGGCAGCCCACTCATTCCCCAAATACTGGTCCCAAAGTCCATAGGGCACTAACCTCTCATTTTGTCCTAGGCATGTCTATGTTGATAATTCTGGAATTGCCACAGCTGCTGGTGTTCTGGGTTCCCTCCAGCCGGCTGCTGGCCCAGCTGCCCTGGGGCTAAAACGGCGACTCAAAAGGACCTGTGCTCGGCTCCCCGAGCTCTGCACGATGCTCGCTGCCAGCTCCCAGAGCGCTGCGCTGGTACTTCCTGCAGGGCTGTTGGGCTGTCCTCAGTGGGAGGTTAGCTTCTCTGTGTTGTTCTGTGGGTGCTGGTGCTCCAGAAGTTGTTCAGAGTCCCTCTTTTACATAGTTTGGAGGAAATCTCCTCTAATAACTTCTTAGCTCTACCCATCCTCAATTCAGTTGCCAAAGTGCTTTTCCTAAAATGTCTAGGTCAGCCTATTTGTATCCCTTTCTTCCCCTCATTAAATGCCACTGGTTCCCTATTATCTCTAGAATCAAATATAAAGTCTTCTGGCATTTAAAACTCTTCATTACCTGGCCCTTTCCTCCATTTCTAGCCTTTTTTACTTAATTCACTCCCTATTCTATGACCTAGCTATGTTGATCTACTTGTACATAATACTTCATCTCTAAAGTCTCCTTGTATTAGATGGTTGACCCTTGTGCCTAGAGTGTTTTCCTTTCTTACCTCTAAATCTTGGCTTTTTCAAGATTCAGCACAGCTACCATCTTCTGCAAGAGACCTTTCCTGGTCCTCTCAGTTGTTAGTGCCTTCCTCTCTTAGATAATCACATACTTATTCTGTATATGTCTTCTTTGTACATATAAGTATATATATATATATATATATATATATATATATATGCACATGCTGCCTTCCACATAAGAATGTCCCTTGGGGACAGAGCTCTTTTTGCCTTATGTGTATCTCCAGTAAGTGATTAATAAATGCTTCTGATTAACTGACTAGTGTATATAATTATCAGTATAATAACATATGTATATAATTTATAAATGTAACTATGGGGGCATGCACAGGAATTTTTTTAAAAGCAATTGGGGTTAAGTAACTTGCTCAAGGTTACATGGCCAGTCATTATTTATGTGTGGGTGCTCATTTTCTGAGGCCGGTTTCAATCCTGGGTCATCCTGACTCTGAGGCCGGCACTCTTACTCACTGTGCCACCTAGCCGCCCCAGAATTTTTTTTTACTGATAAGAAAGTGCAATCAAGAAACATTTAGAAACTACTGGGCTAGATAATCTTTATTTTAAAAATATAAGTGTTTTATCTAGCATTTTTAAAACATCTTAATGTTCCATCTTAATGACACCCCTCATTATAACCCTCCCTTGTAACAAAGAAGTACAACTAAGTAAACAAATCCACACAACCTCCCTATGTAGAGAGTACATCTGACATGTCTTATTTCTTTCCCAGAGTTCATTGCTTTTCTGCTGTTAGACAGGGACATATTTCACTGGCTATAAAGATGATCTTTCTTTATAGTCCCCTGCCAGCACTAAAATTTCTAATCATGCTATGAAATGGTCCACCATTTCAAAACAGTTGCCTGAGACTTGAGGGAGGGGATCAAACTGGTCCTTAGTCTAAATAATGTTAAGGGGACCATCATTTTGATGATCAAGACAACAGTCACTATCTCCATGCCTACTTACCAAAGATGAAGAAGATGGGGGTTACAAATTCTCTGGCATCAACAGAGACTATTGAGCTGTTAAAAGGTATGTATGGTAGTAGCTTTCAATTCCTGGTTTCCAATTTACCAAATCACTCTTCATTTGCTTGCTGGTAGATGCTACCAGGGCTCTGAATTGTCTCCTGTTACTATGTCACAATGGGGGCTGCCTTATTTGTTGCCCTCCTCCCTGTTTGCAAACTTTAGTCACTCAGGCTGAAATGTGGAATGAAGGAGTCAAATGTGAAGGTAAAGACTAAAATGCTTGATACACGGATGACTGGGGTGAAAACTGCTTTTCAGTGATCAGAGAGCAATTTCTAAAGCTGACCCTGCCAAAGAGTTTTCACAAGGAAAGTAGAGAATGGGAGGAAAATGACTGAAATTCTTTCTCTTAATAGAAGCAGTTGTAGCAATCTGGGGTGAGGGTGACCAGGTGGATTGCACAACATGCCAAGAGAACATTGGCAGTTCAAGACCCTCTGATTCCGATTGTATTTACAACCTTATACTGAACAGTCCATTTTCTACCAGTTTTGTGCCATGCTGATTAACCAGAATTAAATCTGCATCTCCTTATGAGGAGATGCTGCTTCTGGTGGTAGAATGATCAGAATGGCTGTATGAGTGTGGAAAGATTCATGTTTAGGATTTAAATACTGGTAGTTTTTTTGTTGTTTGTTTTGTGTTGTCATGGTGGTGGTATGGGTGGATGTAGGGGTGGCCAGCAGCTCCTGGGAAGAGTCTATTGTTGCTGGTGGCTCGCTCTTTCGGGTTCCTGTCTACCTTCCACATTAGGCATCTGCATTAATATTTTGAGAGGGTGAATGGTGTGATGAATAGAGTCAGCCTCAGAATCAGAAAGACAGGTTCCAGTACAGTTTCTGACACAAATTGATTGCATGACTCTGGACAAGTCACTTAACTTCCTAGTATCCTCAGGAGGGCAACTCTCTGAAGTAGCTGATCTTCAATAGTAGAGAAAGTCCCTTCAGGTCTGGTAAAACACACACACACACACACACACACACACACACACACACACAAATTATTGACAAGTGATAAAAGTACAAGATACAGAAAACCAGGAGAAGGGAGGGAGGGAAATGATGTGATTTAGAAAAATTTTTTACTGAAAGAGCTATCCTGGATGGTTGTGACTTGGCTGACAGTCAGGTCATAGGAAATAAGGACCCAAGGTTGATGAAGGATGTTGTAGATGATTAGACAGACAGAAGAATGGTAGGTGGGGAGTGTATTGGGGGAGGGAATGTTTACCAAGCTTGATCCTGTGCTTTGGGGGAGGGGCATGTCCATCCTTCTTCTGCACAGTAGAGAGGTCTATGGGGGATGAAGTGAGGAATGCATCGAATGTTTTCTGGTGATGTGTGTTGAAGATGGATAACATCTTCCCAAGGGCTCATTGGCATTGGCTGAGGGCACAGGGTGATGTCCTGGAGATTAGATGTTCTGTTCCTGTGACATCCAAGGTCTCTTTCAAGAAAGTAGAGATAGTCTGTCCTCTTGCTGTGTAAGGAATACTCCTAGAAAAGAGAGGTTACTCTTTTCCAAAGTGCTTTGAACTACTACTGTGTCATGTTAAGCAAAAAATTGCCTGTTGCATCGAAAAGAGATGGAGTAGAATTTCTGGTCCTGGCTCCATCAATAACTAGTTCTGTGGCTTTGGGAGCATCAAGTGATCTCAGAGCCTTACAGATCCACATTTGTAAAATCAAAGAACTGGGCTAAATCAAGAGCTAGGAAATTTTTGAGGGGAGAGAAAGAACTGATTTTGCAAGATAAATAGTTTTTTTAAGAGCCACACATTTTTGTGTATGTACATCATTTAGAACTAGCAGGGATCTTAGAGGTCTCGTTCAACCCCTCAGTTTTACAGATAAAGAAACTGAGGCCCAGGGTTGGTGACTTGCCTCAGGTCACACAGGTTGGAGAGTCTAGGATTCAAACTCAAGTCCTGTGAATCTAAATCTAGCTTTATTTTTAGATGGTCCCAGGCATGGCTCAGCTCAGATGGCACCTCTTTCCTGATTCTCCTAGTCATTAGTATATATTTTTGCTGCCTGCAATTCTATTGTATTTATTCATCTGTTTAAATATTGTACCCACCCTTCTCCTCCCTCTCCCACCCCCAGTAAAATGTCAGCTCCATGAGATATGGTACTATTTTTACCTTTAATTTTTTATTCCCAGCAATTCACAATGGTTTGTACATAGTTGACAATAAATGCGATTTAATTGAATTATGTGTGCACATATACATGCATTATAGATGCATATATATATATATATATATATATATATATATATTTGTTGTCAGAGGTTTTGCACCAATCTCATCTATACTGTTTTATATGTTGTTGTTTTATTTATTTCATTCATGACAACTCATTGGGAGGGAGGTAGCCTGGTGTAATTTGGTCTTGGGTTGGAAAGATCTGGTTTGGATCCATCTCTGACACATCCTGCCTGAATGACTTTAGGCAAGTCCTATAACATCTCAGTGTCCCCAGGCAATTCTCTAATAAGACCAAAAGTGCAGAACAATTATTCATATGTTTATCAGTAGAGGGGCTTCCTCCTATAGAGATGAAACCAAAGGTCTGGAAACAACAAACATTTGTTGTTGTTCAATCATATCCAACTCTTCATGACCCTGTGGACCATATCACGTCAATGCTGTTCATGGGATTTTCTTGAGAAAGCTACTAGATTGATTTGCCATTTCCTCCTCCAGTAGACTAAGGCAAACAGAGGTTAAGTGACTTGCCCAGGGTCACACAGCTAATAAGTATCTGAGGCCAGATTTGAGCTCATTTCTTCCTGACTCCAGACCCAGTACTCTATGCACTGAACCATCTAGCTGCCTCCTAGGTAAACTGTGGTTAAGTGATGGGCTCAAGGTCACACAGTAAGTAAATGTCTGAAGCTGTTTTTGAATTCGGGTCTTCCTGACTCCAAATCCAGTGTTCTGTCCATTGAGCCATGCAGCTGCCTCACAGACATAATACAATACCAAATAATGACTATTAGTATACTTTAATGATATCAACTAAAACACAAGACATAGGCTTATTTATTTTATCTGTGCATAGAGAGCCCACTGCCCCCCCAACCCTAACTTGAAGGTCCCTTCTATCTCTCTGGCTGCAATTCCACACATAAAACAATCTTTCCTCTTCCCTAGTCACTCTTATGGCTCTGTTTCAAAGTGCTTCTAAGATGTCAAGAAGTCATTATATCATGGGGGAAAAAGCCTGGTTTTAAAGTATGAGGACCAGAGTTCAGATCCTATCTCTGACATTACTGCCTTTGTGACCTTAGGCAAAATGATAATTTGCCTGGATCTCAATTTTTTTTCACTTGTGAAATGCAGGGTCTGGACAAAATGGCCTCTCAGGTGCTGTCCAGCTTTAGATCTATGGTCTGCCCAGCGAGCTTTAGGAGGGTGGGAGTGTCCACTATTTTGTCAACAGGATTTACAGGACTCCTGCTCCATTTCACTATACAAGCACCGCAGGGTCTACAGCCCATCAGATCTTTTCTTTCTCCTCTATTACATTGCAAATTCACACAGTTTGCTATTTGTTATCACCTCTAGGTCTATTCAGGCTTTATTGATTTCCACTTTTTCTTTCTCACATTAAATATTTGTGTTTCTGATTTATTTCCCCCCAGTGCATTGACTCGCAGTATTTTTTTTTTCCAAGCTGTCATTGTTATTTCTTGCCTGGATGCCTGACCTGTGAGTTCCCTTTGTAGACAGCAGTTTCAGTTCTCCCTGGTATTTGCAACATTTCCCAATTGGAGGAGGCTCTGAGAATTTCATTAAGGCATTGTTTACTCCTAGATCCTTAATGAAGATTCTAAGTAAAATTGGAATGAACACAAGGGCTCTCCCCTCATAGGCTGCTTCCTAACACATTTCCATTTCTCATTCCCCTTTGTTTGCGTCTGTCCTTCAGACACCCTGAGTCCCCCCTGACAGTCCTCATATCCATGCCAATTTAAATAAATGTTTGGAGTAAGATTTCATGATATTCCATGTCAAATGCTTAACTAAAACTACGATATATGACATCTCCTTTATCCTCTGTCTGCTTATGTTGTAACTCTATGTAAAAAAATACACCCTGCAATCAAATTTGTCTTCCCGGGATTTATGAACACATGCTGTTTATTGCCTATTATCCTTCACATGTCAGCAAATTTTTTTTCTTTTGCTAATATATAGACTTGGTTATTGCACCTGGAGCCAAGTTACATTTAAAGACCTGTGTTAAGGGAGGATCTCTCTCTCTCTGGCTCTCCCTCTTTCTTTCTCCATCTCTGTATGTCACTGCCTCTGTCTCTCTGTCTCTCTCTCCTGTCTGTCTCTTGTCTGTCTCTGCCTCTCTCTCTCTCTCTCTCTCTCTCTCTCTCTCTCTCTCTCTCTCTCTCTCTCTCTCTCTCTCCCTCTCTCTCTCTCTCTCTCTCTCTCTCTCTCTCTCTCTCTCTCTGTCTCTTTCTGTCTCTGTCTCTGCCTCTCTCTCTGTTTCTCTGTCTCTGTCTGTCTCTCTGTCTCTGTCTCTGT
Organism: Gymnobelideus leadbeateri; assembly: GCA_011680675.1. Classification (NCBI taxonomy): domain Eukaryota; kingdom Metazoa; phylum Chordata; class Mammalia; order Diprotodontia; family Petauridae; genus Gymnobelideus; species Gymnobelideus leadbeateri. The sequence goes on from WOXC01002780.1 coordinate 295,578, forward strand.
GTCTCTCTCTTTCTGTCTCTCCAGAGTGAAAACTAGTACCATCTTTGGTTTTTCCTTCTGGGTCTACAGTCTCTCTAATTCTGCAACTAAATTTTATTCAGTTTAATAGACATATATTGAGAATATGTGGTGTAATTTGAACTGAGAATGAAAAGCTGAAAAGCTGCTTGTGGTCTCTGCCCTCAAAGTGGTAAAATGGGGAATGCAACATCTTTCCATTCCATAAGTATGATATTCTAGGATCTCTGATTTGGAAGGGAATCTCAAGGGTCGTCTAGTCCAAGGTGCTTTTATTCTTTTAATTGGGATCTGTAATTTCCTTGGTATAGGTAGCTCCAAATGAAGTAACTCTTTAGCAAAGCAGATGAGTAGCTTTTAAAATTTAGCCTAAAAACGTTTAAACTATACTCGACTAAAATTTAAACTATACTCGACTAAAATTCCTTCTATAACGTCTGGGATACATGGTCATTCAGTTCTTCTTGAGAAGCTTTTGAAAGCTTCCAGCAAGGAGGAACTAGTTCAAGAAGATCTGAATTTAAATCTAGCCTCCAACACTTACTTAGCTTGTGTGACCCTGAGCAGATCATTTAGCCCTCTTTGCCTCAGTTTCTTCATCTATAAAATGAACCAGAGAAGGAAATAGCAAAATACTGCAGTATTATTGCCCAAAACCCAACCCAACCCAACCCAAATAGGACTGTGACAAGTTGGACAGGACTGAAGAACAAGTGAAGAGGAATCTGTTCCCAGTGGAGGCAGCCCATCCCATTTTTGGATAGCTCTAATTGTTAGGAAGTTTTCTCTAACATTAAGCCCAATTTGCTTGTCTTTAGGTAAAGTGTATTCTGAACAATCCAAAGAGCTCTAGCAACATTTTAGATGGAAGAGATGACTTTCATGGGAGAGGGAGGGAAAGATAGTGGTGAAGAGAGGAGTGCTAGAGGAGGCTTCCTAGAGGAAATGGCATCTGAATTAGATCTTGGATAGGATTTAAACAGGCCAAGAGGGCATTCCAGGCATAAGCCACAGGAACTGCATGAATGTGTGGAGGTTGATGCTGCTGAGATCTGAATAGTATCGTACTTGTTTCTGTGAGCTTCATAATAATTCTAATTGTTGTTTTGTTGCTTCAGACACTTTGTGATTCCATTTGGGGTTTTCTTGACAAAGATACTGGAGAGGCTTGCCATTTCCTTCTCCATTCATTTTACAGATGAGGGAACTGAGGCAAACAAGGTTAAGTGACTTATCCTGGGTCACACAGCTAGCTAGTAAGTGTTTTGAAGCCAGATTTGAACTCAGATCTTCCTGACTCCAGGACCAGAGCTCTATCCACTGTGCTACGTAACTGACCAAATTCTAATGATTCTAAAATAGTAGTTTAAAGATATTAGTCAGCAGGTTTGGACAGAAAGAATTAGTGTGATACAGTGGCAGCTTTAGAATCAGAGGCTGTGGGTTCAAATCCTGGTTCTGCCACCTTTATCTGTTACACTTTGGTCAAGTCACTTGATTTCTTTGAGTCTCAATTTCATCTGTGAAAGCTGAATTAGGCCAATCAACCAAAAAGTATTTATTAAGATCCCTTCTACCTCTAAATCTATAATCCCATCACTGTCTTCCAGGGGACCCTAGGACATGTTTCCCAACGGCTTATGGGTAGGTTGTCCACAATTTCCCAGAAGTAGAGAGAAGAACAAGCTTTGGTATCTTGGCTACTGAGCTCTACCTTCAAATAGCATCTAGTCCCATTGGAAACTCTTGACTCTAGAAACCCTCCTGAAAAGTCCTCCTCCTTAGAAACAGCACCAGACCACCCAGCCATGAGGACCAGCTCTATGGACAAGTGTGAAGTAGGTGGAGTTTGTCTTTGAAGCCCTGCCCCTGTCCTTAGCTGCATCCTTTCTGCTCCTTTCCTTGCCCAGGCATCTCATTGACATAAAAGAACAGAGACTCAATGCATTTACACTAAGAGGTTAGTCACTTAATGGCTTCCCTCTCTTTATTTCATAAGAGGATGGTGTTCTTTGACCCAAAGGAAGGAATTTCTAATGGTGGATTTTCCAGCTCTTACTAAAGTGTGTGTGGGTTAGGGTTTGGGCAGAGGAACTTTCTGAGCACCCCTTAAATTATATCATATAGGCAACTCTTTCCAATTCTAAGTTCACAGTAAAACCTATAATTACATAATTCGGATTGGTCAAAGACTGACTGGATCTGGCACCATAGAAGTTTGTCCATTTCATGGTACTATCAAAATCTAGGTAGTATGTAATTTTATACACACATATACAGGTGTCCATATAACACATATACATACACATAAATTTGCGTATCTATATACATACTCAAATGATTAAACACACAATATATATGTATACATATATGACTATATATTTAGAAATACGTATTTTTAATATATTTGACAACACTTCTCTTCTTCATAATCTTATTCTTTCTTTTCTCCAAACTGGGGAATGTATATTGAGCATTCATTCCCCTGTATAACACTTTGGTGTTATAGGCATAGTCTCTTTCCTCTGTGAATTAGCTTTCCTTATCTCTAACAGAGAACATTGGTTCATCTTGCCTTAGGATTTTTTTTTTTAAAGCAATTGGTTCGAACTGCCTGGATATCTGATCAGTTGTTGTGTGGGAACATTTGTGATGAACAGGTGCCATGGTGGTGTGATAGATCACAAAATTTTTCTTGGGATTAAATGAATATTCAGGGTAGAGAACTTCAGCTACAGAACATTCCCAGTGCTAAACTGTCTGCCAGAAATATACAGAATTATGTGTTCACTCAAAGCTCAGGGCTAAGAGGTTTATCCTGGTGGCATTTACTCCAAGCATTCTTTAATTTGCTATGGCTGTGGCTTCACAGGTGTCCCTATGAGCAATTGTGGAATGCTTTTTAGGATCTTTGACTTGCAGAAAGTCCTTGAAGGAAAAAAAAACACAATGCAATTAAATACACAACACATTATTCTAAAATACTATACAAGAATGTCAAACTTTCTGAAGTTTTAAAGTTGTTTTTTTAATTTCCCATTCTACAATGCCACCCTGAGGGGTTCAAAGTAGTAGAATGTAGACCAAAGGTGGGGAACCTCTGACCTTGAGTCCACATTGTGGCCCTTTGACTGAATCCAAACTTCACCAAACAAATCTCCTTAATAAAAGGATTTGTTCTGTAAAATTTGGACTTAGTCACAATGCCGTACCCAAGGACCCATATGGCCTTGAGGTGGCAGGTCCCTCACCCTTGAACAGACCCAGAATACTTAAGTCTTCCTGGACTGCAGATTCCCTTAAGAAACCCTCAAGATGTATTCTTTATGGAATGAAGATAGAAAGCCACTGAAATATAAATGATACTGCAATGTGACTATTATCATAGTCTACTAAATATGTAGCATAAAAAATACATTTGACCCCTCTTCTTTCCCTGATGTACTTTGCCTGAATTAGATACCATGGACCGACGAGGTGTAAAAAATTCTGTATTGACTTATGGAAACAGGGACAATGAAAACACAATAATACTTTAAAATATAGGAGATTTCATTGGTATGGTTGTTCCCTCCATGTATTTGGGATACACTTTTACCATACCATAATGGACAGTTTCTTGAGTTGCTATGGGGAAAAAAACGTCATATTGAGGACAATTTTGGGGGGGTAAACCATCCTTTCAAAAACTTAGGTAGTCTGGTTCCCAGACAAAAACTCATAACTCAACCTGTACTTTTGAAGTAAGACAAGAAAAACTTCATGTTGTAATAGCCTTAAGTAACTTAGAACTCCCAGCATTCCATAACTCGGAATTAGCAAAATACTTCATTGGGGGAGGGAGAGGCGGGGAGAGGACAAATTTAAATTAAATTAGTGAATTGATAGATGAATGAATAGGTAAATGACAACGTTTTTGCCCTCAAGGAGATGGCAATTTAGTTGAGGCAGAAAAAGTAGACCATGTGAGCAATAACAACAACAACAAAAAAAGCAGCAGTGGAAAAAAATGTTCTATTTAGAATCAAAAGGCCTGAGTTCAAATCCCATCTCTGCCACTTATTATCTGTGTGACCCTAAGCAAGGTCATCTAGGCTTTAGTATTCTATAAAATGAAGATCAAGTCAATTAACAGGCATTTTATTTAATTAGCATAAGTGAGATTTCATAGGAAGACATAGGACACATACAGGAAATCTCATTAATTAATTAAATTAAATTAATCTCATTAATGTGTAAAATAGTCCCCAATAACTAATGAAAGCTTTTATTCCATATGAAATTGTCATGGCTAAAATTTATGCTAATTAAATAAGATGTTGAAAATTTCACTCATTTCATTTCTTGAAAATATGCTTAGTTGATGAGATTTCCTATGTGTCCATATTTTAGGGACACTCTGTATATCAGATACTTCAATTGGGAACATGAAGATAAAAAAAAATCCCTGTCCTCAGAAACCTTTTCATTCTAACTTTTACTGTGTTTCTACATACTGATAAGTTTATATCAGTGGCACTTGCTAAAACATTCAATTGCTTCACAGTTCTATGATGATGCTGATTTCTGTCCCCAGTGGACATGTCTGGGATACGTCTTACAAAAGAGGTGTCAAACATTCAATCTCTAGGTCACATTTGCCCCAAACCAGAATAAAATGTAATTGGGAAATATTTAACAAAATAAATAAAACTATAATAAAACAAAGACAATGTTAATACGTTGTTTTCTAAGTCAATGTGCAACCATCAGTGATCCTTATGTGTGGTTTAATAATCCATATTTCTATTTGAGTTTGACACCATTATCTTAGAATCTTTGGTTTTCAAAGGAAGGAATCTAAGCTCTCAACTGCATATGAAATTTTTTTTCTAAATCACTAATAATTTAGAGATGTACAAATCAAAGCAATTCTGAAGTTTTACCTTATACTCATCAGATTGACAAAGATGCCAAAAATGGAAAATGACAATTGTTGGAGGGGCAACAGGAAAACAGACATATTAATGTACTTTTTTTGGTGGAATGGTGAATTGGTACATCCATTTAAAAAAGCAAACTGAAACTATGCCCTCTCAAATGCTACCCTGTGAATATCCTTGGACTTGGATTTCATTATTAGGTCGATTATCTAAGATCAAAAAAGGAGGGAAAGAACACACATCCAAAAATATTTATGGTAACTCTTTCTGTAATGTTGAGGAATTGAAAATTAAAGGGTTAGCCATGTACTGGGGTAATGAGTGAACAAATGACAGTGTGTGAATGTAATGGAGCATTATTATGCCATAAGAAAAGATGGATGATGAAAATGGACAGTTTTAGAGCAGCCTGGGAAGAAGACTTATATGGACTGATGCAGAGTGAAGTGAGCAGAACTAGGAAACTAATTTATATAATTGCAACAATTTTGTAAAGACAAATAACTTTGAAAGACTTAAGAATTCTTTTTTTTTTTGCTTTTCTTTTGGAGGGCAATTGGGGTTAAGTAACTTGCCCAAGGTCACATGGCTAGGTTTTTTTTTTTGTTTTGTTTTTTTGTTTTTGTGCGTGTGTTAAGTGTCTGAGTCTGGATCCAAACTCAGGTCCTTCTGACTCCAGGGCCGGCGCTCTACTCACTGCGCCACCTAGCCACCCCAAGACTTAAGAATTTTGAACAACTCAGTGACTAGTCATGATTCCAGAGGACTGATTATGAGGAATGCTAACCACTTTCTGACAGAAGTAAAGGATTCAAGATGCTGAATAAGACATACATTTTCAGAAATGGCCTTTGTAGGAATTTGTTTCACTTGATGTGCACATTTGTTATGAGGTTTCTGTGTCTTTTTTCCTCCAATTTTCAGGGGGAGTAGGAGAGAAAGATGTTAGGGATGGTATTGTGAAGAAAGAAAGAAAGATAAAGAAAAGATGGTCATTGAAGGATTATTTTTTTAATACACAGAAGGGAACAGAAGGATTCATAGATAAGCAGGATGGCTTTGAAAGTAACATGTGAAATTTGTTATATATTTGAAAACAAAAGCAAATTGTTGTTTTTTTTTTGGAGGGCAGTTGGGGTTAAGTAACTTGCCCAAGGTCACACGGCTAGGTTTTTGTTTGTGTGTGCCTTAAGTGTCTGAGGCCGGATCCGAACTCAGGTCCTTCTGACTCCAGGGCCAGTGCTCTACTCACTGCGCCACCTAGCCACCCCCAAGCAAATTGTTTTTAATGGAGATTTGCAGTTTCATGCACAATCCTTTTTTCTGTTCTAAAATGTATATATATGTTATTTATATATATATATATATACACACACACACATACACATGTGTTAGAACATATATACATATATATTAGAACATACAGAAGGGCCCATTTTATTTATTTGGCATGTATTCAGTTCAGGATAAAAACAAAATTAAAAAGATTTTTAAAAAAAGACCTTTTGCCTTGCCAGAAAGCAGTAACATAAAAAAGGACCTTGAATTGGAAAAGACCTTAGTCTTTAGACTATATAGTCCAAACCCCCTCATTTCACAAAGGGGGAAACTGAGACTTAGAGAAGTAAATGACTTTGCTTAAGATCATACAAGTAATAAACAGCAAAGCCTGATTTGGACCCAAACTGACTCCAGTACCAATGCCCTTTCAACTGCCCACCACTTCTCCTCTAAGAGCAAACATCTGCTTGACTTCTCTTGTCTACAGTAGTCTTTTGCGTTTATACTTTCAAGATATCTTCATTTTTCTTAATATGATAAATAGAGATGCTTGGTGAAATTGTATGGAGAGGTCTGGCTTTGAATTCAGGAAGATCTGTATTCAAATCCAATCTCTGACACTTTCCCAAGTTTTTGAGCAACTCAGTTAACTAAACTCTCTAAGACATGTTATAGCTAGGGACAGGTTTGATGGAGGATGTTCCCACATATTGCTGACATATTGTAAGAAATGAGCTTATTAATATGTCATTGAAGAAAAAACAACTTTAAGTTTTTCACAACAGACTGTCAGTGAAATAGTATAAATAGGAAAGTATATTTCATCTCACCACCCTAGACATACTTATGTTGTGAATGGGCCTGGCTGAGTGGCTCCTCATAGTTCTTTACTAAATGAGGTCAGCACTGTCTAGAGTTCAAATTAAAATAAAGCAGATGAGTGAAATCCCCATTTATGGAATTGCTTAGGTCATAGGACTAATCATCTTTAAAATGTTTTTTTTTTTTCCTAAACTTAAAATGAACATTTTTTTTTTTTTTTGCTTTTTGGAGGGCAATTGGGGTTAAGTAACTTGCCCAAGGTCACAAGGCTAGGTTTTTGTTTGTGTGTGTTAAGTGTCTGAGGCCGGATCTGAACTCAGGTCCTTCTGACTCCAGGGTCAGCGCTCTACTCACTGCGCCACCTAGCCGCCCCCTAAAACGAACATTTTCATATAAAAAAGTGCAGCAGATAATTCTTTCCCACTTAAAAAAAAAAACAACCCAACTATTTCCCCTGAGAATCTTGAAGCTTCTCTTCCTTCACATACATTTTGTCATTTTTTTTCTAGCACTAAAAAATATTCCCTGAATAATTTGATGGGTATGGAACACTGAATAAATAATGACTTTAAGTAGAAGTATTGCCATTTTTACTATATTGGCACATCCTAATCATGAACAATTGATATTTCTAGAATTCTTTAGGTCTGTTGTTATTTCTGTAAAGTTTATGTTGTAATTGTATACACACAGTGTTATTATGTGTCTATTAGTAGGTAGACTCTGGAATATTTAATTCATTCTGTAATTATTTTGAATGAAATTTGAGAATATTTTCTTTCTATTCCTTCTGAGTTGTATAGTTAGTATACAGAAGAACTGATGATTATGCAGGTTAATTATATTTCTTGCTACTTTGCTGATGAAGTTGTGAATGATTTCATTTAAATTTTAGTTGAAATTTTAAGGTTCTATAAATAGAACATAATATCTGCAAAAGGTGATTGTGTTGTTTCCTTTTTATCTATGTTTATTCTCTCAATTTCTTTTTCCTGTCTTATTTCTATAGCTAGTATTTGTGGGAGTATGCCAGATAATAGTGGTGCTAATGGACAGCCTTGCTCTATTTATGATCTTATTGGAATGACATTTCTCTATTATATTTAATGGTGGCCCATTCTTTTAAATAGATTTGCCATATTAAGGAAAAGTCTGTTTATTTCTATGCATGCTAAAATTTTTAATAGAAGCAGGTATTAGATTTTTCAGAAACCTTTACAGTTTCTATCAACATAAAAATGTGGTTTTAGTTATTTTGTTATTAATATGGTCTATTATCTTTATAGGGTTTTTTTTTGTATTGAACTAACCTTGTATTCCAAGTATAAATCCAACCCAATCACAGTGAATAATTTAAAAATATGTCATTATAGCCTCTGTGCTAATATTTTATTTAGTATTTTTGCTTCATAGATCATTAGAGATATTGGCCTACAGTGTTCTTTCTTCTTTTTTTTCCTGTCCTTAGTTTGGATATAAAGACCCAATAGTCATGGTTATTGTATTATAGAGTTTGTTAACATCCATCATTTGGTGCTGGGGCTTTTTTCTTTAGGAGTTGATTTATGGTTTGTTTAATTTCTTTTTCTGAAATTAGATTTTTGAAATTCTCTACTTTTTGTTCTGTTAATATACCATTTTATATTTTTGTAAGCATTCATCCATTTCACCTAAGCTGTTTATTTTATTGGCATATGATTAGGGATAATAAATTTTGATAATTTTCTTAATTTCTTCTTCACTTATTGTGAATTCTCTTTTTTTCCCTTTTGATGCTATGTTTGATTTTCCTTTCTTTTTAGAAACCAGATTAGTTGATGGTCTTATATTTTAAAGCAGGAAGAAAAGGGAATATGAATTTACTAAGTACCTACTATGTACCAGGCATTGTGCCAATATTATCGCAGGTGACCCTCACAATAACCCTGTGATGTAAGTGCTATTATTATCCTCCTTGTATAGTTGAGGAAACTGAGGCAGACAGTAGCTGAAACACTTGCCCAGGTTCACACAGCTAGTAAGTGTCTAAGATCAGATGTGAACACACAGTTCTGATTCCAAGCCCAGGATTCTATCTACTGCTCTTTATTTATCAAGTCAATGGTATCTCTGGCTTTTTTTCTTTTGTTTGCTAATTTCTTCTTTGATTTTCAAAATCTCTGGTTTTGTATTTAGGGATTTTTTGTGTTCCTTTTTTTTAGTTGCATTCTCAATTCATTAGTTTTCTCTTTTTTTTTGATAAATGTGTTTAGTGATATAAAATTTCCTCTAATTATTGCATTGACTACAATCCCCAAATTTTTGCATGCTGTTGTCATTTTTTTTGAGATTGAGTGTCACTATTTTCCCCAAACTGGAAGAGCAGGGGCCAGTCATGAATCTAATTTACTACTAATGAACATAGGAACTTTGACCTTCTGACCTGGGCTTGTTTACTTTTGCTTAGACCCACTGGGGACTCTTCAGCTCATGGGGATTCATATTGATGCCAGACTCAGTACAGACAAATGATTAGCTTGACCACTGCAGATTGAAACTCCCAAGCTCAAAAGATCTCCAGAAGCAGGGATCAGAGGTCTATGTCACCTGTCCTGGTTGCTGTCATTTTCTTTATAAATTATCTTGCTTCTATGATTTGTTCTTTGACCCACCAATTCTTAGGATTAAAGTAGTCTCTGATTTTTAATCCTTTCTTCAAAGGTCTTTTATTAATATGATATTCATTGCATTGTGGTCAGTAAAGGGTTTAATAGCTCTGTTTTTCTGTATTCGTTTGCAAAGTTTTTTATCCCCTAATACATGGTCATTTTTTGTATAGGTACCATACATAACTTGAAAAATATCTTGATCGATTTCCATTCAGTAATCATCAAAGTTCTATCGTGTCTAAATTTTCTAAAATTCTAATCATATTTTTAGCTTGCTTCTTTATGGAAAGAATTGTCCAAATCTGAAAGAGGTATACTGAAATCTCTAATTATTAAAGGTTTACTATTTCTCCCGTTAAACAGATTAACTCTTCAGTAATCATCAAAGCTCTGTCATGCCTAAGTTTTCTAAAATTTTATTTATATTTTTATCTTACCTCTTCTTTTTGGCAAGATTTTTTCTAAATCATCTGAAAGAGATACACTGAGATCTCTAATTATTAAAGATTTATTATTGCTCCTGTTAAATAGATTAACTTTTCCTTTACATATTTCGATCAGAGTTCTGAACCTTTTCTGGGTGATAGAGCCTTAGGCATTCTTGTGAATCTTATGGTCTCTTCTCAGAGTAATATTTTTAAATGCTAAAAATAAAATATGTAACATTGAAAAGGAAACCAATTTTATCTGAAATAATTATCAAAGTACATATAAAAAATTTATAGACCCCAAAATGCTGTGTCATTTGTCATCAATGCTTACATATTAAGTATTAATATCACTCAATATCACCTCAATGTCTATGGTGCCTCTAAGCATAATGTAGTTTTCCTGTTTTTCTCTGAATCATGTCTATTTTTACTGTTACTTTATCTGAGATGAGTATTGCTACTCTTGCTTTTCTGAATTCACCTGAAAAATAATCCATTCTTCTCTGGTCATTTAGTTTAAATTCTGTATTTTCATATTTTAAATATATTTCTTATAAACAACATTGTTTGATCTTGCATTCCAATCTATTCTGCTATATTGTTTTCCATTTTGTTGGTGAGTGCATTGCATTTATGTTCATGGGTGTGACTGTTAATTTTGTGTATTTACTTTCCTTATATCCTAATACAAGTTCTTCTCCCTGTCCTGAATCTCCCTTTTTACAAGGAAGAAAGTAGTGAGAAAGAGTGTATATCACATTAGTAAGTGGTTGGTGTCTTCTCTCTTGTCTTTCTTCTCTTCTCCTTGCCCAGATTTCTATTACTGGTTTTTATTCTTTCATTTTAATTCCCACTTCATGATCCACCCTACAAAGTAGGAGTTTGTTTTGCTTATTACTAATTCATCCCTTATCTTCCCTTTTATCCTACATTTCTTCTCTCCTCCTCCCCTATTCTTGCCTATTTCCCTGTTGTGTTTAATATTCTTTTTTTTTTTTTTTTTTTTGCCTTTTGGAGGGCAATTAGGGTTAAGTAACTTGCCCAAGGTCACACAGCTAGGTTTTTTGTTTGAGGCCAGATCCGAACTCAGGTCCTTCTGACTCCAGGCCCGGCACTCTACTCACTGCGCCACCTAGCCGCCCCTTAATATTCTTCTATACTAAACTTGTGTGTGTGTCTTTGTAACCCTCTTTTGTTGTATGAAATTTATGTAATTTAGCCTTCCCTGATTTCTTCCTCTAAGTTTATATATATATATATATATATATATATATATAATTTTTCTCACTCAAAATTATATATATATAATTATATATATGATTATATATAATTATATATATAATTTATATATTAAATATATATAATTTTTCTCACTCAAAATTAAAATAAGTTTCCCTCCCTTATACCTCCTTTCTCCCTTTGGCCATATACTTTTCTCCTCCTTTTCATTTAATTTCATCAAAGAAGAACAAAATTAGCCCCTGTTTATCTTACTTACTCTCCTCAATGACTCTTAAAGACCAGATTTTTGAGGGGACCTTTGTCTTTTCTTTCTCTATTGGAATATAAGCACTTTTTCACTGTACAGTTCTAATTGCTCCAATGTATTTCCCTATGTTTTTCTTGAGTCATTTGTTAGCATTTCAAAGATTTCTATTCACTTCTGTTCTTTTCATAATGAATGCCTAGAAATACTCTAATTTGATTAAATACTCATTTCCCTGCCTGTAAATATTACACTCAGTTTTGCCAGGTAGTTATTCTTCTTATAAGCCTTTCTCATTTGCTTTTTGGAAGGTTTTCTTCCAATTTCTCCTCTCTTTTATAGTTGTAGTTTGCAAATCATATGTGATGCTGATTACAGTTCCTTGGAACTTAACACTTTTTTCCTGTTTCTATTTTTTTCCTTTAACCTGAAAATTCTGGATTTTGGCTATGATGTTCCTGAGACTTTTCATTTTAGGTCTTTTAAGGCTTTTTTTCAGGAGGTAGCTAATGGATTCATTGTTTATTTGTTTTTTTCACTTTAAGCTCTGGTTCAAAAACATCTAAGGAGTTTTCATTTATGATTTCTTGAATATAGTATTTCTTGAATATAGTATTTGGTTATGGTTTTCTGATTATCATCAGGTAATCTGATGATTCTTAGATTATTTCTCTTGACCTATTTTCTAGGTTCATTTTAAATAAGGGATATTTGACATTTTTTTCAGTCCTTTGATTTCATTCAATACTTCTTGTCTCATAGAACACTGATTTTTGTTTGTTCCATTCTAATTTTCAGGCATTATATTACCTGGATAGGATTTTGCACATTCTGTACTAAGCAACTTATCTTTCTAATTCTTTCATTTAGACTTCTCATTTAATTTATAATATCTTTTTTTATCTCTTATTTTATCTCTTTAAGGAATCCTAATAGACATTGTGGCCAAGTCATATCTTTATATGAAGCTCTGGTATAGTGGCTATGGAGACACTCTATAGACACTCTATAGTTAGGGTGTTCTTAGATGCATAAACTTTCTTTATCATTGATGTCTTCTTCTATTTCTTCATATTCCAACTTTACTACCTGAATTGGGATTCTTTTGGCAAAGACAGGCTCTAATTGATCCTGTACTCTTAGATGAAATAATGAGCCCCTGATTGGTATCCATCATGCTGCTGGCCCTCCCTTCTGCTGATGTCTGCTGTACATAATGTGCTGGCTTGCCCACATTCCCTGGATACAGAGTGTACTGAGCTCTTCAAGATCATCAGGAACAATTCATATCAGATTGCTACTAATTGTTGCCTTCTTGGGAGGAACTTTGCCACCTTGCCTGGAGTCTGGTCCCCATCTGGGAGTCCAGAGCTCTATCGATATGCATACCTGCCCTGGGGCTTGATGGAGCTGTCCAGTTTTCTTTCCCCTCTGGGGTTTGCTGCCTGGAGTACTCTGAAGCTGTTGGAAGACTTCCTAGCCCATCCTTGCCCTACTAGGTTCCTCTGACTGGACCCTACTTACAGTCAGGTCTCTGCAGTGATTGTTGAGCGGAGTAATCACAGTGGAGAAGAGGTTCACTTTCATTGCCACCACCACCACCACCTTCAGGTAAAAATCTAAGAGACTCAGGATCAGCAGCACCCCCCAGATCATCAGTCTGCTTCCAGCCCTACCCAACCATCCATCATTCTGGGAACAACTCCTTTGGAGATGTGAACTGACAGCTTTTTCTACGAGGGTGGAAGTTCCTGTCTCCTCAGCAGCTACTCAGATCAGGAGGATAAAATTCTGGCCACCAAAGTCCTTGGCTGCTATCAATTGGTTCAACTACAGAAATATATATGATTCTTAATAGAGATGACATAAAGAAATATTATAATCACATTACATACAATTATATGAAATAATAATATTATATATGATTATTAGTAGAAATGACATAAAGGTCTACATTGTAGGTGCATCCTAAACACCATGAGATTTGCAGCTGAAGTTGTCTCCCATTAGAATGTAAACTCTTGAGAGAAGGAACTATCCTACTTTTTCCATTTGTGTTCCCAGCATTTAGCCCAGTACTTTGAACAGAGTAAGTACTTAATAAATGCTTTTTCATTCATTCACTCATTGATTCATCACAGGATTTAGAGCTGGAGGGGGATTTGCTATCTAATTCAAACCCCTCCTCTCTTACAGGTGGGTGAAACTGAGGACCTGAGGAGAGAGATTTGTCATTCAGCTCAAAGATTAATTCTTACGGCTTTTCATGAATTTCCACCAACTGCTTAGTCTTCCTCTCTTCCTCCCCCCTCACAAAAAAACCAAAACAAACCCTAAAGTAACTATTCCCCAATAGAAAGTAAGCTCCTTGAAGGCAGGGATTTTAGTTTATGTTTTTGTGTTCTTGGTGTCTGACACATAATAAGTGCTTAATAAATATTTTTTGATTAATTGGTTGGTTACCTAAAGTCAAATAGCCAGCAAATATCACAGCCCAGGCTAGGGGTGGCTTAATCAATCTTGAGGTAAGGGGAAAAGAAGAGATTCAAATGAAACACATTGGAATAAATAGATAAGTTTCAAAAAGCTTGGTATCTTGATTGAAAAAGTAATATCCCCATAAGTCAGCATTTATAGAACTCTCATTGATCACTGTGGAACTTATAGATGAGAAAGGAGTTAGCCATATCAGAGGTCCCCAAAATGATTGGAACTTGGAGAGAGAAGGCTAACTGAATTTAGGATCACAGGGCCATGGTTTCAGACTGTCCCAGGTTAGGGTCCCAGAAGTGACAAAAGAGCTTGCTATTTTGAATGTTGTATATAAAATCAACAAGTGTCTGGGGATTTAGAACTAGAAGACACCTCCAAACACCACCCCCTTTTTAAACACTGCTCAAAATCTTTCAGTCTTTTCTATCTTCCAGTCAAGAGGCAAAAAGTTTATTTTAACACTAATAAAGTGGGGCAGAACTCCTTTGGGAACCCTCAACTTAATGGTGATGATGGGGAAACTTAGATAGGAAAAACAGTGCATTGTGTGCCAACTATGCTAATTATGTGGTGAACATACAGATTCTTGGGCACAGGCATCATTAACACTGGTATGACCTGGGGAAGGGCTTCTAAGAGGTGTGTTTTTGGTCTGTTATGTCTGTAACACGATAGCCTTGGGAGTTGATGTCTATAGCTTTGTATGTAACTGTGGGAATCAGCACATGGTGGTTCTGTTGTATGAGATAGTCCTGTTCATACAAGGGAAATTCTATAGAGGTCAGTTTGTTCTTGTAACAGGGAGAGATAGTTTGCATCACTGAGACCCACTCATGAGTTATTGCCAGTTATTGTCTTTGGGCTGGGGAGAGATATGATCCTAGAGTGGGGTCCAAGCACCCCATCATTTCCTCCACTAATGAGGAAACGCCCTCAATTCTACAACTAAACTGTAGCTTAGGATGTTAAAGAGTTGTCTGCAGGGGCATCCAGATGGTGCAGTGAATAGAGCACCAGCCCTGAAGTCAGGAGGACCTGAGTTCAAATCTGGCCTCAGACACTCTTATTCTTAGGGACTAGAAAACAGACCAGAAGCCACAGTTACTTAATTCCTCTCTCATTCTTTTTTTTTTTTGCCTTTTGGAGGGCAATTGGGGTTAAGTAACTTGCCCAAGGTCACACAGCTAGGTTTTTGTTTGTGTGTGTGTTAAGTGTCTAAGGTCGGATCCGAACTCAGGTCCTTCTGACTCCAGGGCCGACGCTCTACTCACTGCGCCACCTAGCCGCCCCGTCTCTCATTCTTATATATGCCTAGCAATTACCCACATGTGTATAATTTCCCCATGGCTTGCCATGGCCAAAATCTCATCACAATGTAGTCATCTTACTGATGGTGAAACTCTACACTTAATGGGAGGGAACACGCATTTATTAAGCACCTACTATATGCAAGCTAGATGCTGTGCTAAACACTACAAATACTATCTCATTTGATCCTCACAAAAAGCTTGGGAGATAGGTGTTATTATTACTCCCATTTTACAATTAAGGCAACTGAGGCAGACAGAGGTTAAGTGACTTACCCAGGGTCACATAGCTAGTAAGTGTCTGAAGCCATATTTAAACTCAGGTCTTCCTTACTCCAGGCCCTGAACTCTCTCACTGCACCACCTACCTGTCCTTGAAGAGCGTAGCCTCTCACTCGTACCTGACTCCAAACCATGGAAGCTTGTACAACTTCCCAGAGCTGGTTCTAGTCCCCATACAGGTAGGTATAGGCTTCCCAGGGGCAGGTCTGGTTCCAGCTTCCAAAACATTTTGCTTTTGTGATATACCATACATGGAAAGGGTTGGCTCAGTTGTACTTCATTGGGGGGGGGGGGGTAACTATTACTTATGCAAAGATAAATGAAACTCATAAGGATTCGACACCCATTTGTCTTGGTCACTCTCCTTATTTCCTTCCCTTCCTCCCTCCCCACCTCCTGCCATTAAAGAAAACGCTTTTTAGGGAAGTTGACTCAGAGTCTCAATGTGATGACGTACTCTCATGACTGCAAAGCCTAGTGCGCATCTCAGTGATTGTGAAGCCTGAAAAGCATGAATGCCGAGTTTATTTGAAGTAAACAAGATACTGATTGCAGAATACCCTTTTTACCCTTGCTATTTGGAAGATTAAGCCTGTCGTTGCAAAGCTAATGGCATACTTTTATTGCAAAGTTAATGGCATATTGCAACGCTTTCTATTTATCTAGCACCTTTATTTCTTAACGACCCTAGAGAACTTTATATACCATGAAGTGTATACACACACTCTCTCACACACACACACCTACAGAGTAAAACTGCACTAAGACTTTTGGGACATTATATGCATGTATATGTTTATATTTGTGTGGTGCATATAATTATAGATAATGACTCATTTCACATCTTTTCCATCGTTAAAACTGCGGAAATAGCATAAAAAGTAAGGAATTGATACACGCAAAGCATTTCAATACATCTAGATGAAATATAGTAGGTGTAAAGTAACAATTATTATCATCTCCTTATTTAAAATATATTATAGCAATTGTATTCTTCTCTCCCCATCCTATTCCACCTGTTCAACACTTTTCTTTTTTTTTTTTTTAAAGCAATTGGGGTTAACTTGCTCAAGGTTACACGGCTAGTCATTATTTATGTGTGGGTGCTCATTTTCTGAGGCTGGATTTGATCTCGGATCATCCCAACTCTGAGGCCGGTGCTCTTACTCACTGCGCCACCTAGCCACCCCTTTAGGGCAATTGGGGTTAAGTAACTTGCCCAAGGTCACATGGCTAGGTTTTTGTTTGTGTGGATTAAGTGTCTGAGGCCAAATCCAAACTCAGGTCCTTCTGACACCAGGGCCGGCGCTCTATTCTCTATTCACTGTGCCACCTAGCTGCCCCTCAACACTTTTCTATACCTTTCGTCACTTAAACCCACTTCTCTTGGCTTGGGCCTATTTTCCCCTAAGAATACCTCGTATTTCTTTTTTCTTTTTCTTTTTCTTTTTTTGTTTTTGGAGGGCAATTGGGGTTAAGTAACTTGCCCAAGGTCACATGGCTAGGTTTTTGTTTGTGTGTGCGTTAAGTGTCTGAGGCCAAATCCAAACTCAGGTCCTTCTGGCTCCAGGGCCGATGCTCTACTCACTGAGCCACCTAGCCGCCCCAAATATCTCATATTTCTATAGGACTCTGCTTTCCTCTTGACAATCCTGTGAGCCAGATGGCAAAGATATCCCCACTGTAAAGAAAGATGAAGAATTTGATGTTCAAAGATATTAGGTGATTCACCTGAACTTCCTAAATGGTGCTGATAGGGCACCAGACTTGGAGTCAGGAAGAACTGAGCTCAAATCCTTCCATTTAACTTTTTTCAGACTCAGTTTTGTCATCTATAAAATGGGGATAATAGCTAATATTTACATAGCTCTCTAAGGTTTACAAAGTATTTTATATATATTAGCTAACACTGGGAAACAGGTACTATTATATATACTCAGATAATGAAACTGAGTCAGAAACAGGTAAAGACTTGCCCCAGTCACACAGCTAGTAAATGTCTGAAGCAGGATTTGAATTTAGGTCTTCCTGATTCAAACTTCAGTTTAACCACGATGACACCTAGTTCACAGGGTTGTTGCAAGGATTAGAGAAGATAATACTTCATATGTAAAGCCAATTTGTAAACCTTAAAGTACCACATAAATGTTGGCTATTATCATTATGGTAGTATGGTACTAGGTGGTGAAGTGGATTGAGTACCAGGCCTGGAGTCAGAAAGAATCATCTTTGAGAGTTCGAATCTGTCCTCAGACATTTACTAGCTATGTGACCTTGGGCAAGTCATTTAACTTTGCTTCAGTTTCCTCATCTGTAAAATGAACTGGAGAAGGAAATGGCAAAACCAATCCAGTATCTTTGTCAAGAAAATCCCAAATAGGGTCACAAAGGGTAATGGAACAACAACAATTATTAGTTTTTGAATGACAAAGTCAGATTTTGAAGTCAAGTCTTCTGACTGCCAAGCCAATGCTTATTCTACTGTGTTCTCCAATTATTTTGAAAGATGTTTAGCTAATTTAAAAAAGGTTATAACCACCTAAAATATGCCTAAATAAGCTCAAAATACTAGAGTCACCAGTCTAATCATTTTCCTCCATAAGAATAAATTCCTTGATTTCACTGGATATTTTCACTGTCTCATATTGTATTATTACTACCAGAACACAGCCAGCATAAGTAGCTAGCACTGTCCCCTTTCCTCCAGAGGGGTTCATTCAGTGCCCAGTGTTCTGAATAACAGATAGGTATTTTACAGAGCAGGGATGTGTCCCCCTGCTGCTGAATTAGCAATGACACTCCTACCATACACTAGATGCTGAGAATACAAAGACAAATAGAATCTACCCTCGAGGTGCTTATACTCTAATACAGAAGACAAAAGGTACATGTATAGGTATGTATAAAACATGTACAAATCAGATGCCAGGTGATCTTTTTGGGGAAAGGCACTAGCATCTAGAGGACCAGGAAAAATCTCATGCTGGAAGTGGAAATTGATTTGAGTATTTGGAGGAAACCAGGGACTTCAGGACATGGAGGTGAGAAGGGGGCACATTTCAGCCTTCAGGGTCAGTCAGTATGAAAGTAAATAGAAGAGAGAACAGAATGTCATGTATGAGGGACAGAAACCAAATTGGCCAGAACATGGAGTGCATGGAGGGAAGTAATATGTAATTAGGCAGGAAGGCTAGGGAGGGCTATTGTATAAGTTATAAGGAACTTTAAATGCTAAGCAGAAGAGTTTATATTTGATTCTGTAGGTAATAGGGAACCAGTGGATTTTCTTGAGAAGAGTGGCATCATGGTCAGAGGGATCTATGGAGTATTTAGGGAGGACTAGCACCTCTGCTGTGGGGGCTTGCCAAGTCCCTTTCAGGGCTGTTCATCTACCTTTGTTGTCCCTCTATGACTCCAAGAAGTTGTAGCATGTGTAGTGGCTACAGCCCAGTAAAACTATCTCAGCAGACAGGTTAAATCAGGTTGAGGGTAATCAATATACCTCAAACCATGGTGAGTTAAGAGTTACCCCAAGCATGTGAAGACTTCTTGCTGGAATAGATGGATGAGAACAATTTCGATGGCTATGAAGGCAGTGGAGGAAAGTGCTGTTGAGCACTTAGAGCTTGGTCAGGCATTAAAGATACCAAGGTCATCCACTGCATTCTGGGCCACTGCCATTTGTCTTTACTTTGTCTTGCTAGTGGACTACTATGACTCTGGAACAGAGAGTGAGGCTGGCAACTTTGTGCAATTCTACCTCACTTAAATCTAATGCATGTACAATGTCTTTTCTCAATACTCATCCTTTTTTGATTTGTTTATAACAGGTGACACTCAACAACATTCTTCTGGATTTGTCTCACTGGATTTCCATGACATCACTCTCTCTTGGTTTTCCTTCTACCTATATGACTATTGTTTCTCTTCATTCGATTTTGCTGGATCAATGTTTAGGTCCTGCCCACTGACCATGCAGGTTTCTCATGGCTATGTCTTGGTCCTTTTTCTCTCTACTCTCTCTCATTTGGTGATCCTCACCTGTTCTCAGAGATTCAATTACCATGTCTATGGGTATGGCTCTCAGATCTATATATCCAGGCTTAGTCTCTTTTTAAAAACAATTATTTATTTTTAGTTTTTTTAACATCTTAAATTCCATATTCTCTTCCTGACTTTTGCTCCTCCCCCACCCATTGATAAAGTAAGTAACATGATGTCAATTATAAATGTGAAGTCATGAAAAACATTTCCATGTTAGTAATGTTGCGGGGCGGGGGAGGGGGGAGAAAGAAAAGTAAAGTGAAAAAACTGTGCTTCAATCTGCAATTAGAATTTATCAATTCTCTCTCTCTGGAGGTGGATAGCATTTTTTTTATCATGGGTCTTTTAGAATTATCTCGGATCATTGTATTGATTAGAGTAACTAAATCTTTCACAGGTGCTCATTGTTACAACATTGGTTCTGCTCACTTAACTTTGCATCAGTTCATATGTCTTTCCAGGTTTTTCTGAAACCATTGTCTTTGTAATTTCTTATAGCACAATAGTATTTCATCATAATCATAAACCACAAAACTCATTCATTCATTCCCCAGTTAATGGACATCCCCTCAATTTTCAATTATTTAATACCACAAAAAGAGCTGCTATAAATATTTTTATAGTTTAGTCTTTTTCTTGATGTGTGGAAATCATGAACTGTTTATTGGATAGTTAAAATTGTGCATTGTCAGAATCTCAAGCTCAACATGTCCAAAATAGAACTCATCATCTTTCTCCACTCCTTTCCGAACTTCTCTAATGCTGTCAAGGTACCCAACATCTTTCTAGTTACTCAGCTTTGCTACTTCTGTGTCATTCCTCAATCCCTCCCTTTTCCTCACCACATATCCAGTAAAGTTACTCAATTTTGTGCTTTCTGTCTTTACAACATGTGTGTTTTATGTCCAGCTTTCTCCGCTCATGTAGTCATTACTTAAATTCAGGCTTTTATCACCTCTTTGATAATTACTTAAATGCTAATTCTATTTCTTTTTCTGAGATTGTATAATTTAAGATCTCTGATTTTCTGTTAGTTTGGGTATTTTGTATCGTTGAAGGCATTTCACTATTTCTTTTGTGTTATCAATTTTGGTAGCATGTCACTGTCCATAGTTGGTTCTGATATATCTTTATTTCTTCTGGTTCTGTTATTGCACTTCTGTTTTCCAGTCCAACTCTTTGCCTCCTCATTCATTCTCCTATCAACTCTCTTCATGAGAGAATACAGGAGTTATTTTCCCTCCATTGTTTACCTTTGACTTGATTAGGTTACATCACATATTCTTTTCTATGTTTTTCTTCTCTCCTCTCCTTTTATATACCCTCCCATTATATAATTTAGTTCCTCTATAAACAATGATTCACTTGTGTAAGAATGCTTCAAATATCTCTTTTTATAGAACATTCATTTTTTTTTCCATTAATGACTAGACTCAAGATGTCACTATAGATTGTAAATTGAGTGCCCTTGCCCTTAGGAGTTCATTAATACATTCTCTCCAATTGTTCCTGGTGGGTGAAGATTAGTCTTATGCTTTTCAAATTTCCTTTCCTTCATGTCTGAATTTCTTTCTCCTGGTTGTTTGCAGAATTTTTTGTTTTGTTCAATTTAACCACCATCTTGCTGATTGCATTATAGAGGGTTTTTTATTATTACATTTAAGTATATGTCATATCTAATATATTACATTATGTTTTATTATGTTATATGTATTATTGTTTTATTATTTATTATTTTCTTGAGGGAATCTGTGGATTCTTTTCATTGGCACTTTGCTTTCTTTGTTCAGAAGTTATGGGCAGTTTTATCTTTATTTCTTACATTATAATGTTCAGGTTTTTCAACTTGTGTTCTAGGAAACTAATAATCCTGAGTGTTTATGCATCCTGCTTTCTAGATCAATACTTTTTTTCTTTTATTAAACAAATGCTTTATTAACTTCTGTTTTACATCATTCATTTCCACCAGATTTTGAGTTATGATTTCCCCCCCGTTTTTTCCCTACCCACCCTCCCAGAATAACAGTCCTACAAGATATCACTTCCTCCAATCTGCTCTCTCCCATATCTTCTCCCATACCCCCTTCGACTTTTCCATTAGAGGAAGGGGAATCTCTCTCTGTGCCCCAATGCCTGCACATCTTATCTCCCCATTACAAACAAAAGAGTATTAATAATAGTATTTATATATATTTGAAACATTCAATTTTAGGACCTCGAATTTCAGAACTATTCCCTTCCTCCCTTGTCACCCATTCCCTCTGGGAAGATAAGTAATTCAGTATATGTTGTACATGTCTAGCTATGCAAAACATTATCATAGTAGATATATTGTACAAGGCTGCTTATAATTCCCTCCCACTCATCCCACTCCCCACCTGGTCCATTCCCTACTTGATCCTGTCCCTCTTCTATAGTGGGTACTTCCAACCTCCCCTCCCCCCAAGAATGCCCTCCCATCCATCATTCCCCCTCTCATCCCCCTTCCCCCTATTCTGCTGCAGGTTGAGACATCCCATTTAGTATGTATGTCATTCTCTCCCTGAACCAAATTCAATGAGAATGTGGTTTTGCCTTTTTGCCTTCATATTCTTCCCCTCCCTTGCAGCCACTTTCCCTTGCTTCTTCTACATGAGATAGTTTACCCTACCCTGTCTCTCCCCATCTCCTCTTGCCACTTTCCTCTCTCACCTCATAATTTCACCCCTTGAGTATCCTCCCTTCCCAACAAATTCAACCTATGCCCTCTCTCCATGTATAACTGTAAACATAGGTACACACATTCACATATGTATTCATATGACCATACACCCTTCTTCCATTATTTTCATACTGAGAAAGATTTCATCAGTCACAATTATTGTTTTTCCATATAGGAATGTAAATAGTTCAACTCTGATAAGTTCCTTTTGATTTCTTTTCCCTGATTACCTTCTCAGGCATCTCTTGCTTCTTGTGTCTGGATGTCAAATTTTCTATTCAATTCTGGTTTTTTTCCTCAAGAATGCTTGAAAGTCCTCTATTCCACTGAATGACCATATTTTCCCCTGAAACAAAATACTCAGTTTTGCCGGGTAGGTGACCCTTGGGTTCATGCCCAGCTTTTTTGCCCTCTGGAATATCATATTCCATGCCCTTTGATCCCTCAGTGTAGAAGCTGCCAGGTCCTGGGCTATTCTGATTGTGTTTCCACAATATCGAAATTGTTTCTTCCTGGTTGCTTGTAGTATTTTCTCCTTGTTCTGGGGATTCTGGAACCTGGCTATAATAAGTTTTCTTTTTGGATCTTTTTCAGGAGGTGATCTGTGGATTCTTTCAACCTCTATTTTGCCCTCTGGATCTAAAACATCAGGGCAATTTTCCTTGAGAATTTCTTTAAGGGTGATTTCTAGGTTCTTTCTTTGATCATGGCTTTCAGGTAGTCCAATAATTTTTAAATTATCTCTCCTGGATCTATTTTTCCAGGTCAGTGGTTTTTCCCATGAGATATTTCACATTGCCTTCTATTCTTTCATTTGTTTGGATCTGCTTAACAGCATCTTTATTTCTCATAAAGTCACTAGCTTCCATTTGCTCCAGTCTAACTCTGAAGGAATGAATCTCCTCAGTGAACTTTTGAGATTCTTTTTCCATCTGGCAAATTCGACTTTTTAAGGCATTCTTCTCTCATTGCCCTTTTGGGCCTCCTTTGCCATTTGAGCTAGTCTATTTTTTAAGGTGTTGTTTTTCTCAGTCAGGCTGTTGACCCTCATTTCATACTTTTCCTGCATCCTTCTCATTTCTCTTTCTAATTTTTCCTCCACTTCTCTTATTTGATTTTTAAAGTCCTTCTTAAGGTCCTCTATGGCCTGTAACCCACTCATATTTTCCTTTGGGGCTTTTGGAGCAGGATTTCTGACCTCACAGTCCTCCCCCTCTTCTATGCTTCTATCCTCTTTGCCCCCAAAATAGGAGTCTAAGGTTTCATTTTTCTGTTTAATTTGTTTCCTTTGCCTTGGCATGTTGCCACTTAATTACTTGACTTTTGGGCTTGTTGCCACAGTTGGACTCTGCCACCAGACAGGGGAGCTTCCATCCCGAATGTGTGAGGGGACAACTTCCATTTCTGGCAAGCTGAATATCCTCCCCACGACCTCTACCCCAGATCACAATCCAGATCCAGGGAGGTTAAAGCAAGAGCGATTAACCCCCAAGACTGATCGCTGGATCTCCCTACATTTCGCAGGCCAGGAGCTGGAGCTACCTCTGAAAACTACAAAATGGTGTGTCTCCTCAGTGGCTTCTAGCCCCCAGGGGAGGAAGCTGACGCATACCACAAATATTGGTCCCAAAGTCCATAGGGCACTAACCTCTCACTTTGTCCTAGGCATATCTATGTTGATAATTCTGGAATTGCCACAGCTGCTGGTGTTCTGGAGTCCCTCCAGCCGGCTACTGGCCCAGCTGCCCTGGGGATAAAACCGAGGCTCCAGCGGACCTGCGCTCAGCTCCCCAAGAGCTGCGCTGCCGGCTCCCAGAGAGCTGCACTGGTCCTTCCTGCAGGGCTGCTGGGTTGTCCTCAGCGGGAGGTTAGCTTCTCTGTGTTGTTCTGTGGGTGCTGGTGCTCCAGAAGTTGTTCAGAGTCCCCTTTTACATGGTTTGGAGGTGATCTGGGGGGAGAGTGTCTTGGACGCGCTGTTTCTACTCCACAATCTTCAGAAGGCTTCATTTAGAAGGTGGGATTTTAGTTGGGACCGGAGTTGAGAATGTTTTCTGGGGGTCTGGAGAACTAGATCAATACTTTTTTCATATGGACATCATATTTTCTTTTAAAATGACTACTTTATGCTTTGCTTCTTCCAAAATACTCTTCACTTTTATATATTTGCAACACAAACCAGTTGCTCTCTTGTTTCTTTATAAGGCTTGTCATCATGAATTCAAATGTTTCTCTTATGTTGATTATTTCTGCTCTAAAGGCCATAAATACTGATTTTACAATTTTTTCTTTTAAAAAACATTTAGGTACATTCTTTGTGGGTTCCATACTCTATTTGGAATATAATAACCTCGACCTCATTAGGTGCTGATTCATTTTCTTTCAAGGAAGAGTCAGGTAGGTAGTGCCATGACTACTAGATCTAGACCTAGTCAGGATAGACCTTGAGTTCAAATCCCATCTGAGATACTTACAAATTGTATGAACCTGTGCAAGTCACTTAATCTCTAGCTGTCTCAGTTTCCTCAAATGTAAAATAGGAACAATAATATCACCTACCTCACAGGGTTGTGGTGAGAGGATAAATGAAATTATATTTATAAAATACTTTAGCATAATGCCTGGTACATAGTAGGCTTTTAATAAATGCTTGTATTCCTTCCTTCCTTCCTTCCTTCCTTCCTTCCTTCCTTCCTTCCTTCCTTCCTTTCTTCTTTCCTCCTTCCTTCCTTCCCCTTCCTTCTTTCCTTCCTTCCTTCCTTCCTTCCTCCATTCCTTCTTTCCTTTCTTCTTTCATTTTATAATATTTAATCATAGATTTTTGAACTCATTCAGCTGATGTGGAGGTTATATTCCTTTCTTATTCATATCTTCCCTGTAAGTTTATCTATTTACACTCAAGGTCTTTAACTGGGTTTTCTTCCTTCTTTCTCCTAAGATCTTTAGTAATTTTCTTCCCCCCATAACTTGGCAGTATGTCTGGAGGATGGATCTCAAAGCTATCTGAACCTTCTCCCATGCTAAAGAATTCATATTTTGCCAGCTTTGGTCTCTGCACCAAGTGATTTTTGCGGGTATAGAAATGTTCCTGGCTGGATACCAACCCTCTTTCCCTCAGGTTTAGTGGAGTGCCACCCCACTGGCATTTTGCTCTAATTCCTCCTGTTCCTCAGTTCTCTCAGTGAGTACTAATACAGCACAAAATATTGCCATACTGCCCTCCCAGCCAAAGCAAGCTTCTGGCTTTTGACTTTCTGCAACACAGCGATAAGGATTGGGGCAGAACTGAGTTCTGTTGCAAGCAATGAGTTACCTGGTGCAGCTCTGCCATTGAAGTTGCTGGTGAAGAAGGGAGGGTGTTTGGATTTAGGGATTAGCATTCTTTACTGTTAGTTCATTGGGATGTTACCTCTTTGGGTTTCTCGATGTCTTAGATTATAGAGAGAATAAAAAATGTTTTATCTCTTATACGTAATTCCTATTTTTTAAGAGATTTGAAGGGGCGGCTAGGTGATGCAGTGAGTAGAGCATCGGCTCTGGAGTCAGAAGGACCTGAGTTTGGATCCGGCCTCAGACCCTTAATGGACACACAAACAAAAACCTATCCGTGTGACCTTGGGCAAGTTACTTAACCCCAATTGCCCTCCAAAAAGAAAAAAAAAAGATTTGAAAGGTTGTAAGGATGGACGAAAGTGTCTTGTCCTCCATGTTGTTAGGCATGTGACCCAGAATTCTTTCCTTATTACCTCTGGCCTAGATTATTGCAATAACCTTCTGTTTGATTTTCTTGCTTCAGATCACTTCCTACTCCCAATCCATTTTCAAACCAATTGCCAAAGTATTTGTCATAATGTACATGTCTGACCATGTTACTCCCTTTCTCAATACACTCCACTGACTTTTTATTATGTCTAGGATCATATTTAAACTCCTCTGACAATGAGACCAAGCCTTTCTTGTGGCTGACTTCTTGCTGCCTCATCTCTAGGCTTCTAAAACTCAAGGGCCACAACTCAGTCAGACCCTGATCAGGACTGGCCTGAGGTAAGCATAGTAACACATCAATCCTGCCTTCTCACTAGGCTGCCTGAGAATCCTTCCCTACCCACCCTACACTCCACCAGCGGTAAGGCCATTTGCACTGCCAGAACATATCACCGCCTAGTCATTCCTGCTGTGAAGTGGATTTGTAGATGTCTCCTAGGACACAGCAACTCAGCAGTTTTGAACAGTTGAGGGCCGTGCAGAAATCAGAGCTGACCTTGAACCTTCTAAACACCAGCTTTCATCAGAGACCTCACTGATATCATTCTCCAATGGTGAGAGCATTCCTATTTCTTTTTATTCCCTCCTCACCCCAGTGATACCAGACCCCTGACTTGCTCCAGAATAAATCCCTCTCCCTAATCCCAGCTGCCTGTTCCCTTGTTCCCATCCTGCCTCAAACTTCCCCAATGTCCTACTGTGGATCTGTCTGCTCTTTCCACAGTGCTCTCTGGAACTCCTGCACCATAATTAACAAACTTCACGTAGCATCTCTATTACTCCTCTTACCTTCTAGAATTCACTCCGAGACCTGGCTCCCTTTCCCCTCCAATAACTTTCATTCTACATCTTCTCCTCTTTTCTCATTTAAAATCTTGGAAAATCTATCTACATTCTGTGCCTCCATTTTCTCTCCTCTCATCACTCTCATCTAAACTCTACAAACTTGCTTTTGACTTCATTCAACTGAACCTTCTCTCTCCAAAGTTAATTAGGATCTCATCCTTTTTGACCTCTTTGTAGTCTTGGACACTGATGACTGCCTTTTCCCCCTGGATACTCTCTCCCCTCTGAGTTTTTATGGCTCCTACCTGTTTGATCATTCATCAAGTTTCTTGGATGCATTGTCATTTATGTCAAGCCCACTCACTGGTTGTCTCCCAAGGCTCTGTCCTGGGCTTCCTCTTTTAACGCTATACTATCTAGCTTTGTGATCTTATTAACTCACATAGTTTTAATGGCCATCTCTAAGCAGAGGACTCCCAGATCTATAGATTTAGCCCTAGTCTCCTTGACTCCAGTCCCATATTACCAGTCACATATCAGATATTTTGAATTAGAGAGTCTTAGGCATCTTAAACTCAAGATTTCCAAAAGAGAATTCATTATCTTTTCTCTAAAATCCACTTCTTCTGAGTTTCCTTATTTTCCCTTCTCTTCTGAATTTCTCTAATTCTACTGAAGAACCATGACCATCCTTCTAGTCACTTAGGGTCCAAACCTCAGTGCCATCTTTGACTTTTCACTTTCACACACCCCGTACCTAATCAGTTGTAGATATTAATTTCTTTGTTCACAGTATCCTATCCATTCCCTTTCCCCCATTCACACAGCCATCTTGCTAGTTCTATATCTAGTCACCTCTCACCTGGACTATGACAATAGCTTTGCAATTGGACTTCCTGCCACAAGTCTCTTCCCACCTCAAACCATCCTCCATTCATCTGCCAAAATTATTTGTCCCAAAGTGTAGATCTGACTATGTTGACTGTCTCTGCATCCTCATCAATAAATTCCAACAAATCCCTATTATCTTTAGGATCAAATGTAAACTCTTATGTTGGGCATTTAAAGCTCTTCACAACCTGGAACCTTCCTATATTTCCAGCCTTCTTACATAGTTCTCCCTTTCATGAATTCTATAGTCCAGCCATACTTGGCCTACTTGCTGCTTCATTACCCATCTCTGTGACTTTGCAATTTCCACCCTCTGTGCTAGGAATACACACAATACTCCCTCTCTCCATCTATGCCTTTGAAAATTCTTGGTTTCTTTCAAAATCCAACTTAAAATCAAGTGCCACCTCCTACAGAATGTCTTTTCTGATTCCTACAATTGCAAATGCTGCCTCTCTGCATACAATGATTTTTATATACTTTCACAACAATCTGACCTCATGGATTTGGGGACTCCAGTCCCTGGACCTGGAATTGAAAAGGACAAATGAAACAGACCAAAATCTCAAATTGATTTCTTGGAGCCACAGGGCCTAAAAGGAAGAGGAAGGTGACCCAGTTTAGCATGTGTACATGCTGCAGGTGAATAAGACCAAAACCTTTAGTCCTGGATGCCACTGGGTGGGGGGAGAAAAGGAAAGAGAGACAAGAGAAAGAGAGAGAGAGAGAGAGAGAGAGAGAGAGAGAGAGAGAGAGAGAGAGAATGACAGAGACAGAGAGAGACAGGGAGAGAGACAGAGAGAGACGACAGAGAGAGAGAGAGACAAAGAGACAGAGACAGACAGAGACAGACAGACAGACAGACAAAGAGGCTAGCTATGCAGCCAATGGAAAGGGGCTACTCTCACTCAAATGATATGGTTGTAAACTGCAGAATGCCTTCTCCCAGAAGCAGGAGTTGGAGTCTCCAATGTATGTGCTTCCAACTAAGGTGATCTTAATATGTACCAAAGCCCTGTCTGATTTCATTTTATATATAATATGTTGTGTATATATACATATATATATTTATGGTAATGTTGTTTTCTATATGAGAATGTAAGTTCCTTAAAGGGAGGGACTGTTTAACTTTTATCTTTGTCCTCAGGATTTAGCTCAGTGCATGATATATAACAGGTACTTACTCAAAGCTTATTGGATGCCTGAATTAAATTCTCTTCTACTCAAAAAGCATTTATTAAGTACCTACTATATGCAAGGAACATGCTAGGCACTGGAGATGCAAACATAAGACTCCCAAGCAGTCCTTACCTTCAAAAAGCTTACTTTCTACTGAAGGATTAAGTTACTTCCTACTCTGTACAAGGCATTTATGCTAGGTGAGCCCTTGTCTTCAAGATGCTCACAATAATGGGGTAGTGGTAGTGGTGAACCACAGTCACTAATAATTTTAATACAAATTAGAACAATTTTTAAAGGTGCATAGAAGTGAAACCAACTCATTCAAGTTCCAAGAGGGGGAGGTCATCTTAGCTAGGGAGATTAGGGAGGTCCTCATGAAGAAGTTAGCACTTGAGCAGGCCTTAAAGGAAGAAAAGGATTTCAACAGGCATATGGAGAGTGTTCATTCCAAAAACTGGGGACAGCAAAATCATGATGGTGAGAAAGGGAGGGATGAGGTCAGGGAGAAGCGAGGAGTTCCATTTACTAGAATACAGAATGCTTGAGAGGGAGTACAGTGATGGATATAAGGCTGGGCAGTAAAGTAGAACCACATTACGTGGCACCTTGGTAGATGCCATAGGGAACGCATTGCACAAAGTGAGTATCCCCTGGCCAAGGCTCTGTTCCTGCTCCTTAAGACACCCTGGGTTTAGTTGGAAGTGGCTCTGTTGCCTATTGAGGAAAAGGATGAGGAAGCACTGGGTAGGTTTAAGCATTTGCATTCAGTTTCCTCATTTGTTAACACGTTGCACTAAATGGCCTCAAAGGACACTTCCAGAGCTAAATCCTATAATCCTAAGAGTCAGAGCTGGGACAGAAACTCCCAGATCTCCAGAGTCTTAGCGTCTAGCATTTCCCCCCTCCTCTACACATAGTGCTTCTCCTATATGTGGGCATCCTGACTCATCCCCATGTTGGGCAGTTCTGGGTGGGTCAGATTTCCTCACCAATGCTTTATATGTCCCCCTATTCTCTTCTTCAGCAGGGTTCAGATGAGCCCTTTCTCCAGATCCATAATCTGTACTCCGTGCCAAGGTGCCCACAGGCCTCCCTGCCAAGAGTAAACCGAAGAACTGTAAGTCAGCACTCATACCCCCCGAACCGATTCTCCTCCGTGCCCATCTGCGATGCTATGGAGCATCCCCCGCCACAGGCAGAGTTGGAGTTGGACTATAACCTTCCCCGAGTCCAGCTGAGCGATGAGATGTTCGTCTTCCAGGACGGGAGATGGGTGAATGAGAACTGCCGCTTGCAGTCCCCGCACTTCTCCCCGGTCTCCTCTTTCCATCATAAGCTGCATCACAAGAGGCTGGCCAAGGAATACATCCTGCAGGAGGAGACTAAATCCCTTCGGGAGGTGAACAAGTCCCTTAGGGAGGAGAACAAGTCCCTTCGGGAGGAGAACAAGTCCCTCCGGGAGGAGAACAAAATCTTGAGTAAGGAGAACAAGATTCTCCAGGCCTTCTGGGAAGAGAACAAGGAGGAGAGCAAAGGGGAGCTGGGGAGGGCGGCGGGCGCAGCTTCCTCGGTTCTGATCCAGAAGGACAGCGCAGCCCTCCAGGTCCTGAAGAAGGACAGTAGCGCCCTGCAGACCCCCAAGAAGGAAAGCGCCACGCTGCAGTTTCTCCGGGAGGAGAATCGGACCCTGCAGCTACTTTTGGAGCAGAGAGAGGCCCATTGGCCCCACCCGGAGCAAAAGACACATCCCCACGAGGAAACCAAGGGCCCCCCAACTCCTCAAGACGACGTCCACAGTGCGTCAAGGCCCTCCGGGGAGAGCACCATCCCTCCGTGTGAAGAGCCCAAAGGGCCGGCGACACTTCACGAGGCCAGTAAAGCCCTTCAGTCCCTGCGGGAGTTGGTCAACAACTTATCCATCCCTCTGGAGGACGTCAAGGCTGTGCCCGGCCTCCAGGAGGAGGCCCAGTCTCTGCAGGTTCTTCGGGAAATGAACCAGGCCCTGCAAGCCCTGCGGGAAGAGAACCAGAGCCTGCGTGCCCTGAGAGAGGAGAACCGGATCCTTCACGAGGAGAACCGGGCCCTTCACGAGGAGAACCGGGCCCTGGAGCTCCTGAGAGAGGAGCATTGGAGCTGCCAGGAGGAGAGCAAGGTCCTCTGGGAGAACAATAAGCTGAAGCTGCAGCAGCAGCTGGTCATCGATACGGTGACGGAAATCACTACAAGGATGAGGATGCTGGTGGAAGAGTTATATGGTCACGCGCCGCCGAAGAGCAAGGAGCCCAAGAAGCCGGGCAGGGTGTGAGGGCTAGAGGCCTGGAGGCCCAGAGCTGGGGGCCCAGGTAGAGAGCTTCACTGGCCCCTGGAGTTCGTGCCTACGGAAAGAGCAGCATTACCGGCCCCCTTGATGCCACAGAAGTAATAAAGGCATGAGGAAGAGTTTGGGAGATTGGCCTCAGTTATTTCACTGTTAGAATTGTAATGAGTGCTTTCCTCACCCGGGACAAGCTGCACGAGGTGATCCCAGGGGAAATGTCACAAATTTTAGACTTAATTCAGTTGGGGGTGGAAAAAATGGGAATACAGACACACCCTCCTTTTCCCCTCCGGGATACTCTGTGGAGAGGAGGTGGAAAGAGAAGCCTCACACTAGGAGAGAGCAACCATCGTTAGGAAATGGGCCTCCTGGCTGCTTCCTGATTTATAATTATTCTTGCCAAGTAGGTGCTAAGCTCAGTCATTTTTGTGCTGCCAAGGCAGGAGCTCCAGTTGTCCTGTCTTAGAATTCTGCTATTGATTCAAATACATTCACCTCCTTTCTCTTGCCCTATCTTGTCCTCTTTATAGCACTGGCCCCATTGGCAGTCCATCTTCATTGTCCACTCAGTGCATCTCTCTGATGGCTTGGGAGGGTGCAGTCCTTGGAATCAAGCAATCACACTGACTTTGGAGGACTCCTGGAAGCACAGTTAACTATTGGATAAACAATAGTTTATCCAATTAAGTGTTATGGTAGATGAGGGTTGGACTTGAAATTGGGAATACCTGCATTCAAATCTCACCTTTGATGCTTGTTAGCTAGGTGACCTTGGATATGTCACTTCCCTCTGACCCTGTTTCCTCCTTTGTAAAACGGGAGATAATAGCACCTACCTCAAATTTGTTGTGAAGCATAGAATGAGACAATTTAAGTAAAGCACTTTTGCAAATTCAAGATATTTTACAGGCATAGAAATTATAGGACCTAATAAATTGGGAGGCACCCAGTGGGTTCATGAAGAAAAAGGCAAAGACTGAAAGCCTAAACTTCTAATTCCTAGTTTGATATTCCATCTACTAAAGCGATGAGGATCAACAGATGACCAGTGATAGGAGAGATTGTTAGAAATGTTAGGAGCATAGATTTGGGTCTAGAAGGGACCTTAGAGAGGACATCTAGTCCTCATTTGTTTTAAAAAATGCTGAACTTAAACATCAAATAAAACAGGCATTTCCATATGCAGAACAGAAGAGAAAAAGAGGATTGTGCCTGAAACTGCAGGTCTCTGTCATGGACAATTGGCTTCTTTCTTCAAGTATTTAATATGCTCAGCCTGTAGCCTTCAATGTTGTTCTGCTTATCTGCGCTTCTTAAGAGTAATAATTATGATAGGGTTTGCAAAGTTCTTTACATGTTAGTTTATTTGATCCTCACAACTGCACGAGATAGTTATTATTATCCCTATTTTAATCAATAATAAAACTGAGGCATAAAAAATGTTAAAGTGACTTGTTCAGAGTCACAAAGCTAGTAAGTTTCTGAGGCTGCATTTGAACTCAGCTTCTTTACTCCATGTCCTGGTCTTTCTTCAGTTCTCTGAATTTAAAAAAAAGATAAATTAAATTTTCTTCAATTTTCCTTCCTTCCTTTCTTCCTTCCTTCCTTTTTATTTCTTCTTTCCTTCCTTTATTTTTCTTTTTTCATCTTTCCTCCCTCCCTTCTTTTTTTCCTTTCTTCCTATCCCCCCTTTTCTTCTCTCCCATGGAAAAAAAGAAAAACAAAGCCCTTGAAATAAATATTTATAGTCAAGCAAAACAAATCCCCACATTAGCTGTGTCTGAAAATTTTAAAAAATGGCCTTTCTTCTGCATTTTGAGTCCAGTACCTCTCTTTCAAAAAAGTAGGTTTCATGTTTCACTGTCAGTCCTCTGGTATCAAAAATGCCAACCCCTCCATTTTATATGTGAGGTAACAGACAACCAGAGAGGTTAATTTATTGGCCCAATATCACATAGGTTACTAAATGGCAGAGCTAGAATTGGGAATTTAAGCCCTCTAACTAATGGGGAAACCAAGTAACAGAGGTGAGACTAAAATTCAGATATCCTTATTCTTAGTTCAGAGTCAAGACTAAGGGCATATACAGTAGGTAATTACCCTTTAAGGTGCAATATGTAGGGTTAAATGTATGTTACTTTTTTATAAATGTATATATTTTTAAATGCCAGAAAATCACTATATCATGTTAGGTATTAATTTTGCCAGAAGTCATCACATATGTTTTGATGAAGTTTCTCAAAACCTCTGTTGGACAGTAATCACAAGGGGAATGGCCACAGTGGTCACTTATCATGCCTTCCCTAGGGTACAGAGTCCATTGCCCCAGTTCTCTCTCTTTAGCCCCCTCTGATTTCCTATTAGTCCACATTCTCTTAACATGTTAAATCAAAAAGGCAGACAGCTACCTTGGATAAAGGCCTTTCCAAAATGTAAAAAGGTTTCAATGCCTGATAGAAAATGCAGGCATTCAGAGACTGCATCTTTGGGTGAAAACAAATGCTCTTGAGCTCAGAAAGCATTTTATTTGAGACGTAACTGCTCCAACCAGTCACACTGCCTACTTCTCTCCTGCTCCACAGAAAGTCCTGCCCACAGATCACTATCCTGGTTGCTTCATTTCTGAGCTTGTCAGGTCTGATCCAGAGCCAGTCTAGTGATTCTGAATGAGGGGCAGCAAGCTGAATAGGGATCATTTCTCTTGGCAAGTCCATGACTCGAAAAGAAAAATCTCCCCCATAGGTCCATTTACTCTTGCCACAGGTGTAGGGGGTGACTGATGTGCACAGAGGGCCCCAGTCATTTGTTTCACCATTGCTCTGGCAATCTGAACAAATAGGATTAATTCCAGTTTGCTGCTAGCAGGTCGCTGTCCCTTTCCAGGGTTTCCTTTCCTGAATTTGGTAAATGTACCCGGTTCAAAATGTCACTGCAATACAAACACCTCTATTTAAGGCAATTTAGCCACCCCAGGGATGCGGGTTTGCCCAATTTTGTGATGAAAGCAAATTGACTTCAGTGTTTTCCAGACAGCTGAGCAGACGGAAGACTCAATATCCTGAAATTGGTGCTACAAATATTTATCTAACTCAAATTAATCTACATAATAGCGTCCAGACACTTTCTCAGCAAGCCTTGGGAGCTCAGAGATGGCACTCCTATTTCACAGTGTCAACTTTCTATGTCAGGCAGTATCTAGGCAGGTGAAAAATTAGCAAGATAAGCCATAAATGTCATCCATATGGACTAGGTGGATTTATTTCAAAACAATCTCTTATTGTATGGTACAACCTGTGTACATTAGTTACCTTTGACATGGGAGAAGGGAGTAGGACTGAGTGAAATTTCTTTCTCTTTCTTTTTTAAAGTGGATCTTTCCATAGTGAATTATCTCCAGTTTTATCTTCTCTCCTTCCTGTGCACCCCCCCTCCCCCAGCATCAAATATAAATCTCCCACAGAGCTTTATTCAGATACAGGGAGGATATTGACTGGGCACATGGCCAGTTTATCTTCATGAGACTGACTAGGGAGGAGGAGGGGAGCTGTGAGCAGTACTTGGCCCTATTTAGAAGGGTAGTCCCAGGCATCTGGCTATCAATCTATCATTCACGTCCACCTATAATTCATAACCAATCCCTTGTGCCTCTCTCTAGCTCTCAGACCAGCTGGCTGCCCCATACCCCCCCCCCCAATTCTACTCTTTTGTGGGTCCTAATTTATCTAACTCCTTCCTTTATTCCTTTACTGTGATTCCTTTAAGATACTTACAGGGCATTTTTCTATATAAATTTTATTTAGAATGGTAGAAATTAATCACAGCAGGTCAACCCAAGTACCAAATCATAGGTATTCCCCGGCCCATGAACAATAGCATCCGTCCCCAGCACCTGGTAAGCCAGAATCGCTGGAGTTCAATTGTCCTCATCATTCTTAATGGGAAGCAATAAAGGATGTTTGCTCAGAACTTTTTGCTCATGCCAAAACCTCTGTGGTAAATCAGTGTGGGCTGCTTCTGGGATTCTGACTTGCCAGCCCTTGAGGTTCTATACTGTTGACCACATGTCAGTGAACACATGGGAGGGGTGCATTTTTGTTAACCTACTTTGATTCATTTCTAACATTCTGAATAAAATTGGGTGGAAGTATTTGTATCAGGGTAATGCTGCTGGCCTTTTCTATAACTGCCAACGTTTCATTGTCAGGAGGCCATGTCTCCACTTCCCAAGCCCCACATACCTATTGGTTGCATAATCTAATTTGTGTCTCTATCTTTAATAAGACTAAAATGGGAAGTATTTTTCCCAACTACAGGTTGCAAGGTGCATAGCTGTTAGAGTCCATTCAAGGCAACTAGAAAGGGGGAAAATCACCAGCTCTTACAAGCAGAATATGATTTTCCCAGTTTATCCACATTCCAACTTATCCCTTTTAAATCTCTAGCCCCTCAACTTCCTTTCTAAACCACGTAGTTGTACACATCTCTAAACTCTACTTTCCCTTAGAGTTTTATGCTACTGGGGCCTGCATGGACCATGATTTCTGCCATTTACCTGCTCTGGCATCTTCTGGTTTCTGGATGGTGTTGGAATAAATTACCTTTGCCTACAGAGTTGACTGAGCCTCTTTTTGACTATCTTTCAAAAACAAGTGGAAACTGACCAGAGCAATACTGCTGACATCACCAAGCTAGGAGGGGCTTCTGACATCATCTAATCCAACCTCCTCATTTTATAGAGAATGAAACTGAGGCCCAGAGAGGTTATGGGGCTTGGCCAGTGGTATACAGGTGCCAAGTGGGAGATATGGAGTATGAACTGAGGTCCTTTGTTCCCAATCCAGATTTTCTTTCCACTGTACCATACTATCTCCCACACCATAAGGGAGGGTTTCTCAGACTCAGGTCTATTTTTCAATGTTTCTGGTAACATGTCACACTTCACAAAGAAAGTACAATTTATTCGATGATAGTTATTATGTCAAGCAGCCAAAGAGGAGTCTGGTCACAAGAAAAAAGCCACTGGGATGTCCAAAGGAAGACAACAGTATGGCACCCTGCCACATCTTCCTCAGAAAGTATCGACTCCTGCTTTGCAGTGTGTTGGAGCCAGATCCTATTAGCTAATTTTTCACTGTGAGCATTTGCACCTCAGAAATGAGCAAATGCTAGAAATCAGGGCTTGACTGATTATTTTGTTGATTTTCTAGACATAAAAAGGTGATTTTCTAGACAAATTAAGAAGGTGATGAAAAAAATTTTTATTAATGAGGATTAAATTTAAAATTGTGTCAAGGGTACCTTTTCTCCCAGAAAGCTGGTTGTTAAACATTTACCAATATGCCTTTGTTTTTAAGTCATGACAGCTGGAATGATACACAAAGTAATCAGTCCAAAGGTATGAAGGGATTATAAATCTAGTGCTAGAAGGGGCCTCAGAGGCCATCTAGTGACCAGACATACTAGTGATTAGAATTCTAGTCCAATTTTATCCCCTCCCCCTTTTTTATTTTATTATTTTTTTTACAAATAAAGAAATTAAAATCCAGGCCTGGATGTCTACCATTCCTGGAATGCTCTCCTTCCTCCACTCCAGCTACTGACTTCCTTGGCTTTAAGTCCCAAATCCACCTCCTATAGGAAGCCTTCCCCAATCCCTCTTAATTCCAGGGCTTTCCCTCTGTTAATTACTTCTTATGTATCCTGTGTATATCTTGCTTTGTATATATTTGTTTGCATGTTGACTTCTCCATTAGATTGTAAGCCCCTTGAGGGCAGGGGCTATCTTTTGCCTCTTTTTGTACACCCAATGCTTAGCACTGGCACATAGTAGGCACTTAATAATTGTTTTTTGAATTGAATTACTTGCCCAAGGTCCCAAAGTACTAAATATCAGAGACAGGATTTGAACCAATATCTTGTGCCTCCAAAACTAGTACATAAATCTCTGGTATCCTCAGAAGTATAGATCAGATGGAAGGTATAGCTATTAAGGACCCTTTTCCAATTGACTCATTTTGGGGTGACTCAAAAATGAGAGTCATCTCTTATTCTCCATCTCAAATCCCAGTTGCTTGAAGCTGAGACTATTAGTGCTTGGAACTGCCCAATCTCTCTCTCATTCACATACATGTCTTCCTCCATCCAGGCTCTTATCAGTTTCACTGTGTAAACATTTCCTTCCAACTCCTTTACCCACTTTGTTCAATCAAACAATGGCCTTTGTCTCCAAGAACAAAGTTAGGCATTGGTGACAAATTATTTTTAATGCAATCTAAGACTAAGCCTCTGCTTAATTTGAATTCTGGTGTTTCCCCCTTTCCATCTCATTTTATTCCTTGCAGATAGCAGAACCCATCTGAGATCTGGCCAGAACCCATCCAAATCTTTGGAAAGAATCTATGACCAAATCCACTGGGAGAGTGCCCACTTGATCTCTTGTTCATTTCAGCAAAGCCAAATGAGTGACAGAAGTTTTTGGTGATAAATTTTTATTGGTACCTTTTGTTTTAAATAGTACTAGATTTCCTCAAAGGAGAGCTTTTAATTCCTTACTTTGCTGTGAAAGGCACAGAACCTGGAGTCAGAAGTTTGTATCCTATCTTTGATACTTCCCTTCTTATTGTGAACATAGTCACATCACTTGACCTCTCTAGTTACCTCATCTGCTCGTTGGCATGTCAAGAGGCAGCCTGGCAAAGTGGATCAATGGAACCAGAGAACCATGATTTTGAATCTTGATTTGGATGCTTACTAGTTGTGTAACCCTGGGGAAATCACACTATCAGCCTCAGTTTCTCCATCTATAAAATGGGAGTGGTAATGGCATCTACTTCACAGAGTTATGAGGATAAAATGAAATAGTACTTGTAAAATGCTTTGCAAATGAATAAAGGCATATAAAATATAATCATATTAAAAAGGCATTTATTAAACACTGTGCTAAGTGTTGGGGCTATAAATACAAAGGCAAAGATAATCTCAGTTCTCAAAGAGCTTTTATTCTAATAGGAAAAACAATATACATCGAGGAGTGACGACCAGGGAAGGGATATGCTGGCAAATAGGAGAAAGGAAGGGAATGTTTGCATTACACACTTTCATGCTGAGTCTGCACACTTTCTTAAGTCTAGACAATCGACAAAACAACAAATCAAGCCCTGATTTGTAGCTAATTTCCAAGCTGCAAATGCTTACACTGAAAATTTAACAATTGAGGTAGATTTGAGATGGCTCCAGTCCATCCTTGGTCTGGTCTAGAAAATTACAAAGATGATGAATGGGAACCATAGGGAAGAAAATAGACACATTCCATTAAGAAACAATGGTGGAGTTGATTTGATCAAGATACATGGAATAGCTTTGGCTCTCCTGAGTCAGGCTGTTGTCTCGGGGTACCCAAAGTAGAATGGTTCCTTTCTCCTCTACCACTGGCTCAAGCCCCAAACAGGCTGTGTTCTCTCCATTGTTGGAGGCCAGTGACTAGTACCTCACTTCCATTTAACATCAGCTAGATTTTACAAAGGGGGTATTTACTTTAAAGATTTAGCAAGAACAAAATACAGACATTTTCTTTGCAACACTTTGTGGCAGAGTTTCCCCTATACCATCTGGGTTTCTAAGAGATATTAAGCTAAAATTTTATCTCAGTTCCTAGATGGTGTCAATCCTACCAATTTTATATCCAAAGATGGCACCATTGCCAGATGAGTCCTCATCTCAATCTTCACTGTCATGGGTCTAGAGGCATAGGTCAGTCCTTGCTTCTTGGGTATTGATGTTGGGGTGACTGAAAAACCTGGCTTGAAATATCTGAGTACTGATATGCCTGAGGGGCTCTCCAGACCTCTTGAACTCACAAGTTTGTGGAGACTCTACTCTCTTCATCTAGAATGGAAGCCATTTGGTCTTTCACTAGCCAGATAACATGAGTTGAATCATTAACTGAATTGAAGAAAGGCACAGGGCTAGTGGAAGCTGTTAAAACTTTAAAAAAACCCCACATTTACCAGATAAAACTAGTTACAAAATGTCTATGTATACTTCACAATCTCTCCAAGGCACTTCTCTTATCTGTCATCATGATTCTCCTGACAACAAGCTTCCTAGCCTCTCTATGTGGAGAGAGGCCATACCAGGGGCTCTAAGCAATGAACATGATTCATAGGCCATGAATAATGGTTTATGGTTTCAGAATTATAGGTCACATGTGTCAAGGGCATGCACGTAGAAGAGAAATGTTAGTTGTTATCATTACACATGACAGGTTCTCAAATATAGGAAAACAGCTACGCAGTATCATCCCTAAACCTTTTCTTCAAGACGAATACTGCAAGTTTCTTTAGTCAATTCTCTTGTGAGGTGATTTTGAGATCCCTCACCATTCTTTTTTTCTCCTGGAGGCACACTGTAGTTTGTCAATGTCCTTAAAATGAACTGAACTCAATGCTCTCAAGTGTGGTCCGACCAGTACCTAACACAGTAAAACTATTACTCTCTTTGTCCTAGATGCTATTATTCTGATAAGATCACATTCATTTTTTTTGGCTACTACATAAAACCACTGACTCATACTGAATAGGCAGTCAAGCAAAACCCATCTCCATAGGCAACATTGCCTGGTCATTTGGTGGGAACTGGAAATTGCAACTGGTAAAAAGCGGATGTAACAGGTCAGTAAAAATAAGTTGGACAAGACAAAACTTATGTAATTCCCTAGCTTGGCAAGCACTGCCTACATTCTAACTTCTCCTGCCCTCATAGGTCTGGTTTTTTCCCCTTAGAAATAAAACCAAACAAGCCTCTTGATTCTACAGAATCATGGAATTTCAGTTGGAAGGGACCTTTAGCAGCCGCTTAGCTCAACCCACACCTAAAAATAATTTATAACATTCAGCAAGTGGACATCCGGATTTTACTTGTAGCCTGATAGCAAAAAGCTGTTCTCTCTTACATTCCTTTTTTGGATGGCTCTAATGGTTGGGACATTTTATCTGAAGTCAATCCTGAAGTTACCTCTTAGTGTTATGCCAATGTGCTTCATAATCCAACAGGTTTCAATTCCAAATGTAACTTAAATAAAGCTTTGAGATCGTGTGGATGGTTTCTTAAGGGTAGGATGAAGGTAGGACCTCAGAATTGGAAGAGACTGACTCATTTAGTAATGTATACTTTAAGAATGTAGGGCAGATAAGTAGCTCAATGGATAGAGCACTAGGCTTAGTACCTGGAAGACTCATTTTCATGAGTTCAAATCCAGCCTCAGAAACTTACTATGTGACCCTGGGCAAGTCACTAAACCCTGTTTGCTTCAGGTCCTCATCTATAAAATGAGCTGAAGAAGGAAATGGCAAACTACTCTAGTATCTGTGCCAAAAAAAATCCCAAATGAGATCATGAAGAGGTGGACACAACTGAAATGACCAAACAACAGACAAGAACTTTAAGAATGTATTCAGAACCTATCTCTGATGATCCACTTCTAAGGTATTGCAGATCCTGGCATTAGAGTTAGAAGGCTTAGGTTTGAATCCAGATTCTGCCATTTATTATTTATATGACCTTGGGGGAGGGATGTGCTGGAACAGCTTGAACAGGCTCAAAAGAGTCAATTGTTAAATTTTCAGTTGTGAGTATTTATACCTCAGAAACCAGAACACCTACAAATCAGGGCTCAATTTGTTGTTTCCTTGATTGTCTAGACTTCAGAAAGTGATGAAGAAAATGTTGATGATGCAGATTTAATTTAAAGTGTATTTGTTGTTGGTACATTTTCCACCCAGGAAGCCAGTTTTAAAACTTGCCAGCACACCATTGTCTTGGGGCCTTTGTTTATCTATAAAATGAGCAGTTAGATGGTTTTTAAGGGACCTTCCAGCTCTATTATTGTATAATCTTTATTATCTATTCTTTCCCCTGTCTTCATCCTTGCCAACAATGGTAGGCTACATGGTGGAGTCAGGAGGTGACCTCCTGCTCTCAACATATATCATACCAACATATCACAGGGTGGTAGGATGGATGTAGGTATTCTAGTTGCCTTAAAAGGGCTGATGTTTTGAGGGAGACTGAAGTAGATAAGTATTGTATTCTGTTTTCTACTTGATGATCCTTCAAATCCCCAAATAATCAATC
The DNA here is from genome assembly GCA_011680675.1 of Gymnobelideus leadbeateri. Taxonomy (NCBI): domain Eukaryota; kingdom Metazoa; phylum Chordata; class Mammalia; order Diprotodontia; family Petauridae; genus Gymnobelideus; species Gymnobelideus leadbeateri. The sequence continues at coordinate 337,082 of WOXC01002780.1, forward strand.
TTGTCCTTCCTCAGTCTTCTCTTTTCTAGGTAAAGCACATTCTCCTTGTAAAGCACATTTTGAGTCTTTACTCTTGAGCTTGTCAATGACCTGAAAGGGCCACATTCAGAATGGAATAGAGCATCCCAGATTCTGTCTGACCAATGGGAGAGTCCAAATGGATTATTACTTCCATTATTCTGGAATCTAAAAGAGTATTAGCATTTTTGGCTATCCCATCACATGATAGACTCATATCAAGCTTGTAGTCCACTAATACCACTGGACACACACACACACTCACAAGTATATATATTCATACAATGTCCATGTCTTCTCATTCTATTTGCATAAAGTTGATTTCTGAAGTCTGGTGAAATTCCTATTCCACTTCATCTGGTTACATTTATTCTATTATTCTACAAAGTAGAGGTTTTATTAGATCTCATATCTGTCATGGAGTATATTCATCTTCCCAGATTGCTGTCATCTTCATGCTTTATGAGCACTCTATCTTTTATCTGATATATACAACATATGCAAGCACAGTAAATTCAGACAGCTTGTGTCTACAAATTGTTCAACAACATGTTCAATGAGTGTTCAGCTCTTGCTATTTTCAGAGCACCATGCTGGGTGTGTGGGAAATTGTCAAAGTAAATATAACATGATTCCTGACCTCACAGAGCTAATAATCAAATACAAAGAATATATACAAAGGGTACAAAGAATATATCAGTAATGATCATACAAAATTTCAAATGGAAAATATGTAAAGGGAATATGAAGTGTAACAAGGAAGGAAAGAAAAAAAAATAGGGACTGAGTCATAGATTGATTGTGTCATTCATTGGACACATTAGGGGTCTTGAATTTTCTGTAGAGAATGAAAGGAGCAGAATTAAACTACTGGTCTCTTCTAGATCAGAAATTCAATGAGTGTGCAAGTCATTTTGTTTTTAATGTGTGTCTCATATTCATTCTGAAACTGGAATTTTCTACAATGTTGAGCTTAATTACCTAATCTCCTACATTTAACCAGTATGAGCGATGGAGGACTAAAATATTGCATTGTAGGGGGAAAAGATGAATCCCCAAATCAGTGAGTAGAACATAAAACCAAGGATTTGAAATGCCATCATGTTACTAGGATGCAATTTGAAGGAAATGGGAAAGATTTCTTTCTAACTCAAAATTCAAATCTACCCCTAATCAAACAGAACTCTGATTTTCTCAGGATCAATTTGGTCCAGTCACTTAACCTCTGGGTCATAGTTTCTTAATCTGTAAAATAAGCAAGTTGAACTAGGTGACCTCTAAGCTTCAAAGAAAGACCTCTTCCAGCTCCAAATTTATGAACCTATGGAATCATACATCTTTTATATTACTTAATTGACATGGTTTATATGATAATTAGATGGGAAATCTCAACATCAGTCAGAGTTTGAACACGTGTACATGCATGACAGGTAACTCACCGGACATCATCCCACTGGAATACACAGATGTGTGGAGGTCACCTTCCATATGTAACCCCCTAAGTGGATTCAAAGAAGAGGACAATGAGTAATACCAGAACATATGACAGTGAGAAGCTGTGGGATCCCACTGTGTATCTGGTACATTAATAATATATTAATGTAGTTTCATTTAAAAACATTTTAGAAGATTATTTTACTAATCAGAATAGTCTAGTCAGAAGAATAACCTGCTAAAAATAGTTTATCTTTCCAGTAAGAGATTCACAAGGGAAAACACGTGGCAAACTACTAATGATTTTCAAGTAAATTAAAGCAACATAACATCAGTGGTAGCTCTGAGTAGGTCCATGGCTTGATGGGGTGGCTGACTCATACGGAGGCTCAGTGGACCCCATCCATGACCACAACTGGACTCACTGGCCCAGATTTGGAAAAGTAATAGAAAATTATACAATAAATAGATAGAAGTTTTGGGAAATGAAATTGAATCTTATGGATATCTAGACTTGATGTAAAGAAAAAAACTTCTTAATGATTAGAGCTATTCAAAAGTAGAATCAGCTTCATTGGGAGTTCTTCCTCACCTGATATCTTTAAGCAAAGTCTGGATGATCTCTAGTCAGGTATACAATAGTGGACAACATTTTTGTATGATACAGTTACCTATGAAGTTCCTTTCAGCTGAAATTCTAAGAAATTCAGTGATACCGGGAAATAGTTAACTTTCTGGTGCTTTGCCTTTTAGCTTCCAAATTTGGGACAGACTTCTCCAGACCTTCCTTGGTAATCAGTTTTCCTTGTGCTCAATATATATCTTGATACCAATTAGGTCTGACCTTTTTCTTGTCCATGTTCTCTTCCCCACTTTCCTCTTCCTTCTTTTCTTTCCCCAGATGGGAACTACTCTTCCTTTTCTCCAAGAATTTGCCCAACCACAGGCAAGTCCATATGTTTTGGGAGGGAATGTGAAAAGGGAACCCCAAATGTCTCCTCCTTCTTTTGTCATCCCTTTAAGGTTGTCCAGCTTCTCTGGTAACTCCTTCTGGAATAATTGAGGAAGTCAGGGTCTTCCCTTGTGGTGGTGTTCAACTAAAGTTAAAATAGATTCCCAGGCAGAGCACTGACCAGATTGAAAGGTAATATTGAGTCCAGCTCCTTCCTTTTACAGATAAGGAAACTGATGCCCAGAAAAGTTAAGTGACTTGCTCAAGAACAGTCATACAAATAATAAGCTGAAGAAGTAGTAACTGAACTTAGGTCCTTCCAAGTCTAGTATTTTTTTCACGACTTTTAGTAAAGGCTCATATTAATGTAGAAATTTTAAGTTTATAAAATACTTCCTGCTAATCTGGATCTTTCAGGTAAAAGATCTCTGCTTTCCCCCTAGATTGTTGAATGAAAGAAATGAAATGTCTGGATAATTACCTTAGCAATCCACTTTCCCCTTTCTCCGTGGTTTGCTCAGACTAGTTTAACTGTCCCTGAATACTGCATTTCTACCACTTGTCTGAAGAAATAATTTCATAGCCTAATTTTAGTCCTTTAGTCAAATATTCAGTCTAAATGTTTCTTTTCTCATTTTCATTCCATTATTCCTACTCTCCTTTATGATGTTAAATCTCCCTTCTTGGGCTTATCCCCTTCCAATATTCTGGGTGATTGTGACCTTCCTTCAATCATTTCTCAGGTTCTATAGACTTAGATTTTTTGAGTTTTCCTCACAGTTCAGCCTCCTCATCTATTGCCTTGATAAGTTTAGTCTGAACCCTTTCCAATCTCCCTGATAGCACAGTGTACAAAATGGAGCCCAGTACTGTCATCTGGGTGAGGATTCTGTAAAAACCATTACTTCTCTATCTTCTCAGACAATGGGCCCTACTGTCCTGAGTAGGAAGGTGTCAGTGAAAGCTGGCTCATTGTGGGGACCAAATAGAAAGAGGAAGCCAGCAAAGTCTGGCTTGCTTCACATTACATTCAAGTCCTCATAGGTTTACTATCTTACATTTCTATCATCAGATGCAAAACCTGTGAATCAGGGAAGGCTTTAGAAGATATTGTCAGACATGCAGAGACACAAAGCACAAGAGTTCTTTTCTCGTTGCTTGACATTTCTTGTTTCTTGACATTTCGTGTTTTCTTGTTTCAATCTCCATGGTACTTAATAAGCCCCAAGGTCCATGAGTATGAGATCACCTGATGACTAAGACTTCTATCTCCCCAAGTACTTAGCCCAGGATTCTGCATACAATTGGCATTTGATAAATCTTTGCTAATTGGTTTACCTTTGAAAGCCAAGACTGAAAAGATGTCCCAAAACTATAGAGAGGGTATAGGTGGATCAAGTTGCAGAGGTGAGTTTTGGAAGAGTTGAAAAAACCCTGGATTTGGGGCAGCTAGGTGGTGCAGTGAATAGAGTACTCAGGAGGACCTGAGTTCAAGTCTGACCTCAGACAACACAAAACTAGCAATGTGACCTTGGGCAAGTCACTTAACCCCAATTGCCCCTCCAAAAAGCAAAAAAAAAAAAATGTAAAAAAAACCAAACCTGGATTTGAAGTGTGACTAGGGAAGGCCACCCACAGAAGGTAGAATTTGGAATGAGTCTTGGAGAAACTTAGGAGCCTTAGATGCCATAATTCCCATGTCTGTCTCTCGTTAGGGGTGATGTGAAGCCAAAGAGGGGACTTGAGAGCTGCTGTCAAAGGGAATCCAAACACATTGATGGCTCCTGGTGGGGTAGGTAACCCATCAAGAAACTAAGAATAATAAACCCTTCCTTTCTTACATCAATATACAGTGGAGTGAACACTGAACAGTCTTTAAAAGATCTGAATTCGAAAAACAACTTTCTCCCGTCATTCTTCCCCTTTGAGAACTGCGTGCCTGACATCTGTCTGCCAGCCATGGACCCCAAATGTAGCTGCGAGAATGGTGGCTCTTGCACCTGTGCCGGCTCCTGCAAATGCACATCATGCCGGTGTACCTCTTGCAAGAAGAGCTGCTGCTCCTGCTGCCCAACGGGATGTGCCAAGTGTGCCCAGGGCTGTGTCTGCAAAGCCCCCCAGACCGAGAGTTGCAGCTGCTGTCAATAAGGTCCCCACTTCCCTTTGCCTGTAAATAGAAGAATGTGTGCAGACCTGAATTTTCATATAGCATGGATGTGTTTTCTACTGTTTTTCTTTGAAATGTATGAATTAAAATAAACTTGATAAGTTCCATTAAAAAAAAA
>WOXC01002781.1:0-26441 GCA_011680675.1 Gymnobelideus leadbeateri
CCTACAAGTTATTAGTTGTATGACTTTGAATAAGTCCTTAATGTCACTTGGCCTCAATTTTCAATTTAATTCAATAAACATTTATTAAGTGCCCAGTACATGCTGGGCACTATGCTAAACACTATGGATACAAATAAGAAAGACAGTCCTTACCCTTAAGGAGTTTACAATCTAATGGGGGAACAGAACATACAAGAGGTAACTGGAAAGAGGGGTAGGGAAGAATGATCAGGAGGTGCTTACCATCTAGTTAGGTAGAGCTGAGACCAAACAGAGCTGCAGAGGCAAAGTACAGTGAACTACAAAATCCATGTTCTATCCTCTACAATGGAAGGCTTTGGGAAAAGTTTAGTTCTTAACCCTTCAAGCCTCCAATCAGAAGGGAGAGGAGAATAAGGGAGGTGGAAAGGTGTTGAGTATTTCCAAGGTTGAGTTAAATAGCACAATGGAGGAGATTTCTAGTAATCAACTTGTCCTGAGAGGAGCATCTTACTCCAGAGACCGTGAGAAGAATGAAAAAGTTGTATTGCTCACCCTTACATGAATTAAAGGGAGACACTTGATCAATCACGAGTACTGTTTATAGTTCATTATACAACGAAGGGGAACAAAAAATAACTTTTTTGTCTGCTAGGCAATAACCTTGTCTTGAAGTAAATGCTTCAGTTAACTTCACAACAATCTGTCATACACATAATGCAAGGGGAGGGTAAGGGGAGGGAGAGGGGAGGGGAAGGAAGGGTCCTTGTCATTGTCATTGACAATCATAACTGCTTTGATCAGTGTATGATCTTATTTGGGAATAAGGGGATACAAAGGCAGTAAGTTTGAAGTTAGGTCCAAAGTACAAGACTATTCCGACTGATAACTGGAAGGTAAAATGCTGAATCTGAAGTTTAAATACTTTGGTTGCATAATGAAAAGAAAGGACTCACTGGAAAAGATCTCAACACTGGGAAAAACCAACATCAAAAGGAAAAGGGGATGGCAGAGGATAAGATGGATAGTGTCACAGAAGCAAAATATGAGCTTGCATAGACTTCAGGAGATAGAAGATGGAAGGGCCTGGGTGTGCTAGAGTCCATGGGGTCACAATGACTAAACTACCAATGATAACAACAACCACCAAAGTACAAGGCTCTCTCCAAGCTCGGGGTAGAGCCAAAGGAGAGAGAATCTCAAAGAGTTTTGATTTAGTAACAATTTTTGTAAACTTCCCAATAGCAGAAAAAAATTAAACCATGGAACTCCAGACCATTAAACCTATGCTGAGCCAACAGTAAGGAAGCAGATTTTAAGTAGTGTGAGAGTAATTTTCTCAAAAGCAATGATTTTACTTCCCACCACAGTCCTGTCCTACTACTTCAAAGGGCTTCTTTCCCTCTTCTCCTGAGCAAAGGTGGAGTGGAGATATTGACTAGGATCTAAAGGAAAAATTGTGAAAATTCTGCTTTACCTGCGTTCAGAAGTGAAAGGCTAGCTTAAAAAGTAGCAGTAGCTGGTTTGCCTAATGAAATCATACAAGTAAGACAAGATAAATGAAGATTTATTACTTTGAGCTGCATCTTTTTTTTTTCTTTTTGGAGGGCAATTGGGGCTAAGTGACTTGCCCAAGGTCACACAACTAGTTTTTGTGTTAAGTGTCTGAGGCTGCATTTGAACTCAGGTCCTCCTGAGCTGGTGATCTATTCACCTTGCTGCCTAGCCGCCCCTACTTTGAGCTACATCTTGCAGAAAATTCTGCTTACAAATTCTTTAGTGAAACAAAATGACTTTCTTTTTTAACAGTGTTAAGAAAAAATTTATACCACTTTTCCCTACTCTTTTTGGGGAAAAACTGTGATTATTCTGTGATTCTGTCTATCCTTATATATCAGGGATAACTGCATAAAGGGAAATTATTTAAGAGATCATTCAGGCAAAAGGAACTCTTTGTACAAATTATAACTTTGATTTTCTGCCAAGTTCACAGAATCACAAAAACTTAGTAATGGCAGCAGCCATCTGGTCTTAGCATTTTATCTCTAAAATGACTTCAAGGAAACTACAGTTTCAAGTCTGACAGAGGGTGTCACAAAGGTTGCAAGAACGGTAGGTAGGATTTGAACACAGGTCACCAGAAATACTTTCTTTTCCGTAAATTTGATCTTTAGTTTCTTATAGTAGTAATTAATGATTACCAGGATTTTAGTAACTAACCAATAACATTATATGTTAATCATATGTTAATATTAATTTTATATATTTCTATTTACCTAAGGGAGACACTGTTTTTTATTCTAACACTTATCAAATCAAATGGGTATTTCTTCAAATGTATTTTTTAAAAAAAGGTTATACTTGTAACAGGATATCTATTAAATACAGCTTTCTTTTTAAATGTAAATTTCAAAGCTACCCAGCATGTCTGTGATTCTTGCTAGATTTCCTTCTCTTTTGTGCATTTTTTAAAAGATGCTTCCTTACTTGCTTTTTTTTTTCCATACCCTAATCTCCCCTGTCCCTCCAACTCATGTCCCACTAGGGGGAAAAAAGGATAGAAAAACAAAGCTAATAGATTTATTATTAAATAGCATTTGTGAGGGTGAGAAAAGTAATTTTCTTTTCTCTTATTGTATGCCTTTGAATATGTCACTTCTACTGTATCAGTTGAGGGGGATCCTACCACCACCTGAGTTAGCCCATTCCTGCGGGGTACTTTTGACTGTTCTCTGGAGTCTGAATCTGCCTCTGTCTATCTTCTAACAATCATTCTTAGCTCTTCCTTCTGTGGCCGAGCACAAGTCTACTCTTTTTTTTTTCCTCCTTAATAGCCCACATTAGAGGTCACTATCATGGTACCTAAGTCTTCTTTTCTCCAAGTCAAACGTCACCAGTTCCTTCGATATCTGATACAGTATGCTCTGAAGTCATTACTCTCACAAAGTCTGGCTTGTCCCTAGAGCCTAGAGAAAGTTAATAAATCTTTGGAGTACATAGCAGGTACTCTCCTCTACCCAAGAGCTTAGGCAAATGCTGTCTGTTCATTAGGGATCCTTCCCTTCCTCTAGACATAACTGGAACACCCTAGAACCCCAATCAGAAGATTTCAGCAGGAGAAAAAGGAATAAACATTTACTTGCAGGTATTACATGCCAGGCACAGTGCTAAGTAAAGCACAAAATTTCATGCAAGATAATGAATTTTTCAGCTACAGCCACTTTCAAAAACTATTAAGTAAGTTATGGAAGAGCTATGAGCCAAATCAGGAGAAGAAGTCCTTACACAGATAAATTCTTTAGGGTTGTTTGTTTTTTTTTTTTCCCAAGCCTAATAATGTCTTCTCTACTGTTTCTAAATTATTTTTAATAAACAAAATACTATGTAATAAAATTGGAAGCACCTTCGCATGGAGCAAGTTGATTAAAAAAAGGTAAACAGAATCTACTGTCAACAAAGATAAACAATTTACAACAAATGCTGTTCACTAAAAAGATTATGTCCTTAGTCATTACTTTGCCTTAATCACTACTATATAATAAATTTCTCTTTAAATGTGAAGTCCTTCTCTCTAGTCACCCCCTCTCAGGAAATGAAGTAACACATATGTTTTTATGCATGTACATTTTTGCCCTCAATCTATCCATTATTCTAGCTATACATTGTCTTATAATTTGTCCAGAAAGCTTAAAATAAAGCCATGTTTATTTGAGAATCAATTATTGACAGTTTAAATACAGAGGAAAACATACATTAATTTCATTGTAAACAAACAAACACAAGGTTTTTATTACTGATTTTGCTGATATTTAAGTCACTGATATACATAATAATTTTAGTGTAATAACAATTTTATGATGTTAGTATTTCTGCAAAGTAAATCTAGATAGAAATAAAATTGTTAAAATTTTATTACTATCAATGGTATCAAAATTTTAGAAATAAGGTGCCTTACTTATTACTAAGAAACAAAATACTACTACAAGTCTACCAAGCACCCAAAATTTTATTTTAGCATTTACCCATGTATGTAGGCATAAAAATTAAAACAATGCCACTCTACATTTTCATAGGTTTATTCTGATATGACCTACACAAAATGTCTCAGTAGACTGAGTCTGATTTCCAGTGACCAACTTAAGTAAGTACAGAAATGCCCATCACCATTAGGCCAGCCATTTGATGATGAATTCTTGGCCATGGAAAGTCAGGAAACACAATGACCTCAGTCCAATGTTGTATCCCATCCACATCTGTAGTAACAATGGCAGAGCAGAAAAAAAGTTTTCAAAGGATACTAAGAATCACAGGTTTATTTGAAGATCATCTATAATCTTTAGTTCACCTGTTGTATAGTAATATGAGATCCTTTCCCAATGTTTAATAAATAAGGTACTATTGCAATAACTGAATCATACCAAGCTTGGTATTCTTGCTATAAATGAAATTCTAAATCCAGCATCCTTTACACTCAGTGGAGAAGAACATGGTGGGGAAGTGAGAGATGTACAGTGGGTGTGAGCAGGTCATAACACATAACAGAAAAAGAACTATGAAAACAAAAACAAACAAATAAATTAAAAATTATCATCAGAAAAATTTATGATAAAAATATGGACTAGTCAAATGATAAGAAAATGACAGGCAGTCATGCTCTACTGATATCCATCTAATTGTTAGTAGTGAGTTTGCATCACTTAAGTTAAGATGCTCTACTGGTATCTATTTAATTGCAAGAGAAATCAGGAAGGCCCCAAGCACATAAGCAACCCTCCCCTTCCCATATCAATCTCATAAAATAATATGGAAAAAATAAATTAAATAAAATAATAAAGATAGCATGGACAAGAGTTGCACAGTTGTGCGAATGGGTTATGAACCGCATCCCTGGAGGGAATTTACACATTAATGATCACAGATTCAACTGAGTATGAGTAATTCTTTATGAATAGACAATAAAAACAGAAGTTGAAATCTGAAAAACTTAACAGACTCTCAGAGTTGTTAAGCTGTGTTCTGTTTATCAATATATTACTAATATATATTTTACATAACGGTAGGTAATAAAAGTAGCATGGTCTAATGTGCCTAAAGGGTCAAACTTGGGGTCAGCAAGACCTAGGTTTAAGTTCTGCCTTTGCCACCTTTTTATGGGATGGGTGAATAGATGTGAATACCTCAATCTCCTAGTGCCCCTGATAAACCTTTAAGATAATGCATATCCAAATCCCATTGGTGAGGGGAGTTTCCACAGTAGGAGTTTTTCACACTGATGAAATGATAAATCTCAATTAAGAAAAAAATGTATTGGAGACATTTTTTTTTCTTTTTTGGAGGGGGGTAGGACAGGGCAATTGGGGTTAAGTGACTTGCCCAAGGTCACACAGCTAGTAAGTTGAGTGTCTGAGGCCACATTTGAACTCAGGTCCTCCTGACTCCAGGGCTGGTGCTTACTGTGCCACAGAGTCTCCCCTGACAATTTTTTTAATGACTAAAATTTTTCCTTAGGAAAGCAAATCAACACACATATTTTTCTTTTTTGTAACAGTTACATAAGAAAGAAAAAAGCTAATGGAATTTAATGTAGGTGTCCTTGGTAATTATAAAATGTATTTAATTTTCTCAGAGTTAATAATGTTTGAGAGCTGGGGACATGGGAGTTTTTTGTTACTATTAAAGGTTTAAAAACTGACAGAATGTTTTAGCTACTGAGATTATATGTTTTAAGAATCAAACTTTATAAAAGCACTTCACCTATGAATAATTATAGGATAATTATAAATGCATCTGTGCTTTAGAAATGTCAATAATAGGAATTAAAAAAATTAGACTACTCACTTATATACAAACAGGAACTTAGATGACAACACCTGATTATCCCATTGCCCATAATTTCTTCAGAATTAATGTTGGCAAGTGTAATTTGACATTTGACCATATTTAAATAAACTAAGGTCTGATATACATATGAATAAACCATGTATAGTACATTATTATTTCATCTCATTTAGAGAAGGATTGATTTTTTCCATTTTCTAAATTCAATCCCAAGCTTCTACAGAAAAAATAGCAGAAACATCTGTGGAGCTTTTACCAGGTAATTTAGAAATTTCTCATGCAAAAAAAAATACAAATTCAAGCTGAAATTAAAACATTTTTTTAAAATGACTGAATAGGATTTATGAGTATAGGATGTATAATGAAAACTACTGCACCCTCAGTGGGGCCCTGGGAGGGTGATTGGTGAAATGAATGATCTTCTTTTGACCTTTAGTTTGTCCAAATGACCTTTTCCTCTAGCCTTCCCCCAACTTTCTCCCAAGCCTCCTTCCCAATTTATTCATCTGTGTCAGGCCAAAATTTTTGGATGTTAATATTATTTTTTCTGTTTCTTTGTTATGCACATATACATATTGATACACCATTTTCAAATGAAAAGTAAGTTTAACCTTACACTAAAGAAAGATATTCCTTTGCAATAATAAATAACTCCAATAATGCAAACTCAATACTAAGAGAATGCCAATTATGTAAATTTTTTAAAATGGACATATGGGTACTTTGTAATATGGTCTATTTTACTCAAGGGGCCAAGGCCCTACCATTCATCTCAATTTACTTAGGACTTAAGGCTTAATTTGTACTGTGAACTCAAAGTTGAAAGGTCATCAGTATATTCAATAATACTATCTAAGTGTTATTTCCAATGAAATTTGCTTTTTTATCTTCAAAATAATTATTTTTATTTTAGAAAATGAACTTTTAGTAAACTGTTATATTTTTTAAAATTTATTACTTCAATAGCTTTTTTAAATAATTAGATTTCAAGTAACATGTCAAAATAAACTTTGAGACATTATGAAGATAAAAAATGACATCAATAGCATGCATGTAATTGATTGAAACTTCTAATTTAAAAAACTCTCAATCCTAATTTACCAGTTGTCTAATGACTTTTGACTAAAAAAATGTAAAAACTATCTTGGTGTTTACTGTCCATAATGGAATCTTTAAACTAAGAAGTAGGAATGACAAGTAGTTGAATTTTGGAAAGGGTAGGAGCAAGAAATTTTAAGCTGTATCCATTAATAATCAATTGAATATATTGCAATTCATTTCTCATAAAATAACAGAGTTCATTTCCCTATTTTGCTAGTCTTTTAAATCATTTTATTATTAAACTTTTTAAGAACCTATATATCAATGATTAAGAATACAAATGAATATCCAGCCAGCCTTTGTGCCGGGTGGCGTGTACCGTCTGCGGTGTTCCCCTGCCCGGGAGCAGAGGAGATGCCATGTAGTGCTGCCAATGACCTGGCGGAGAAGCTGAGAAGAAGCTACCACTACTGTTTAAAGAGGAGGGATTATTTCTCTTTTCCAAGGATTGCATTGATTTGAAATACTGAAAGTGGATACAAAAAGGCTTCAGCAATGCAGACTATTAAGTGTGTTGTAGGTGATGATGCTGTTGGTAAGATATGTCTTCTGATTTCATATAAGACAAACGAATTTCCATCTGAATATTTATCAAGGGTATTTGACAACTATGCAGTCAGGGTTATGATTGGTGGAGAGCCATATACTCTTGGACAGTTTGATACTGCAGGACAGGAAGATTATGACAGATTACGACCCCTCAGTTATCCACAGACAGATGTGTTTCTTGTCTGTTTTTCATCCCCATCCTCATTTGAAAATGTGAAAGAAAAGTGGGTACCAGAGATTACTCACCACTGTCCAAAGACTCCTTTCTTACTTGTTGGGACCCAAATTGATCTCAAAGATGACCCTTCTACTATTGAGAAACTTGCCAAAAACAAACTCCATCAGTCCAGAGACTGCTGAAAAGCTGGCCTAAGACCTGAAGGCCGTCAAATATGTGGAGTGTCCTGTGCTCACACAGAAAAGCCTAAAGAATATATTTAAAGAGGCAATACTGCCTGCCCTGGAGCCACCGGAACCGAAGAAGAGCCTCAGGTGTGTGCTGCTATGAACATCCCTCCAGAGTCCCCTCTGCAAAGCTGGTGTCAGCATCATACTAAAAGCAATGTTATTAAACTAAAGCGAAATTAAAATTCGTTTTTGCAATAATGACAAATGGCCTGCACCTACCCCCACACTCTAGTATGAGAAGTGGCCTGAGTACAGGCACCCAGTTTCTTTCCCAAATTGGTTTAAATGCTAGCTAATTTTGAGTAATTATGTATTGTCAGAAAACTGATCAGTACTGGTTTTTTATTTTTGTTTACTGTTTCTAATTTTGGGGGGAGGGTTAAAAAGCAAGGTATGCTTGTGATGACTCTGTAACAGACTAATTCTAGGCTCAAAATTTTTGAAGCTGCTCCCTGGTGCCTACCTGGCAAGTAATATGGAACTTCTTAGGTTTTTTTTCTGTTTTTTTTTTGAGGGGGTATTGTGGTTTGGGGGGGGGGGGAGGAATGGTTTTTTTTAACCTATTAGCCAGTGGATATTTTTTTCTGAAGGGGAGTGGTTTGGAGGGGAGGGAAGAGGTCAGATTCTGCTTCCCAGATCTGGTTCAGGAAACAGATACTCCCCTCCTGGTGCTCTTTAGGAAGGAGTATAGGGAATGCTCCCCCCTCAGTAACTTATACTCCTTTTTGAAAGTTGCCTTTTTGTTCCCCACTCTGAGTAGGTCCAGTGTTTAATGAAACCATCCCAAGTGGGGTGAAGCATGTATTGCCGAGTCGCACTGTGTTTTTGACTATGATATTGAGGAGATTTGCCAGTTGCTGCTTTTGAAGTTAAAGTTCAAACTTTATTCATCAATAAGTGAAGAAAAGCCTGTGCCTTTGGAACCACACCAGATGGGTTTATATTAGAATTTTTAAAAGAAAAAAAAAGAAAATGTTATTTTGTTTTCCTGCCACTGCTTCATGGAACACAGCTGATGAACCTGGTGTCTTGAGAAGAAAGGTTAACAGGAGTGGTGCCGGCAGATGGAAGGTTTACAAAATGATTCTGATCATTTTCAAGAGAGCTTGAGATGGACAGCCAACTTCATGAAGAAGCTTGGTGGGAGGGAGACACGATACCATAGGGACCAGTTGGGGAATCCCCTTTATGTGTGTTTTGCATATTAGAAACCCCAGAGCCAGAGGATGGGGCTCTAATATAATAAAAATCATGGGAAGAAGTCTTATTGAAGACTCCAGTGTTAATAGGGGTTTTATCAGAAAACTATTGGTTTGCAGTTTCCAATTTTTTAAATATTAGGGACTCTCATTCATCTTCCCAAAATCCTAATCCTTGTAGATTCGTTAGTGTTGAACCAATGCTTTTCTCATGTCTCAATTCTTTGTATATGCATTCTTTTCAGATGTATTAAACAGAAAAAATGCCTTCACAAAAAGAATACAAATGAATAGTTTAAAATACATTCTTTGCAGTATTTGATTTATATTTCCATGTCCTTTTAGAAAGAGTTTAAGGATGAATGAGATGACAAATGTCACATGCTTAGACCCCAGGGAAAAAGTAATATAAAATCTATAAGATATATATACATGTACGGATATTAACACATACATGCAAACGTGTGTAAATGTGTACATATATGTATAAATTTCTATTTTACATGATTTGTAAAGGAATCTATTCTTCATATCCAAGTAAGACCTACCTTAACCTTAAAGTATTACAGAAAATTAAACTACTCCCCTGAAAACTGTTCAAATAATCCAATTGCAATTACTTTTGAGATGCCTATTCTTTGTTGCTGAATAGTAACAACATTAAGGTCTGCCATTAGTTGCCTGCAATTGCTATAATATCATAATGTCAAGGGAATTTGAAGATCTTCCCTGCCCCATAATGGGCCCATGTGACCTGCTCTGAGCTTTGGCTCAGCTCACAGCCTGAGTCACATGGAGCCCATGGGGGGAGCAGTGCGACAAACCTGTGGAGCAGGAAGGGTGGAGTGGGAGAGAAAGTGAGGCAGAGCTGGGAGAGAGCTGAGGCTGAGGAAAGGGAGGCAAAGCTGAGGCAGAGTAGCTAGCATGGAAGAGAAAGGGAAGAATTCTGCCTAGGGGCGTGTGTTTGTGGGGAGGCCTGATAGAGGGAACCCTGGGAATGATGCAGATAAACTTCTTTCTTCCCATGGTGGAATTGGCTGCCTGGTATCTGAATAAATATCCTTGTACTTCTTTGAGAAAGAGAGTTCTTATTATGTAATAGTCATTATTGCATGGTTTTACTTTGGTTTTGTGTTAAACTACATTAATTTTCCCCAAGATTTGATGAATCTCTTTTACCTTTTTTCCCACTCTCTTATTATCATTATTGCTGCTGTTCTTACTATTTGGCTGGAATTGTGATTTCATCAATATGGGTAGCTTCTGGGGCGGGGGGGGGGGGGAATTCTGTGCAGAAGTGGTATGAGTGGTATGGCATAGTGGAGAGAGGGTTGTCCTAAATTAGGAAAATCTGTGTTCAAGCCCTGCATCTAAACATATAATGGTCATGTAGCCCTGGAGAAGTTAGTCTCAGAAAACTTTCTAAGATTATAAATTTCTTTAATAACTTTAATAATAATTGTCTTTAATAACCATAATATTTAACATTTATAAAGCACTAAGTTTTGAAACATGCTTTACATATGCTCTCATTTTATCCTCACAACTAGCTTATAGATAATTTCTATTATTATCTCCACTTTACAGATATGGAAACTAAGGCACAGAGAGGTGATGCATAGACTTGCCTAGGCAGGATGTGAACTCAGTCTTCCTGACTCTATGTCAATTATCCTATTTACTATGACACCATTCATTAGACTGAGGTCATTTTTATTACTGATTTTAAGACATCTTTTTCAAAATATGCATTCAAAATGTATTAAATAAATTCTATAAATGAATAAGTAATATAACACAATTTGATTTAATCTTTCATACTACTGTTTGAATATCCATTTCCTATAATTTAACTGCCCTAACACTTTTGGACATGAATACCTTTTCCTAGAAAAGAAAAATATTGGGAACACTTGTATGCCTCCTCCTAGTATCAAAATGACTTTTTGAAAAAGAGCAATGCAATGATCACATAAAACAATATATACGAAAATAATATTTTTCCAAAACTAAACTGAATTTAAACAGAAAGTAAATGAACATTGTTTTTTCAAATGATCATTAAATATTAAAATTATTATTTTTTTAATTTTTGAAAATAAGCAAAAAGCAATACACAACGTTAACCTTATTTATTTAAAGTGGTTAAAAAAAAGCCAGAGTCATAGATAAATAAAAGATGAAAGCAGAAAAGAAAGCAGATGAGAGAAGTCAAGGAGCATTTTAACAAGCACTAAGGCAGTAAATGAAGTACAAAAAGCAAAGATGAAAAACAGGTTTAGAATGCCAATAATAAAACAGATAAATTAATGGAAGTGTAAATAGAACAAGAAACAAAGATGACAGAAAGGTAGAAGAGCCATCTGGAATACAGAGAAACCAAGAGGGGATAACTAGGACTTATAAAAGCAAAAGAGAAGAGAAAGAACGTGGAAGGAATTGGAAGAGAAAGATCGTTTTAAATGAGACAAGAATACAAACACACCAAAAAGGGGGAGAGAGTGAGGGAAAGAAAGAGAGAGACACAGAGAGACAGAGAGAGAATGTCATTAAAGTAAAGGCCAGAAGTGGATGAAAGTGAAACTCCAAAGAAGTTTAAATAGAATTATCAGAAAATATTATCTATATATCAATTCTGAGTGATCATTTCTTTTTTTAAACAAATGCTTTATTAACTTCTGTTTTACATCATTCATTTCCGCCAGATTTTTGAGTTACAATTATTTTCCCCCCTGTTTTTCCCCTACCCACCATCCCAGAATAGCAGTCCCACAAGATTTCGCTTCCTCCAATCTGCTCTCTCCCATACCTTCTCCCATACCCCAATCAACTTTTCCATTAGAGGAAGGTGAATCTTTGTGTCCCAATACCTGCACATCTTATCTCCCAATTACAAGCAAAAGAGTACTAATAATAGTAATTATAAATATTTGAAACATTTAATCTTAAGACCTCAAATTTCAAATCCATTACCTTCCTCCCCTGTCACCCATTCCCTCTGGGAAGATAAGTAATTCAGTATATGCAAAACATTACCATAGTAGATATATTGTACAAGGCGGCTTTTAATCCCCTCCCACCCATCCCACCCCCCACCTGGTCCATTCCCTACTTGATCCTGTCCCTCTTCTATAGTGGGTACTTCCAAGCTCCTCTCCCCACAAGGATGCCCTCCCATCCATCATCCTTCCTCTCATCCCCCTTCCCCCTATTCTGTGCAGGTTGAGATATCCCATTTAGTATGTATGTCATTCTCTCCCAGAACCAAATTCAATGAGAATGTGGTTTTGCCTTTCTGCCTTCCTATTCTTCCCCTGCCTTGCAACCACTTCCCCTTGCTTCTTCTACATGAGATAGTTTACCCTACCCTGTCTCTCCCCATCTCCTCTTCCACTCTCCACTCTCACCTCATAATTTCACCCCTTAAGTATCATCCCTTCCCAACAATTTCAACCTATGCCCTCCATCCATGTATAACTGTAAACATATATACATACATTCACATATGTATTCATATGACCACACACCCTTCTTCCATTGTTTTCATACTGAGAAAGGTTTCATCAGTCACAGTTTTTGTTTTTCCATGTAGGAATGTAAATAGGTCAACTTTGATAAGTTCCTTTTGATTTCTTTTCCCTGATTACCTTCTCAGGCATCTCTTGCTGCTTGTGTCTGGATGTCAAATTTTCTATTCAATTCTGGTTTTTTCCTCAAGAATGCTTGAAAGTCCTCTATTCCACTGAATGACCATATTTTCCCCTGAAACAAAATACTCAGTTTTGCTGGGTAGGTGACCCTTGGGTTCATTCCCAGTTCTTTTGCCCTCTGGAATATCATATTCCATGCCCTCAGATCCCTCAGTGTAGAAGCTGCCAGGTCCTGGGCTATTCTGATTGTGTTTCCACAATATTGAAATTGTTTCTTCCTGGCTGCTTGGAATATTTTCTCCTTGATCTGGGGATTCTGGAACCTGGCTATAATATTCCTGGGAGTTTTCTTTTGGGGATCTTTTTCAGGAAGTCATCTGTGGATTCTTTCAACCTCTATTTTGCCCTCTGGATCTAACACATCAGGGCAATTTTCCTTGAGAATTTCTTGAAGGGTGATTTCTAGGTTCTGTCTTTGATCATGCCTTTCAGGTAGTCCAATAATTTTTAAATTGTCTCTCCTGGATCTATTTTCCAGGTCAGTGGTTTTTCCCATGAGATATTTCACATTGCCTTCTAATCTTTCATTTGTTTGGATCTGCTTAACAGTATCTTGATTTCTCATAAAGTCATTAGGTTCCATTTGCTCCAGTCTAACTCTGAAGGAATGAATCTCCTCAGTGAACTTTTGAGATTCTTTTTCCATCTGGCAAATTCGACATTTTAAGGAATTCTTCTCCTCATTGCTCTTTTGGGCCTCCTTTGCCAATTGAGTTAGTCTATTTTTTAAGGTGTTGTTTTCCTCAGTCAGGCTGTTGACCCTCATTTCATTCTTTTCCTGCATCCTTCTCATTTCTGTTCCCAATTTTTCCTCCACTTCTCTTATTTGATTTTTAAAGTCCTTCTTAAGGTCCTCTATGGACTGCAACCCACTCACGTTTTCCCCTGGGGCTTTTGGAGCAGGACTTCTGACCTCACAGCCCTCCTCCTGTTCCCTGCTTCCATCTTCTTTGCCCCAAAAAGTAGGCATCTAAAGTTGCATTTTTCTGTTTAATTTGTTTCCTTTGCCTTGGCATGTTGCCACTTAATTGCTTGACTTTTGGGCTTGTTGCCACACTATGGGCTGGCGCCAGACGGGAACTTTTGTCCGGAATGTATTGGGGGGGGGGTGGAACTTCCATTTCTGGCAAGCTGTAAACCCACCCACGACCTCCACCCCAGATCACAATCCAGATCCAGGGAGGCTGAAGGAAGAGCGATTACCCCCCCAAGACTGATCGCTGGATCTCCCTACAGTTCGCAAGCCAGGATCTGGAGCTGCCTCTGAAAACTACAAAATGGCATGTCTCCTCAGAGGCTTCTAGGCCCCAGGGGAGGAAGCCGACACATTCCCCAAATACTGGTCCCAAAGTCCATAGGGCACTAACCTCTCACTTTGTCCTACACATGTCTATGTTGATAATTCTGGGATCACCACAGCTGCTGGTGTTCTGGGGTCCCTCCAGCCGGCTGCTGGCCCTGCCACACTGGAGCTAAAACTGAGACTCAGGCGGATCTGTGCTCGGCTCCCCACACTGCAGGCTGCACTGCTGGCTCTGCGCTGGTCCTTCCTGCAGGGCTGCTGGGCTGTCCTCAGAGGGAGGTTGGCTTCTCTGTGTTGTTCTGTGGGTGCTGGGGCTCCAGAAGTTGTTCAGAGTCCCCTTTTACATAGTTTGCAGGTAGCCTGGGGGGAGAGTGGCTTGGACGCGCTGTTTCTACTCTGCCATCTTGGCTCTGCCTCCTGAGTGATCATTTCTACATCTAAAAACTCAGAATGAGATGATGAGAAGAAATCAAGTATCTAGAAAACACTGTCCAAAAATAGTGTAATGTCAGAGTTCACAAGAAAAGGGTAAGATCAGGAGGGCATTGTACATAGTAACAGCCACAGTGTGCAAGGACTGATTTAGATAGACTTAGCCCTTCTTAGCAATGCAAGGACCTAAAACAATTCCAAAGGACACATAATGGAAAATGCCAGCCATATCCTGACAAAGTACTATGGAGTGGGACTGCAGAACAATGAGGACTACTTTCTTTTTTGTTTTGTTTTATTTTGGATTTTTTTTTCTTTCTCATGGTTTTTCCCATTCGTTTTAATTCTTCTATGCAACATAACTAATGCGAAAATGTTTTTAATGGGAATGTGTGTGTAGAGTCTATATCAGAATGCAAGCTGTGTTGGGGATGAAGTGGGGAGGGAGGGGGAGAAAATTTAAAACTTAGGGATGTGAATGTTGAAAACTAAAAATAAATAATTTAATAAATGAGAAAAAAGACAAGGGTAAGATCACATCATTTGACAAGACAGTCATGCAAAGGTGAAGCAGAAAGAAAAGATAAAAGGTCAAAAGGTAAGGGTAGAGAAAAAGAAAAATAAGGTGGAATATCCATTTCAGGTCAACAAGTCACTTTTTCACTACAACTGTTTTACTGGGTTCACTAGTATATTATAATAATGTAGTCTCATTTCTAAATCTTTATACATTTAAGAACTTTTTTTTCTTTTACCATTTAGCCAAGAAGATTTTCCCTGAATCACCAAATCTTTGGAACAAGATGGGACAAGGTTTATCCAGTCACAGGATCACAGATCTAGAGGGCTACAAGGGATGTTAGACGAATTCTAAGCCAATGGCGCTCATTGTACCTAGGTGAAATGTGAGATCCATGGAATTTAAGTGACTTACAGAATATATAGTCAATGTTCTCTCCATGGTTCCACATGAGCAATTGCTTCATCTTGCAAATGCAGAAACAAAGATCAAAAGATTTTTACAAAAGCACTCAGCTAGAATGTCACAGAGAAAGCACTAGAAGACGGGTCCCCTTGGTTGACAGTCTTAGTCATAGCTACTATGCTATTTTAAATCAACTGAGTAAACAAAAATCCTTATTAATTGTTCTCTAAATTTACTACTTGAGGGGAGCTATTTTCATCACAGTTCTAGAACAAAATGCTTTAGAAAGAAATGAAATCATGAATTTTTTAACCATTTAACCATATATCAATCATTCATAAAACTTGCAAGTATTAACTGGCAAATTACTCTAGTATTATAATTTTTTCAGAAAAGAACTACTTTCGCTGCTCTTTCAGTAGTGGTGATTCAATAACTTTACACTACTAAGAACATTACTACTAAGGAAGCTCTTTATCACTAGAGTCTAAATGAGTTGTTTCATGCTTACCAATTTTTTGAAAGAGTTATTAACAAGATAATACATGTGGCACGCTAATCTATTTTAGGAATAATTAAAAATTTTAGTCCTTAAAAAAAAAGGTATAGAAATCCACTGAGATTCAACTTCTAAGTCAACATTAAAGAAATTTGGTTTTAGTTTCCACTTGGATCTTGCCTCAAGGTAATGAATAAAACCAGGTTGCTATCAAGTTAAAAGCATCTAAGCCCAAAGATTATTTACTCACTTCCTTTTCAATGTCCAGGTGTGATTTGAGAGACTGGTAAAGTCTTTTGAAAAATCTCACAATAAAGAACTCAGTATCCTGGAAGAATAGTTCTTTTCTGGGTAAATGAACTATAAGAAAATGAGAGTAGTATCCCCTTTAATGTAAGAGGGAGGGGCAGTGGGGGTGAGCAGGAATGTAGAAACATTTTGTAAAGCAAATACCAAATTAAACCCCAACAATTTAAAATTTAAAAGAGATGGGTGGAGTAGTTTTTAATGACTAAAATCATGAAATGCACAGACTAATAGTTGTAAGCTAAAGTCTTTCAACCAAAGAAAATTACCTACAGAATACTCTTTTAAGAAATGTGTCCATTCCTGATTCTACAAATCTTTGAGCCTTAGAACTTGCCAACAATTTGAATACCTTGTATTTTAGATTTCATGGCACTTCACTATTTCTTGACCTGCATAAGGCAGTCCTAAAAAGTTCTGTCATTAGTATGTAATTCAGAGTTTGGGAAGTGTCTCCAATAAAACTGCTAGAATCCTATTTATGATTTATCTACAAAATCCTTGTAATTTGCACAGAGGCACCCAGCTACAAATTAATAGAAGTAAAATTTAAATCCAGGTTCTCCCTTCTCCATGCATACTACTCTAGTCATTAATCCATACTGCTTCATAAAAACTTGAAAGCAGTATATAAATGTGAATTATTTATCCTAACCAGTACATAAATTAGATCAAACATAAAATAAACATTAGAAAGATTACAGACCAGGGCTATAATTAAACTTATAGGTCATTTATTTCAACACATTCATTTTAAAGATTAGGAAAAAGGTTGAATGATTTGTTTAATTTTGAATTTTTTGTTTGTTTTGCGGGGATTCTTTTGAAGGCAATCAGAGTTAAGTGACTTGCCCAGAGTCACACAGCTAGTGTCTGAGGCTAGTTTTGAACTCAGATCCTCCTGTCCCTACGGTGCCATCTAATTGCCTTTTTTTTAGGGGGGGGGGGAGAGGCTACTGGAGTTAAATGACTTGCCCTGGGTCATACCACTATTATGTATCAGAAGTCAAATTTGAACTCATCTTCCTGACTACAAAACCAGTGCTCTATCCAATGTGTCACCTAGCTGCCCCACCTCCAACCCCTTTTTCACATTTAAGTTTTATTTAGTTTAAGGGAACAAAGGAGAGCCTTTAAAGAAGCCCCTATTAGTTCCAATAGTATTAATAAATCCCAGGTACAAAGAAAATTCTAGCAGAAGCACCTCATACACCAGCCTATTCTCACCAGGCTGGAAGCATGAGTAAGAACATAGGTATGCTTTTCTCTCCAGCTGTATGCCAGGCCTTGAAGCTCCAAAGGAAAGGGTATCTACTAGTAAACTACTAGCATTGAAAATCATGATGCTTTATTGTGATTCTAGCAACAACAGTAATGTCTACATAACTTCAAAGAGCTAAAAGCACAATAAAAGGAACTATGTTTTCTCCTAGAATAACCAGAAATATTATTATTTGAATTGACTGCTTTATTTTGTGTTTTGAAGGTTTATTTAGGGAAAAGCAATGAATGACAGTTGATACACTAGCTTTGCATTTTGGTTTGCAGATTGTCAAAGACTAGTATGAGATGAGGAACGCATTGTCTTAGGCACTATCCATCTATGGGAGAATCTCAATCAAAATAAATAGTTATTATTATGCTTAATATTTAAAGCCCTGATCTAGTATTTCTCCCATTTTTTTAATGTAACAATTCTTTTTTAAAAGTTTTTCCACTATCTTTTTATCTCATCAGCTTAATATCCAGCTCACCTATTGAGATATGGCATTGCCAATTATATCGGATCTGTTCCATCTAGATCCGTGCTTGGTATAATGAGAACAATGCCTAAGAAAGCAGAGGTATTCTCAGGAAATAAATAGGGTAAAGAGAATTGCCTCAGTTGAACAGAAACCAAAACTCTTGGCAAGAACCTCTGCTGGGAGTACTTGTGTTTGTCTGAATGCTACTTTTAATTCAAAAAGTTCTTTGGGAGAAATCTACAAAGTCTCCAATTCTTTACTTTTAAAAATGAGAGCAATTAAAAAAATATAAAGTGACAGTAATAACCTAGATTGCCAATAACCTGCTGAATCTATGCGTACCAGTGTATCGCCCATGTATGACTTTTTTTGACTGACTGCATAAAAGGGGAGAGTTTGATTCCATAAAAAGTCACATAATTCAGAAGCCATAAATGCCAGGAGTTAGGACTGGAGAGAATATTTATAAAATTTATAGGAGGAAATAAATATAATACAAAACCCAAAGAGATGTGGCATAATGTTGACCAAGTCAGTAAAAACAAGATTATTTAAAAAATGCTGAAGAAATGTAATCCTATCCACATATTCCAGATTATCTTGAAGAAGTAATTTGTTAGATACCTAGATTTGTTTGTTTTGGTTTTAGACACAGAAAAGAGAAAGCATAATAGTTGATTTTTTTTTTTTTTTGGCACAGTAGCACTAGTTAAACTACCCAAACCCTGGGGATTGGTTGTAAAGTACAGGTTAGGTGCCAATTTAGCAATCTAAACTTAGATAAAGAAGCAGGAGACTCTACAAGATCCTGGGGGAAGCATTTGGGGTGAAGTCGTGTATTAGATGGCAATGTCAGGATTCTTAACCCCACTCCCCAATGAAATATAAGTATATAAAATGTATGAGTGTGTGTATCTCAATCCTAACTGAAATATTACACAGTATATAGGTCTTCTCATGAGCAAAAGCACAGCTGGGATTAAAATATTAACTTTATGCAAAGGATACTCAGATATTATATTAATATATTAATTAATATATTAATAATAATAATATATACCTTTTTTTTGTCTAATCCAAATGACTCACAAGCCAAAAGTAAAGTTCTTACAAAACTCAGAGCTATTAAAAAACTTTGCTTCATGGAAATGTAGAATTGGAAAAAAAAACACACATATGGATTAAGGAAGGGCTGTACTATAAATATAATAGTTTTCCATTGTTGTAACTACATTAGAGAAGAAAGCAAGAGAAAAGTGAGTGATCTTTTTGGTGGCAATTTTTTGATATTTTAATCTAAGGTTTGTGCCTTGTTGCAGCTTGTTTGGGCTAAAGCTGACTTACCAAAGTTGCTGCTCAAATATTTCTTTAGATCATTTTTTTCTTATAAAGGAAAAACTCTCTATGTATTATCCCCTATGAGTAAAATACCTACAAAGCATTCCTTATAATCCCTCCCCAAAGGCATAATAGTCATACTTCTCGGTTGTTTGTACTGTCAACTCAGCTTTTATACTTAACCTTTCAATCCAGAACTTCTACTTACTGAGATTGTTCATTTTATAACCATCAGCTTTTCCTGCCATGTTCTGATTTCAACATTTTCTGATGACCCTAGCAACTCTTACATTTTAACGAAAAAAAAAAAGGCAGTAAATGGGCTACTCTTTTACAATCTTACTGTGACAAATCCCTTAGAAATTAGTTGTAACAGAGTTACAATGTGGATTCTGATCTGTATTTCAAGGTGCAAAATGACACAAATGATGGTCCAAGACAATTTATATCAGTTTATATAAGGTTGCACTACATTAAAATTAAACCTTCAAATATGTATTTCTCTCCAATCTTCTTTCTAGTAAATTGAATTCAATTCATTATTGAATTTCCACCAAGTTATAAAAAGACACAATGCTAGGACTACAAAATTATTTCAAAAAGGATCTGGTATACTAAATGAAAATTAAAGTTAGATCGACTTATGGAGTGGCATAATAAGGTCAAGGAAGAGAACAGGGTAGAAATTATATCTTTTGAAACTAATTTTATGGTAAAACTGTTTTTTTTTCTATTTTTTTAACCAAAATTGTATGCTTGGTGAACTTATGACATTCATTTCACATCATTGTGTATCATCTACAAATCATCCACAGATTTATGTTCAGGACTGATGAGATAATAAGAATAGAGGCAACTAATAGAACAGTGGATAGAAAACTGGGCCTGGAGTTAGAAAGACTTAGATTTTTAAACTCCAAGTTTACAGGGTTCAGAAACTTACTGGCCAAGTGACACTAGTCAAGTCATTTAACTGCTGTCTGTTTCAGTTTCCTCAACTGTAAAGTGGGAATAATAATCCCTACATCAAAGGGCTCTTGGGAAGATTGAATAAGATAATACTTGTTAAAAAAAAAAAATCACAGTGCCTAACACATAGAGGATGCTATATAAAGGCTTACTTCCTTCCCTTCTCTTTCCTTTACAGCATATATGGTGTTTTACAATTTCAAAATAAATATATTATCTCATTTGTATCATTTTCACATATATTCAGTGTCCTATTTACTTGCATGATAACGTAATGGCATAACTGTTCACTGAATGTAATTTTCAATTACAAATTAGAAGTACGAGTCATGGGCAGGCACTCTTTGCATCAAGCTAGTCTTATCTGTGACCAGATCCTCTAATGGGAAAAAAGCAGAAGTTGGTAAAAGAAGGGAAATGCTCAGGTAACATGGTAAGTGGGAAAGACAGTGTGCTTATACTAGATTTGGGAGCAAAGAACTCTCCCACTTATTTACTTACCTGATGTTCAAGTCATTTAACCTCTAGGTCTCAGTTTTCTGATCTGTATTCATCACCATTACAGAGAGTTTGGAGGGCATCCAGCTGAACTCCATCATTTTACAGTTGAAGAAATTAGGGATGAAGGAGGTTAAATAACTTGCCAAAAGTCACACAGTTGAAAAGTGAAACTACACAACCTGGAGACAGGAAAATGTGACATTTCCCTTTTCCCTTCCTTCCTTTCCATTAAATTAAACTCTTAAGCATATAGAACTCACCCTGGCAAAGGAAAAAATATCGTTTTACAGTCTTGCTAAGCCACCTAAATAGGCATAACTGATAGCAGTTAGATGTGCAGAACCCTAGTATATTCCTATAGGTACAAACACACCCTTGAATAAGAAAATTCTAGAAGACACTGATGTATGTTAGCTAGGTTTTCTTTCTTTCTTTTTTTTATTTTTTAAGCAATTGGGGTTAAGTAACTTGCTCAAGGTTACACGGCTAGTCATTATTTATGTGTGGGTGCTCTCTGAGGCCGGATTTGATCTCGGGTCATCCCAACTCCGAGGCCGGTGCTCTTACTCACTGCACCGCCTAGCCGCCCCTTTTAGGGCAATTGGGATTAAGTAACTTGCCCAAGGTCACACGGCTAGGTTTTTGTTTGTGTGGGTTAAGTGTCTGAGGCCGGATCGGAACTCAGGTCCTTCTGACTCCAGGGACGGTGCTCTACTCATTCTTTTTTTTTTTAACCTACCTAGCTTATTAGTACTAATATAATTCTATGTATATGTGTAATAATATCTAGAATATTTTGAGAATTCTTTTAATTGAGAAAAAATAATTTTACTTGTTGGATAAGCAACAGGAAAGGGTTGAGCCAAGATAGCAGAGTATAATACAGCCTAAAACTCCTCTGAACAGACCTATGAAGTGTACCAAACAATCCTAATGGGGAAATCCTAGTGAGGAAAGCCCTCTAAACTCTCTGTAATGGTGATGTATACAGTTCAGAAAACTGAGACCTAGAGGCTAAATGACTTGAACATCAGGTAAGTAAGTAAGTAGGAGAGTTCTTTGCTCCCAAATCTAGTATAAACACACTGCCTTGCCCACTTACCATGTTACCTGAGCATTTCCTTTCTTTTACCAACTTCTGCCTTTTCCCATTAAAGGATCTGGTCACAGATAAGATTAGCTTGATGCTAAGGGTACCTGCCTGGAACTCATGAATGAAAATTACATTCAATGGACAGTTAGGTCATTAAATTAATATGCAAGTAAAAAAGGTCACAGCAAATCATGTGTCCTTCCAAAGTTAACACAGACACACAGAACAGCATGCAGATACTACAGACAGGCTTGTACCAGGAGTAGGCCACATGAAACACTCCAGAGCCCAGGAGAAAGCTGCGCACCAAGGAAAGAGGAGGTTCTATATTTATAGCAGGGCACCCCCATAACTATCACAGGTCACTGTGACTGAGACAAGTGCCAACTGGTATTTTTGTCACCCACCAGCTAGTTCTGGGTTACAGATCAGGACAGACTAAGGGTATCTTGGGGGAAGAGTCCTTACCCATTAGGAAGACCTGAACCAGTGTACCAAGAAAAGATGAAGTTCAAAAGCCATGGAGCTCAAACACCAGGAGCAGAGCAGATACTCTCTAGCCCAAAGCCTAGTGACAAAGGAGTCACAAAAGAGTGACAAGGGCAGGAATCTTAGACCAAAGGGGCAGTCTATGATTCTCTAAATGAAACAAAAGACCTTTGCCAGCAGGCTAATAGGGCTGAGTCCAGCAGCATTCTATTGTTACTAAGACTGAAACCAGGGTCAGGAATTTCCAGGGATGAGGGGACGGAGTGGGAGGTTAGTGACTAAATTTTACCTTTGATCAGGCCACTTTGGGTCTGAAAGTTTCAGAGGTCCCAAACCTGTGCCTGAGACCCTGAACTAACACAATACCCAATGCCGCAAGAAAGTAGAAAAAGAACCAGTACAGAGTAAACATTAAGTCTGAAGCTAGGAAAGAAAATGGAAGAATGAGCAAAAAAGAATAAAGGAAATGTGTTTCCTATAAACTCAATCAGGAGTCAAAGAAGTCTATTCAGACAAGGCCTGGGAGTGATTCTGTTAAACCATGATTTTACAACAAAAACAGAAAGAGAGGATAAGAGGAATTCACTGATAGGAGAAGGGAAAGAAAATGAAAGAGTAAATTATCTCACAGAATGAGGGTGCAAGGAGACATCTATACAAACAAGGAGGAGGGGACAGAGAGGGAAATGGGGAGGAAAGGCTTCATTCTTATCTGAACGACTTAAAAGTCAGAATGCATGTGTACGTGAGTGTACACACACACACACACACACACACACACACACACACCACACGTGCACGCACTCAAGAGCTCACACTCTCTGTCTCTCTGTCTCTGTCTCTCTTGGTCTCTCTGTTTCTCTCTCTGTCTCTGTCTCTCTCTGTCTCTGTCTCTCTCTCTGTCTCTGTCTCTCTGTCTCTCCCCCGCCCCACCCCCTCCTTCCCTAGGAAAACAGAAGGGAAAGGAGGAAAGGAGAGGGGAAGGAAGGTAGGAGTTTTACAAAAAAGTAGATTAAGTGAGGCATTAATCTTAAGCAAAACAAATTCTAACTAAGAATGTACAAAAATATTTACAACTCTTTTTGAAGTGACAAAAATGAGAATCTGATGAGTGCTCATAAATTGGGGACCAGATGAACAAGTTGTGGTATATAAATGTGAAGGAATACTATTGCTCTATAAGAAATAATGGAGAAGACTCAGAGAAACCTGGGAAGATTTATATGAAATAATGCAGAGTGAAATAAACAGAAATAGGAAAACAATTTATATGATGACACAATGGCAACAATTTGGTAAAAACAAACAACTTTGGGAGAATTAGGAAATGTTATCAATGTAATGACCAACCACAAGTCCAGAGGACTAATAATAAAACATTCTACCTACCTACTGATAGAGAGACAAAGGACTCAAAGTACAGAAAAGATGATTTTTTTTTTTTTTTGGACATGGCCATGAGGAGATTTGTTTGGCTTGACTATATGTGTGTATGTGTAAATGTATATGTATGTATGTATATGTATACATGTATGTTAATATAGGTTCTGCTTTTCTTTAATTATCAATGGGGGGTGAGACAAGAGTTGGGGTGGAAGGGCAAGAAGGAAAATTTTTGCTACTTGAAAAAAATATTTTTTTAAAAGAAAGAATGACAGGATTTTGATCTACCATTTACCCACTAATTCATTCAGAATGTGAGATTGGATGTTTCCAATATAGTATTTTTTCCAACCCTATAATTTTGCTGCTAAACTATAAGTTTTGTTCATATTTACAAAAATTTTATAGCGCCAGAGAGGACATACCTATTTAATAAGACCCTTATTAATACTGAATGCAAGAAAAGGATTATGTTCTAAATTCTTCTCAAATATACAGATTATCAGGCTTCCCTTTTGAAAAGTAAATATATTTACTGTTTATAAACACATTTGAAGTATGATTCTTCCAACCTCTCTGGAAAGATTATTTTGTAATCAAATGCATCTCACTATAGCCAAGATTTTCAGACATATGGGCATTTATAAGGACCTCTAAATGAGAAATGTCACATAACTGCAACATTTTGTCAAATAACCATTTATCAAGAAAAAAGGTGTAATTAGGAAACCCAAGGCTTTGGTTTAAGAAATTCTCATACTCTTAACCACAAATGACTTCAGTTATTTAATCTACTTTAGAGAAACAAACATGAGAGAGAAGTGATTGATAGTTGTAGTGGTTATTTCTTCTTGTTTTATTCTAAGATTTTTGCTTTACTGGACCTTGTTTGGACTAGGTCTAGCACTTCTGTAACAAATTTACTCAATATGAAGCTTAGCTTTCTCAAATATTTTAAAGTTCTTAACTTCTCTCTTCTTACTAATTGTTTGCACATTTAAGTAGGCAACAATTCACATATGGCTCTCCTTTACATCATTCCCCATCTAGACCCAATAAATTATTTTATCTTAATTCTATTCCTTCGACTATCTCTCTAGACTCTATTTCTTGTCAGACAATGAAGTTCAAACTGAACATGCAAATTGGGCTATACATACATAATATTCATTGAGAAATAGTTTCCCCTTTCAATCATTAACTATTCACTAAATATACATTATAACAATACTGACCTTTCTATTGTGACATAACACTGGAAATCTGAATCTAATTTTGCTGCCCACTCACCAGTTCTTGTTTTTCTCCTCCACCCACCCTCTATCCTTCCTATTTGTCCCCAAGGACCTTTTTGTATTACTGCTTAAATAGATTTATCCTACTTAAAAATCTGGATTTCTGATTATTTCCCTCAAGACTTAATTTGCATATGGTTCAAATAAACTAGTAGTTTAATTACTAAGTAAATTTTTATTTTGATTTTAGATTATTATTTTTAAATTTTTTGGTACTTATGACATTTTTTTACATTTATGTTATATCATTTCTTTACTCCTCTGTTTCCCATTAACAAAGACGATAAATCTTAGTGTACTTAAAAGTGATCTCTAGACATCTCTCACAAAATCGTTACATTTCCATCTATGATTGCCCATGGGTATTACAACTTCTTAACAAGATATTTCACTTCAACAGTATGAAAAGAGAAAACAGCAAACCTCAGACTGTTTTTTAAATGTTACATGTTCTTTTCTATCCAGGATAAATCTTAAGAATTTAAAATACACGTAAAAACAGAAATGAAGGAAGCAAATATATAGCATCACAGATTTGTCAAAAAGTATTAATATAGAATATATACAACATACACAAATATAGATACATCTAGAAAAGGAAAAGAAAAATGAAAGCTCATGATTTATGAAGGCTTTGTAAATGTCAGTACCTTACAGTAATTGGGTACTATATTTAAAATATTATATATAATTATATCACATTTTAGTTATTTTATCTATAAGGAAACAAAATGTCATTAAATATCATGCATACATTTTAAAACATATATGTAATCTGTATATGTAATTAGCATTTTAGATAACTGACAAAATTAAAGCAAAATAATTTGCTACTAATTCATACTTACAGAAAGCTAATCAAAATATGCTATGATTTGGACCATATCTATAGCTGTCACATATAATCACTGTTAAATTAAGCTCTCTCTACTAAAATACATATGTAGAGACATGCATGTATATACAAAATAGCAACTTCTTTGTAAGTCGCAAATATTTCTTATTTTGAAGTGCTCATGGGATACTCACACCTGCCACCTTTAAAACTTTCTCATTAGAGGCTTCACTGAAATCTCAAGAGTGCTGTAATTAGTTTCTTTATCAAACAAACAAAAATACTGAATGAATGTTGTGGAATATATTTTGCCTAGATAGCACCCTGAACATGATCCGTAAATCTATTAATCTGATTGATGGATGTCTCAAAATCTATCCAAATTATGCCAATTACTCACTGAGATTATAGTAAATTTTATCTCTTTTTTTCTATTCCATTTTTACCTGGCAAATGCAACAATGAAAAGTAAATACTGCAATACAGAAAGGTAGGTATCAATTTAGCGATTCTTTCTTAAGAAGGACTGACATGTATAGATCTA
>WOXC01002782.1:0-30000 GCA_011680675.1 Gymnobelideus leadbeateri
ATGAAACTTTTTTTATTCCTCCAATTGCTAATGTTTTTCCTCTAAAATTACCTTGTATTTTCACTACCTTGTTTTTATTTCTTCCATATTATAAATACATATGTTTGTGTGTATTCTGCATATAATTATATGTATATTTGTAATCTATCACATTAGTGAGTCAGTCAATAAATATTTATTAAGCTTCTACTATGCTAGACACTGAACTGAAGATTGGGAATACAGAAAGATTGGGAATACAAATCTGTTTCCAAGTTCCTTTCTTCAAGAAGCTCACAATCTAATAAGGAAGAAAATGAGGAACCATAAAGAAAAACCAAAAGGCAAATACAAAGAGACCATAGAAGTGGGAGGAAGACCCATATGTATAAAAATGTTTATAGCAGCTCTTTTTGTTGTTGCAAAGAACTGGAAATTAAGGGAGTGCCCATCAATTGGGGAATGGCTAAACAAGTTGTGATATATGAATGTAATGGAATACTATTGTGCTATAAGAAACGAGGAGCAGATGGACTTCATATTTACCTGGAGAGGCTAATATGAACTGATGCTGAATGAGAAGAGTAGAACCAGGAGAAATTTGTATATAATCACAGACACAACATATGTGTGATGACCAACTATGATAGACTGGACTCTTGTCAGCAATGCAGTGATTTAAGTCAATCCCAAAAGACTCAGGATGGAGAGAGATGTCTACATCCAGAGAAAGAACTAGAAATAACTGAGTTTGAATCCTGATTGAAGCAAACTACTTGACCTCTTTCTTTTAATTGTTTGGCTTTATCTCCTCTTTACCATTTTCCATCCCATCTAACAACCCGCCTTTGTAACCTGACTAATGTCTAATGTGAAAGTATTTGCAGATCCTATACTGGATTGCAGGCCATTATGAAGGGGGAAGGGGAGGGAGAGAAAGAAAATGTGAAACTCAAGGAATTATGGAATTGAATCTTGTAAACTAAAAGTAAATGAACAAATTAATAAAGACAAAAGAAATAAAAAAAATTTAAAAAGAAATCATAAAAAATAATTTAAAAAGGCAAATACAAAATAAGGAGGGCAGAACATTAGCATTTCTTTTTTTTTTATTAAACAAATGCTTTATTAACTTCTGTTTTACATCATTCATTTCCGCCAGATTTTGAGTTACAATCATTTCCCCCCATTATTCCCCTACCCAAACTCCCAGAATAGCAGTCCCACAAGATATCGCTTCCTCCAATCTGCTCTCTCCCATACCTTCTCCCATACCCCCATCGACTTTTCCATTAGAGGAAGATGAATCTTGTGTCCCAATGCCTGCACATCTTATCTCCCTATTACAAGCAAAAGAGTATTAATAATAGTAATTATATATATTTGAAACATTTAATGTTAAGACCTCGAATTTCAGATCCATTTCCTTCCTCCCTTGTCACCCATTCCCTCTTGGGAGATAAGTAATTCAGTATATGTTGTACATGTCTAGCTATGCAAAACATTATCATAGTAGATATATTGTACAAGGCTACCTATAATTCCCTCCCACTCATCCCACCCCCCACCTGGTCCATTCCCCACATGATCCTGTCCCTCTTCTATAGTGGGTACTTCCAACCTCCCCTCACCCCAAGGATGCCCTCCCATCCATCATCCCTCCTCTCATCCCCCTTCCCCCTATCCTGCTGCAGGTTGAGATATCCCATTTGGTATGTATGTCATTTTCTCCCTGAACAAAATTCAATATGAATGTGGTTTTGCCTTTTTAGCCTTCCTTATTCTTCCCCTCCTTTGCAACCACTTCCCCTACATGAGATAGTTTACCCTACCATGTCTCTCCCCATCTCCTCTTGCCACTCTCCTCTCTCACCTCATAATTTCATCCCTTGAGTATTCTCCCTTCCCAACAAATTCAACCTATGCCCTCTATCCATATATAACTGTAACCATATACACACACATTCACATATGTATTCATATGACCACACCCCTTCTTCCATTATTTTCATAGTGAGAAAGATATCATCAGTCACAGATATTGCTTTTCCATATAGGAATGTAAATACTTCAACTTTGATAAGTTCCTTTTGATTTCTTTTCCTGATTACCTTCTCAGGCATCTCTTACTTCTTGTGTCTGGATGTCAAATTTTCTATTCAACTCTGGTTTTTTCCTCAAGAATGCTTGAAAGTCCTCTATTCCACTGAATGACCATATTTTTCCCTGAAACAAAATACTCAGTTTTGCTGGGTAGGTGACCCTTGGGTTCATTCCCAGTTCTTTTGCCCTCTGGAATATCATATTCCATGCCCTTCGATCCCTCAGTGTAGAAGCTGCCAGGTCCTGGGCTATTCTGATTGTGTTTCCACAATATTGAAATTGTTTCTTCCTGGCTGCTTGTAGTATTTTCTCCTTGATCTGGGGATTCTGGAACCTGGCTATAATATTCCTGGGAGTTTTCTTTTTGGGATCTTTTTCAGGAGGTGATCTGTGGATTCTTTCAACCTCTATTTGCCCTCTGGATCTAAAACATCAGGGCAGTTTTCCTTGAGAATTTCTTGAAGGGTGATTTCTAGGTTCTTTCCTTGATCATGGCTTTCAGGTAGTCCAATAATTTTTAAATTGTCTCTCCTGGATCTATTTTCCAGGTCAGTGGTTTTTCCCATGAGATATTTCACATTGCCTTCTAATCTTTCATTTGTTTGGATCTGCTTAACAGCATCTTGATTTCTCATAAAGTCATTAGCTTCCATTTGCTCCAGTCTAACTCTGAAGGAATGAATCTCCTCAGTGAACTTTTGAGATTCTTTTTCCATCTGGCAAATTCGACTTTTTAAGGCATTCTTCTCCTCATTGCCCTTTTGGGCCTCCTTTGCCATTTGAGTTAGTCTATTTTTTAAGGTGTTGTTTTCCTCAGTCAGGCTGTTGACCCTCATTTCATACTTTTCCTGCATCCTTCTCATTTCTCTTTCCAATTTTTCCTCCACTCTCTTATTTGATTTTTAAAGTCCTTCTTAAGGTCCTCTATGGCCTGCAACCCGCTCATGTTTTCCCCTGGGGCTTTTGGAGCAGGACTTCTGACCTCACAGTCCTTTTCCTGCTCTATGCCCCCAAAATAGGAGTCTAGGGTTGCATTTTTCTGTTTCCCTTGCCTTGGCATGTTGCCACTTAATTACTTGACTTTTGGGCTTGTTGCCACACTATGGCTTTAAGGCCAGCTAGAGGAATTTTCGTCCCAAACGTGTGGGGGGCAACTTCCGTTTCTGGCAAGCTGTAAACCCACCCACAACTTCCACCCTAGATCACAATCCAGATCCAGGGAGGTAAAGCAAGAGCGATTACCCCCCAAGACTGATCGCTGGATCTCCCCACAATTTGTAGGCTGGGAGCCAGAACTGCCTCTGAAAACTACAAAATGGCGTGTCTCCTCAGCGGCTTCTAGCCCCCAGGGGAGGGAGCTGACGCATTCCCCAAATACAGGTCCCAAAGTCCATAGGACACTAACCTCTTACTTTGTCCTAGGCATGTCTATGTTGATAATTCTGCAGTCGCCACAGCTCCTGGTGTTCTGGGGTTCCTCCAGCTGGCTGCTGGCCCTGCCGCCCTGGGGCTAAAACCTCGGCTCACGTGGACCTGGGCTCGGCTCCGCTCGGCTCCTGCGCTCTGCGTGCTGCCGGCTCCCAGACCTCTGCGCTGGTCCTTCCTGCAGGGCTGCTGGGCTGTCCGCAGCGGGAGGTTAGCTTCTCTGTGTCGTTCTGTGGGTGTTGGGGCTCCGGAAGTTGTTCAGAGTCCTTTTTTACATAGTTTGTGGGGAATCTGGGGGCAGAGAGGTTTGGATGAGCTGTTTCTGAACATTAGCATTTCTTAAAGCCTCTCTCACATTATTTCATTTGATACTCAAAGCAACCTTGAGAAACAAGTTGGAATTTGCTGTCCATATCTTACAGTTTAGAAAAGGACTTAAAGAGCTATGATCTCTTCCACCCAGCTTTCACCTGCCTCCCCCCCTGCCTCCAGGTGCAGCACCACCTCTTCTTTTCTCTTAAGGGTTTGAACTTGCCACTTCAAAGTTCACCATGGATGATGATATTGCTGTTGTCATTGTTGACAATGGCTCTGGAATGTACAAAGCTGGCTTTGCAGGAGACGATGACCCTCAGGCTCTCTTCCCTTCCATTGTTGGGTGCCCTGGATATCAGGGTATGATGGTGGGTATGCACCAGAAAAAACAGCTACGTGGGGGATGAAGACCGGAGCAAGAGAGGTATTCTGATCCTGAAGTACTCCATTGAACATGGTATTATCACCAACTGGGATGACATGGAGAAGATCTGGCTTCATCCTTTCTACAATGAGCTCCATGTGGCCCCTGAAGAGCACCCTGTGCTGCTCACAGAAACCCCCCTCAACCCCAAAGCCAACAGAGAAAAATGATTCAGATTATGTTTGAGACCTTCAATATCCCAGCCATGCGGGTTGCTATCCAGGCTGTGCTGTCCCTGTATGCTTCTGGTCGACCACTAGTATTGTGATGGACTCCAGTGATGATGTGACCCACACTGTGCCCATCTTTAAAGGTTTCCCCTTCCCCATGCCATCCTCCATCTGGATCTGGCTGGCCATGATCTGACAGACTACCTGATGAAGATCCTAACCGAGAGATGGTACAGTTTCACTACCACAGCTGAGGGGCAAATCATGTGGAACATCAAGGAGAAGCTGTGTTATGTCACCCTAGACTTTGAACAGGAGATGGCCACTGCTACATCCAGCGCCTTTCTGGAAAAGAACTACGAGCTCTCTGATGGTCATTTTATCACCATTGGCAACGAGACATTCCATTGCCCAGAAGCTCTTTTCCAACCATCTTTCTTAGGTGTGGAATCCTGTACCATCCACAAAATTACCTTCACCTCAATCATGAAGTGTGATATTGACATTTGTAAGGATTTGTATGCCAACACCATATTGTCAGGGGGTACCACCATGTACTCAGGCATTGCTGACAGGATACAAAAGATTACAGCCCTAGTTTCCAGCACAATGAAAATCAAGATCATTGCCCCACCTGAGCGCAAATACTCTTAGTTATTCATAATTAATATATATTCATACTAAGTATGTTGGAGGCAAACATCCCCACAGTTCCATAGTGGGTTTTCAGGACTCTGATTGTACCTTTTTTAATAGTCATTCCAAATATCATATAATGCATTGTTACAGAGTTACAAGCCTCTGTGAAGGCTGTCCTCTGCCAGAGCAAAGGGGCAAAGTAACAAAGATCCAGATGAGGAGAGGGAGGAGGGAAGGTACTAGTATTGCTTTAAATGTAAATTATGTAATCCTAAAAAAAAAAAAATTGTATCTTCCACCTTCATACTTGTTCCTTGGGGGAGGGGAGGAGCTTTACCTGTACACTGACTTAAGACCAGTTCAAATAAAAGTACACATATTAAAAAAAAGAAAGAAAAGGACTTAAAGTCTTTTCATAGGTCATATAAGTAACAAGTGACAAAAGCAGATTAGAAATCATACTTCTAATTACTATACCAGGGATCAATTACTTCTTTTTCTTTTGTCTCCATTCATCATGTTAGTAAGCTTCAAGTAATCTTGGTTATTTCCTTTCAAGTAAGTAAAGGAAAATGTTGAAAAGGGAATATACTGTGGGACAGCTAGGTGGTGAAGTGAATAGAGCACTGGTCTCTGGAGTCAGGAGGACCTGAGTTCAAATCCAGCCTCAGAAACTTGACACTTATTAGCTCTGTGACCTTGGGCAAGTCACTTAACCCCAATTACCTTCCAAAAAGCAAAAAAGAAAAGAAAAGGGAATATACTGAAGAATCTTTTCATTCCTCCCTACTCTCTGACCTTCCTGGGAAGGATAGATTATATATTGTTGTAAAAATATGTAAAATTTTTAAAAATAAAAAAATTATCTGCCCAAGAATAGTACAAAATATCAAAAACCATATACAAGAAAAATTGGAAGTGATTAAAATAAATAAGGCAGTAGAATTAAGGGGGGTTAGAAAAGGCTTCTTGCAGAAGATGGGATGTTACTTGGGATTTGAAGGAAGCCAGGAAGGAGGTAAGTATAGATAAGGAGGAAGTAGATTCCAGGCATGGGAGGAAGTTAGAAAAAATATCCAGAGTCAAAAGATGGAATGTCTTATTCAAAGCACATCAAGGAGTCCAGTGCTACTGAACTGAAGAATATGTGTCAGGAAGTAATGTACAAGGAGTTTGGGAAGTTGAGGTGGGAGAGGCTAGGTTATGAAGGACTTTGAATGCCAAAAAGAATATTTTGCATTTTCTCCTGGAAGTGACAGGAAGCCACCGAAGTTAATTGAGCAAAGGGTTGACCTGGTCATACTTATACATTATGAAATTCCCTGGAAGCTGAATAGAGGATGTATTGGAGTGAGGAAAGACTTGAGGCAAGGAAGATCTGCCAGTCAAATATTGTACTAGTTCAAGTGTAAGCTGATGAGCGCCTACATCATCAGAGCAATGGCAGTATTAAAGGAGAAAAACAAGTATATTCCAGAGATACTGCGAAAGTGAAATCGATGGGACTTGCCAATTAAATATGGGGGGAAGGGAGATAATGACAAATCAAGGATTATACCTAGATTGTGCACTGAGGAGCTGGGAGGATATTATTGCCTTCTACAGTGATAGGAAAGTTGTAGGGGGAGGGTTTAGAGGTAAAGATAATGAATTCCATTTGAATATGTTGAGTTCAAGGTATCTACTAAACATCTTATTCATGATGTCTAAAAGACAATTGTCAATGGGAGGTTGAAACTCAGTAGAGAGGTTAGAGAAGGATAGGTAGATGTGAGAATTTTCATTAAGAGATGGTAACTAAATCCACAGGAGATGATAAGATACTTCACCAAGTGAAGTAGAATAGAAGAAAAAGGGGGCCAAAAAAGAATGTGGATCCAACAACGGAGGCTAAAAGAAGTACTCTTGCAAATAGGAAAACTTATTTTTTCATACTTACATCTCCAGAACCTAGAATAATGTCAGGCATTGATAAATGCTTGGTGGTTGAATAGTTGATTCATGTTTGAAGAGTACTGTACTAAATGCTAGGAATGAAAAGCCAAAACTGAAACAGTCTCTGCATTCAGGTGGCTTATATTCATAACCTGATGAGACATCAGAGAGGATGTTAATCAAGTTGTCCATTTAAATAACAGCTTTTTGTAAGTGACCACAGTTAAGAAGGGTATCTGGGCAGTTGCCAAATAATGTGACTTAGCATTTCCCATTTCTATTCCATTAACCTGGCTGTACCCCATGTCATATGCCTGAAATGTTCTGCCTGCTCACCTCCATCTCATAGTTTCCTTTTGCTTCCTTCAAGACTCAGTTCACCTCCTATTTTCTGTAGGCAGCTTTTCCAGTATCTGCAGTAGCTGATGCCTTTCCCATTCTACAGTCTACTAAGTTAGAATATAAACTCCTTGAGGGCAGGGACTCTTTTTGCCTTTTGTTATGTATTCTCAGTATTTAGCAAGCACATTGACCACCATATAGTAAGTGTAATAAATGCTTGTATACTGTCTGACAGACTAATTTATTAAATGAGAACTCTGAAAAACAAAGCACAGAGGAGAGCACAACAGAAATGGAAATGACAAAATAGTGAAGCAAACTAACAGACACTTAGTTGCCTAAAATAAATTCATATATCCCAAAAGGGAAAATAGACCAAGGATAAAGTGAAGAGCATGATGCTTTGATTTTAGATGAACAACA
This sequence comes from Gymnobelideus leadbeateri, assembly GCA_011680675.1. Lineage (NCBI taxonomy): Eukaryota > Metazoa > Chordata > Mammalia > Diprotodontia > Petauridae > Gymnobelideus > Gymnobelideus leadbeateri. Next base: position 7,756 of record WOXC01002782.1, read on the forward strand.
ACAAAAAATCTCCAGTCCTGTGTTTATAGGGCTAATTGAACCATGATTCACAGGTGATAAAAATAGCACCTTACAATATGGCAGAATATTAGCATTTCCCAAAGCCTTTCTCACAACTATTTCATTTGCTCCTCAATGCAACCTTGAGAAACAAGCTAGAATTTGTTGTCCATATCTTACAGTTTAGAAAAAGAGTTAAAGGAATTTTTCACAGATCATATAAGTGGCAAGTGGAAAAAGCAAGGATTAGAAATCATACTTTTTAATTGCTATACAGGGATCATTTACTTGTTTGCTTTTGTCTCCATTTCAAAGTCCAAGTAATCTTGACTATCTTCTTTCTAGTGAGTAAAGGAACATGTTGAAAAGAAAATATACTGGAGAATCTTTTCATTCCTCCCTAATCTATGAACCTCATGGGAAAGACAGACTGTATATTCATGTAAAAATAAATAAAATCTTTAAAAAATCAAATATATGTACCCAAGAATAGTATGCAACATCAAGCCTAGGTAATTCCCACCATCTATGTTCTCTACCTGTACTCCTGAGACAAATTATGGAGCACTTCTGAGAAAAGCACTGTAACTGTACTTATTTGGGTCTACTACAGATATATGCAACCTGACCTCAACTAGAAAAGAAAGGAAGATAGATAGCAGTCTTTTTCATTCTATGAAATTTTATGTTATTGAGAGAAGTGAACTTGAACCCAGAACCCCTGAATTTGTGAGTTCTGCATTTGGGTTCAAGTACTAATTTGACATCTTGACTCTGTCAGACTACCTTAGTTATTTATCCTCTCCATGTCTTAGTTTCCTCATTCATGAAATGTGAAAGGTAAGAAATTATATATAAGATCCTTTCTAACTCTGAATCTAGGAGCAAAGTAAATGAAAATAAATATAGATAAAGAATTATAAAGTTCTGATAAGGACTTAGAAGAAGAAACTGAAATGACATTTTGGTACTTTATTCATTGAAATTATTTAAACAAGTTCAATTTGTATTGTACCTCAATGTTGTTTTTAAGAATAATCTGTTCTAATACTTTGATCCTATTAGCCATATGACCTTGAAACAATCACTTTTAATCCTCATTTTACAGATAAGAAAACTGAGGCTAGATATAATTTTCCTTGAACTACCTGCTTCATTAGGTTCATGTGATGAGCTGATGAGAAAATAATTTTGCTTTAGAGTAATTCTAAGTATGAGCTTTTTTCTGTGATCTTTTGCTACCAATGTTAAATGAGGTTAAAACTCTTAATTAAGTGGCAAGACACTTGATTTTGTTTCAAATTCTATGGCAAATCATGTCAAAATTCTCTCTATCCCTACTTTCCCTCAAGTGTAATATTGAAACTATCACAATCATGGTGGGAATATTTCACAGAGACTTGGGAATTGCTGAGATAATGTTTGTAAACTTCTTTGAATTTAGGTGAAAAATGCTGTTCACATATAAACATTTGGGGCCTGACTGTATCCTTTTAGGAAGAAAGATTAAATTGTTTGCCTTTCCTGAACTGGTTTTCATTTGTTTCAACCCTTTAATCCTCAAGAGACCTCAAATCATCTGCCCTGTGCCGCTTTGGTCAGCTGTAACACTTGTAAGCAATATTTAATTCCGGGCAGCTGCTTTATTCTAAGAACTTGTAATAAAGTTCAGCCCAGGATCCTGAAGACAGATTCACATAAGTGAGAATAAATCCAGGCTCTGTCATGCAACACACTTACTTAATCTCTCTGCTTTCTTTCTCCTTTCTTGTACAATGGAGCTAATTATACTTACTTTTCCCCCTGAGGAGTTTGTGAATAGGAACTAATTTAAAGTGTTGCCACTAAATAAGCATCATAGAACTTTGCTGACTTGCAATAGCTTGAATAGAAATTGTAAGGGAATAGGTGTTGTGAGGGCTAATAGTTTTTGTTTGGTTGAATGATGCTGTCACTGGCATAAAACATTACCATTACAATTCTGTTATTCAGTCATGTCTGATTCTCGTGACCCCATTTGGGGTTTTCGTAGCAAAGATACTGGAATGATTTGCTATTTCATTTTCCAGCTTATTTTACAAATGAAGAACTGAGGCAAACAGGGAAAAGTGACTTGCCTAACTAGTAAGTATCCAAGGCCAGATAAGTCTTTCTGACTCAAGGCACTCTATTTACTTTACCATCTAGCTGCCCACATTACAGCTCTAGGTAAATTAATTTTATCTACAGAATCCTGTGGTGACAGCTAAACAGAATGCCAGTAAAGACACAAGATAATTAATACATTTTGTCATAGTAATAGCTCATATCTGTATGATAACTTTATGGTTTACAAAGTGTTTTCTCAAATTTTATCTCATCTGATCTTTACTATAATACTGTGAGGAGATTTGCAAAGCATCATATATATTCTTTAATTATTTTAATTTAATTAACATATGTATATATATGCATGTGTATATATACACATATATACACACATACATTTATGTGTGTGTGTGTGTGTGTGTGTGTGTGTGTGTGTGTAGTAGATGAGGAGATTGAGAGCCAAAGAGTAATTAAGTAGCAGGGTTATGATTATAACCTAGTTTATACTATTTATATTCCAAGTTCTATGTTCTAAATCATCACATGCTCTAACTTCTTATTACAAATCAGTTAATCCACTGATCCTTCAACAAATATTTTAAGTGGTCTTACTATGGGCAAAGTGCTATTCTGGACAGAAAATTTGATACAATAAAAGGTATCCTGAGTTCAAATTATTTATTATAAATTTCTTAAAATTCTGGGTCTCAGTTTCCTCATCTGTAAAATAAATGGATGGGACTAAATAAGTTTTGATTTTCTTTCCAGCTCTAGATCTTCAATACCAATGATAACAGAATAGAGAGAGGCTCAGTGATGATGGGAGCTACATTCAAAATACATGGATTCAAATTCAAGGGAAATTATCCGTGATATTAATCTCTAACTCTCTGTTTCTTAGACTGTAAAGTATGCAGGTGTTAAACCACAATAGAAACATTGAGTACTAGCAGAAAATATGCTGGACTTGTGGTCAAGAAGAACTGGGTTTCATCTTGCCTCCATAACTTAGCATTGTGTGAACCAAGACAAGCCATTTCATCATCTGCCTGCCCATAGCAACTTCCTTAGGCTTGCCTAACAAATATCAATGGATTGCAGTCTTCTATGGAAGAGGGAATTCCCAGGTTGATGAAGTCACTAGTCATTTATCTATCCTTCATATTAAATGTCATTGAAGCCTCCCATGCTTTGAAAAATTAATCTTAGTAGCTAGGAAACCCAAATATTAAAGAGAGTTACATTCCTTGGACTGATTTCCATAAGAGCAACTCTTGTACTCATGTACTCTTCAGTGAAATGAAAGCTGATGGGTCCAACATTTAGGAACTTTGACATTTCCCTTCCTTCCTATTTTCATTCATTTAAAATCCCTGAATTGAAATCATAAGATATACATGTATAGACACATGTGTCTGCATATGTATTCACATATGTATATAAATACATACATACTCCTTGCTAGATTTTCTCAAATTTTCTAATTGTTTCCTCAGATCTTCTTCATTTCCCCCTGGCTACACTTTTTTGATTTGGCTCTTCCTTCATGGCCCTTCTCTATTCCCTGCCCTGTACCCTCTCCACTCCCACCACATCCCTCGGGAAAAAAATCATCCCCAGGAAACTCATCATAAATGACATGGCATCTTCTTGGTACTTACATCTTATCAGTACCCTCAGTTGCCTCTGCCACTCTGATTGGATGGCTAGAAGATAGAACAAAAAAAAATTCCCCCAAAGTTTCCATTTAAAGATTGCTCAAAAGCCTAGACAACTCTTCATTTCCTACTAGCTTGTATTCCCGCTGGCTTCTATTCAACTCCAGCCATATCTATCTTCCCTCATTAGATTATAAGGTCCTTGAGAACTGGGTTTATCTTTATTATTATGTTATTCTCAGTGCTTAGTGAAGTGATTGGTGCATGGTAGGCCCTAAATAAATGTGTATTAGATGGGATAGTATGATATTAATCAGAACAAGAAATTAACACAGAAATGCAAATTGAACGCCCTTGTTAACATTTCTCGCCACTGTAGGAGGATGATAGTGGTCTTGAAAATAGGTAAGATTTTTAGGGATTATTAGGATCCCTAAGAATTCACCTTGTTTATATCATGTGTCCTTTTACCATTCTGGTGAAGCCTAAAGACACTTTGTAAGAATAATTTTTGAATACATAAAATAAAATAAACAGGCTTACAAAGGGAACAATTACATTGAAATCATTGTCAAATACATATAAATTTCACAGACCTCTAATTAAACCCTCTCATTTTACAGATGAGGAAACTGAGTCCCAGAGATGTGTCAAGCTGAGGTTATGTAACTGATCAGTGATTATTTAGTTATTAGATCAAGTCAAACTAGGACTGATACCCAGATCTCCTTTCTCCAAGTCCTGTTAGCTTGGCATTCAATAATATCTCTGAAAAAAGTGATGAGCCAATAATCCATCTTGTTTTACTACCTACATGATTAGATAAAAAGGCAAATTGATTTAAATAATAAAAAATGATAAAATTCTAGTCCTACTTCTAGATGTGAGTTTAATGTTAAAATGTTAGTGTTTAAAAGATGCTGTTATGGAGTGGCTAGGTCATGCAGTGAATAGAGCACTGGCCCTGGAGTCAGGAGACCTGAGTTCAAATCCAGTCTCAGATACTTAACACAAAAATTAGAACCCCAATTGTGCTACCTTTTCTGCTCCAAAAAAGATGCTGTTTTTTTTTCTTTTCCCTCTTCTCTTCCCTGCATTTTTCACCTGCTTAATTTGAGTTCAATAGTGGGGAGAGAAAAAATTGATTTACTTCAAAATATTAGGTTTTTTTTCTCTGCATGTATAGACACCCCTTTATACCCTTCCACATGGGTTAATTTAACAGCTCTCTAGCTAGTCTCTTTCTCTCCAATTCATCTTACACATTAAAGTTAGAATATTCTTCATCAAATATTATTTCAGTCATTCCATTCAGTTGCTCAGAAACCAACAGAGATTCCTACTCTATCCAATCAAAACTTCTTAACTAATCCAGAGCACCTGTGTGTATCCACTTTCCACACCCTCCAAACCTCCCAAAAGTCTATGTACATTAGTTTTCCATCATTTTTATTACCTAGATTCTACAGTTCAGACAAACAAGCTGCTTCCTATTTCTTCTAATCTTCCCACTTGATTAACCCTCTTCCTTTCTCTCTATTCCATGTCTTCTTTGCTCTTCTCACTATCAAAACCTTTATAAAAATACAAATCTTTTACAGGCAAGTCATTTATATTCTCTGGGCATCCCTTAGTTGTTATTTATTGTTATTATTACATAAAATAAAAAGAGAAATCATTACCAGTGATAAAGTGATGTCTCCAAAGCCCCTTAACACTCTGAAACTCTGTTTCTGTGATACATAGGATCCTTGGACCATAGATCTAGAGATGAAAGTAAACTTAGCAATCCATTCCAAATTTAATAAAAGAGGAAAGTGAAGATAAGAAAAATAAAATAATTTGCCCAAAATGCCACAGGTAATATGACTCAGAAGAAGAATTGAATAAGCAATAAAATATACCTCCTCCCTTTGTGCAGAAAAGATGTAGTAATACAATACACTGGAATACAAAGGAATATAAAACTATATCACCTCTACTCACTGGATTGGATGTTTTTACAAAGTTATTTTTCTTTCATTGTTTTTCTTTTTTAAATTATTTATTTATTGTTTTTTGTTATTTTTCTTTGTCATAAGGACCAGTTTAATCTGGAAGTGGAGATGTTGAAATGACTGAAACATAAAGAAAACTGAATTAAATTTTTTAAATCTCTTTAAAATATCAAGGGCAGGATTTGAACCTGTATCTCTCACTACAGATAAAGTATTTATTCTATTAAATTTTCCAGAATGAAACCCATCAAGGTCACATGATGAATCCATTACTAACATTCCTTCAGTCATCATGTACCTAGTTTTGTTTTTCCACTTTATTGATATGCATATATTATCATTTTACTAAGAATTATAATCTAGCTTTCCTATCTGTGTGGTTTCACCTCTCTTTGAGTATGAAATGCCATTGGTTTTCCCAGCTGCAATCATTTATGACTATAATCTGAATGATGAATATTTAACAGGGATTCCCTCTCCCCCCCCCCCTTATAATAGACAAAAGAGACTTGTACTAACATCTCAGAAGTATTGTTTCTATTCAAAGTCTGATAATAGCCATCTATGAGCCCTAAAAGGTAAAGGAAATTCATCAGTTCCTAATTCATGAAACAATCTATAGAGAAGACTGGGCAGTATTGCATGATATTCAGACAGTAAGCTCTGCACCAAAAATCCTATTAGACATAAATTAAACAATTTATCTGAGGAACATCCTAAGCATATGACTAAAAACATGTTTTCCCAGGAGACAGGATCATTTCTAACATTTTAAAATAAAAGATCACTTCAGCTCATGCCAGCATGACTTTATTCCAAAGGTGATGTCAGGGGCAATGTGTTAGTCTAAAGACACTGAATTTTCTGGCTATGCTCAATTTGCATCACACTTGAAACACAATGCTCTTTTTGACAATATGTGTATGAAAATAGTCTTCTGTGAGTGTGTACCACCTCTCTTAATGTCTCCCTCGATGCAATTTCTTTGGCAACCTGGGTGCAGCAAAATGTTTGAAGGCATTTCTCTAAGAAAAATTTCATGCTGTTATTCAGACCTAAAATCTGACAGGCTATTATTAATCATTTCTATAGCTTGTTGCATAACACACTCTATCAAATAGGTAGTCTGCCAGAATACTTTCCCCAAAGACCTTCTTTTCAATCAAAAGGGAAATTGAGCAAAGTAGAGAATTAAACAGTAAATAAAACAAAATGAATTGGTCTATGGCATATAAGTTAGCACAGGGTACTTCTTAGTCACTGGAACTGAGATGATATTAAAAAGTGGGACATTTCAAAAGTAGTTCTAAAGGGAAAATAACAGCAGATATATTTTGATACTATGGAGTCTAAGTGACTCCATAGGGTACCACTGCCTTCCTTTATAGTCTATAAACACTTAGAAGTTAGAGACTAATTAATTTTTGTCTTTCTATAGCCAGTACCTGGCACATAGTATATGACTAATTATTCTTCGTTGACTGATTCATACAGAAAGCTTTAAGACTTAGTTCTCTTGGATGGCTAGGTGGCACAGTGAATAGAGCAATAGCCCTGGAGTGAGGAAGACCTGAGTTCAAATCTGGCCTCAGACACTTGACATACTTACTAGCTGTGTGACCTTGGGAAAGTCACTTAACCCCAATTGCCCAACCCTCCAGAAAGCAAAAAAAAAAAAAAAAGTTCTCTAGTGCTTGTGTTTGTGTTTTGCAGTAATTTCCTTTGTTTTTCATACCTAGTTTTCAAGAGAATACAGTATTACTTCTTTACCATTCTCTTTTATACTTCTAAATACTTCATTACCCTTCCTGAGTTTAAAAATAGTGTTTTTTGATACATACAGGAAGTATATGAGCACAATTAACAAAATACTCTTCCCACAAATAAAGACAAATAAAAACACATGGGGAAATATTCATTGCTCATGAGTAGGCTGAACCAATATAAAAATGACAGTTCTAGCCAAATAAATTGGCTTATTCAATGAAGTTAAAATTAGAAGAACAGTAGGAAACTCAGAAAAATATTTGCCACAATTTCACTGATAAAAGTCTCATTTCCTTCTTTTTTTTTTTTTTTTTTTTTGCTTTTTTGGAGGGCAACTGGAGTTAAGTGATGTGCCCAAGGTCACAAGGCTAGTTTTTATATTAAGTGTCTGAGGCCAGATTTGAACTCAGGTCCTGCTGACCCCAGGGCTGGTGCTCTATTCACTGCTCCACCTAGCCACCTCATTAAAAGTCTCTAAATATATAAACAGTTTTCAGGGTGAAGAATCAAAGCTTTATGTAGTTATATTAAAAAATCTAAATCACTAAAAATTAGAGAAATGCAAATTAAAATTATTCTGAGGTACCACTCCACAACAATTGGCTAAGATGATAAAAAAGGAAAATGACAAATTCTGGAGAAAATACACAAAAATAAGTGCACTAATGCACTACTGGAACTGTGATTAGTCTAACTGTTCTGGAAAACATTATGGAATCATGCCCAAAAAGTTATTAAACTGCACATACCCTTAGACCCTGCAATACGACTATAAGATCTGGACCACAAAGAAATCAGAGAAAGGGAGGGAAATGACCCCATATATACAAAAATCATTTATAGAAACTCTTCTTATGATAACAAAGAATTGGAAACTGAGGGGATACCCCTCAATTGGGGAATGGCTGAATAAGTGATGGTGTGTGAATGTGATGGAATACTATTATGTTCTAATAGATGAAAGGGACAGTTTCAGAAAAAATCTGGGAAGATTTTAATGAATCAATGCAAAGTGAAGTGAGTGGCATGGGGAAAATGATTTACACAGTAGCAAAAATATTGTAAAGTTAATCAATTCTGAGAGATTAGTAACTGACCAATACAATGATCCACCACAATAAAAAAGAACATGATGAAAAATGCTATCAGCCTATAGATAGAGAGCTGATAAACTCATAAAGCAGACTTAAGCAGATTTTTTTCTTTTTCATTCAGAACATGGCTAATGCAGAAATTTATTTTGTATGACTTTGTATTTGTAACAGGCTTTGTATTTCTTGCCTTCTCAATTGCTGGTGAAGAGATTAGGGAGGGAGGAAATTTGAAACTAAAAATAAAATAAAATATTTTTTAAAGAGGAGAACTTGTCATATGCTGCAGGTTCAAAGGGTTGAGAAAAGGACAAATTAACAAGATGAACAAAGGATATGATCAAGTAGTTTTCAGAGGATGAATTCCAAGCTCTCAATAGTCATAAAGAAATGCTTTGTAATAATACGAGAAATAAAAATTAAAGCAACACTGTGATTGCATCCCATACCAATCAGATCTTCAGAGTTTGTAGAAATGGAAAATGACAAATGTTGGGGGGGGGAATAGATACACTGATTAATTAAACAGTATTGATGGAGCTATGAATTGACACAGACAATCTAGAACACAGTTTGGATGAAACATCATTTAAGTGTGTACACCCTATGGCCTTATGACACTACCGCTTGGTCCCTACCCCACCAGAGATCAAAGAAAAGAGACAAAGGATCCATGGGTACCAAAATATGCATAAAAATTATTTTCAAGGTGGCAAAGATCCGGATACTTAGATGGTTGTTCATTTGTTTCCATCATGTCCAACTCTTTCGACCCCATTTGGAATTTTATAGCCAGAATAGTTTGCCTCTTCCTTCTCCAGCAGGATAAGACAAAAAAAAGATTAAGTGACTTACTCATGGTCACACAGTGAGTAATTATATGAAGTCCAATTTGAACTCAGGTCTTCCTGACTCCAGGTCTGTTGTTCGATTCACTATACCACCTAGCTACCCAATTAATTAGGGAAGAGTTGAAAGTCCATCAATTTGGGAATAGCTGAAAAATCATAGTGTATGAATATATTGGAATATTATTTCTCCATAAAATTATTAAAGTGCTGATTTCCTAAAACCTGGAGAAAATTCAATGTATTGATACAGAGCAGAGTAAGTAGAATCAGGAGAACAATTTATGCAATAACAAAAACATTGTGAAGACAAATTTTGAAAGACTTATGAACAATGATCAATGCAATGGCCAACTATGATCCCAGAGTACTGATGATGGTGCATGCTACCTACTTCCTAAGAGAGATGCAGACTGTGACATATTTTTGACCTAGTATTTTGTTTTCCTTGACTATGCACATTTGTTACTAAGGTTTTTGGGATTCCCCCCTGAGTTGTGGAGGAAGGTAGAGAAAGAGAAAGTTAATTTTTGTTAAATTTTAAAAATGTAGAAAAAAGAGTATAAAAGGGACAAATTGAGAAGAAGTTTGCAAGTTCATGGTGCTCATAAGAATTGAATACTAGTCCTATTTTTCAAGCTACAGAAAACCAGATATTGCTTTGTACATTCATTCTTGTACAAACACTCCCTTTGTCCAGATCTAGGTTCCTTCTAGTCCTAAAATTCTAGATTCTGATATGTATAATGTAAACATATCTCTGAATATTTACAAATATATGAATTTTATGTGAAAGCACATTCTGATTCTAAAATGGAATTTTAACAATGCATTTTTTCAACGTTCGAACAAACAACACAGTGTTAATGTTTATCTTAAACCTTCACATATGGTGTATATTTAATTCATCTTATTAGGGATTTATAAAGTAGTACAATGCACTTCTATAAATTAATAATTGGTCTCAGAAATAAAGTGTATAAAAAATCATACTACAGTTATCCTTTCCATATCAAAGGGATTAGGAGTGATCAGGAAATCTGCAAAAAAATTGTCCATTCCTTCATATCAGAGAAGAAGTCTGAATTATTATGGTATTAAAAGACAAAATATGTTGATATTATATAAAACTATACATCTTTTTATGCACTTTTGAGTTTCTAAACTTTTTCTGTGTCAACTGGTGACCTTCACCTGTCATCTGTGGCTTCCACAAAACTCCTCAAAATTTCTCATTTAATTACTTATACTGACCCATGATATTTCAAAATTGTGATGGGCAAAGTTGAGATATGGAAGGGATAATTGAATATGTCAGACAGAGTCCTAGGTTGGTGATACAAAAACAAAAATTAAAATTGCCTCTGCCCACAAGAAGTTTCCATTTCACTGAGGGCCAGAGGTTACATATAAAAGTGGAGAGAGAGGGCCGAGCCAAGATGGTGGCATAGAAGCAGGAAAACTCCCTGAGCTCCCCCCATTACAACCTCAAATACCTATAAAATATGACTCTACACAAACTTCAGAGCTACAGAACCCAAGAAATGACAGAGAGAAACAAATCTGCCATTGAAGGCAGCCACGTAGGCAGATGGTAAGGGTTCATCACAGTGAGCTGGGAGCAGAGATCAGCCCCAAGTGAGCCTGCAGTTTTAGCCCCAGGGTAGCCATGACCAGCTGTGGCTGGAGCGACTTCAGGGGACTGGATTACTAGCAGCTTTTGCAGTTTCCAGAATTATCAACCCATAAATGCCAAAGACAAAACAAAAGGTCACTGTGGACTTTGGGAGCAGGGTGTCTGAGAGTGTGTGTGGTCCAGCCTTTGCTCCCAGAGGGAGAAGTGGCTGAGGCTTGGTGGCCATGTGGCCACTAACACATGGCTGTTTCAGAGCTCCTGGCCTGCAGATTGTAGGGGGACCAAGCAACCAGTCTGAGGGGTAATCACTCTTGCTTTAACCTGCTTGGATCTGGATGGCTGGCTTGGGTGGAGGTCCTGGGCTTTGTGACCAGGTGCCAGAGCCTGTGTAGGCTTCAGAGAGGGCACCCAACTAATAACTTCTGGCAGCTTCAAAAACCCCAGCAATTTGGAACAAAGCTTTCCTCTCTAGAAGCAGAGTTCCACTGTGGCAAAAAGCTAAAAAGCCGAGTAATTGAGTACATGAGCAAGCAAAGCAAGCACAGCAATCCAACTTTGGATTTATTTTTTGGGGGACAAAAAGGATCAAGGCATGGAACAGCAAGAAGACAAGGAAGTCAGAACTCCTGAGCCAAAAGCTTCCAAGAAAAATATGAATTGGTTACAGGCCATAGAAGAATGTAAGACGGATTTTAAAACCAAATAAGAGAAGAGGAAAAATTAGGAAGAGAAATGAGAATGATGCAAGAAAACCATGAAAAGCAAATCAACAACCTGACTTAAGAACATAACACCTCAAAAATAGACTAACTCAAATGGCAAAAGTGGCTCAAAATGCCAATGAGGAGAAGAATGCCTTAAAAAGCCAAATTTGCTAGATGGAAAAAGAATCTCAAAAGCTCACTGAAGAGCATAATTCCTTCAGAATTAGAATGGAGCAAAAGGAAGCTAATGACTTTATGAGAAATAAAGATACTATTAAACAGATTCAAACAAATGAAAAAATAGAAGGAAATATGAAAGATCTCATTGGGAAAACCACTGGAAAATAGATACAGGAGAGATAATTTAAAAATTATTGGACTGCCTGAAAGCCATAATCAAAAAAGAACCTAGAAATCATCTTTCAAGAAATTCACAAGGAAAATTGCCCTGATGTTTTAGAACCAGCGGGCAAAATAGAGGCTTTAAGAATCCACCCATCACCTCTTGAAAAAGATCCCAAAAAGAAAACTCCTAACAATATTTTATAGGCAGGTTCAGGAATTCCAAAATCAAGGAGAAAATATTACAACAGCCAAGAAGAAATAATTTGAATATTGTGGAAACACAATTAGGATAACACAGGATCTGGCAGCTTCTACACTGAGGGATTGAAGGATTTGGAATATGATAGTCCAGAGGTCAGAGGAGCTGGGCTTAAAACCAAGAATAGGGGCAGCTAGGTGGCGCAGTGTATAGAGTATTGGCCCTAGAGTCAGGAGGACCTGAGTTCAAATCTGTCCTCAGACACTTAACACAAAAAACTAGCCATGTGACCTTGGGCAAGTCACTTAACCCCAATTGCCCTGCTTTCCTTGCAAAAAGAAGAAGAAGAAGAAGAAGAAGAAGAAGAAGAAGAAGAAGAAGAAGAAGAAGAAGAAGAAGAAGAAGAAGAAGAAGAAGAAGAAGAAGAAGAAGAAGAAGAAGGAGAAGGAGAAGAGAGGACACAAGGACAGCTAATTTCAACAAACATCATTTTGGTATTCTAATCTCCACTCCTCTTTATTAAGAACAAAAAGCTATCAGTTAGGTTGGGATCAGACCTCTGTGTTGTTAATTGTTGGAGTTTTACTTTTCTGTATCTAATATTTGTTTTTTTTATAAATGCAGATCACAACCTTGCTCTAGCAAAGTCTTTATTAGTTGTCATAGGTGAAATAAAGATTCCACTCTGAAACCAGTCTGGTGATAAGCCTCTCCTGTTTTGTTTTGTTTTGTTTTTTTTCCTGACACTGATGATGGATATTCATGCAGATAAATTCAGGTGTAACTAACTCTTTTTGATGCCTCCCCATAGGATACATTCAAAATTGATTTTCTTAAATATATTTAATTTCTTATTTTCCTTTAAAAATGTTTAGTGACATCCTCAAAAACATCTTAAGATAGTTTTATTGTACATAAAGAAAGACTTACATAGGCATAAACACACACACAGTAGGCATTGTGGTATAATGGCTAGGAAGCTGTCTCCAAGTTAAGAAGATTTAGGTTGAAATTCCACCACTGATAAATACTGTTTTTATGGCTCTGGTGCAAATTCTCAGTGCCTTAGTCAACTCTCTAGATTATAACACCAGACACCTACATTTCTTCATCAGAAATTCCTTACACAACTCTACCAAGGGAATTATAGATCCAGATACATATAACCTACTTGTATAAAACACAACACTTAGCATCACATCCCTGCAAAAGTAATATAAGTAGGTATACAAATTGTGGCCATTTAATAATGGACTGAATTTTTAAAAATCATAATATAGTATCTCTTTAGGAGCACCTAAGTTTGATTTATACTCAGTTAAGGCTTAATAATTGCACTTTGTTGTAAAATATGAAGACTCTTCATAGGATATCTATAGACTATTTGAAATCAGAGTTCTCTACTTTTGAATTTGTGAATTGGCTTATAGTTTCAGATACTTTGAACACAGTATAATTACCAATTGAATGACTTATTATTGATAAATTGGTCGACATATTTGCACTCATACAAACATATAACTGTTAACTCTTTGCATGCATACATAGACAGACAGATAGATGGATAGATAGATAGATAGATAGATAGATAGATAGATAGATAGATAGATAGATGCAGATACATTCATACACATGTAACTATGGTATTCTACCCCTTGGACTTCAGAAGAAGCTGCCAGAATTCATTTTTTGTAACTTAAATAAATTTGTGATAATATCTCACATCCATACATTTCTATTATGAAAGTACGTCATAAAAAAACAGTATGTACTTTTCTAGAATATGGAATCCCAGTCATTTACCATAAATCTTACTGCAGAACCACTATGTCCATTCATCTGCCAGAATGATGCTTCAATCTCCACTATAAATTAATCAAACAAAACAAAATACATGTAACATTAAACATATCTCTTTAGTAATGACTTTTCTATTCACCCCACCCTAATCCCATCTGTCTTCCAGATGGTCACCCCACCCAACCCTCATTTTTAGAAACCATTAGTTTATGTAAAAAAATTTAAAACATCAAACTGATTACTGCCCATATAACCCCCCAGTATCACCATGATTTCTTATTTTCTGTCATAGAAGTATGTTCTTATTCCCATGAACATTTCCTATCCCAAACCTTTTATTTCTTCCATGACAAATTAAATATTTATAAGAAGTGTTTTTCTTCTGTGATTTTTTTTCATCTTCCCCTTCCTACCCTCAACTTGTTTCCAGTATTCACTCAATCAATAATTCCTATTAGGAATACTTACTAAAATTTCCAGGGATAGCTCCAGACTCCACCCATCTATGTTATCAATCTCACTATTAAATAAACAGTCATCATCTGACCTGATTTTTTCATTATTCAGGCCTAGAAAGGAAAGGGAAGAAATAAAATTCAAAATTTAATTTTTACTTATTTTTTCTTTATCTTATCTTTCTAAGTCTTATACTTTCTTCATGATACTTTCGATTAATGCCACAGCAAGCCACTATCAACCATTAGACATATTCCATTAATGAATTGACAAATTATTAAACACTTACTATGTGTTAGTTGCTAAGTGCTAGGGATTTAGAGGTTTTTTTAAGCAGGATAATCACTTCTACAAAATAATTTACACTCTTTGGAAAAGATGACATATTACATACATAATAAATATAAAATAAGCGCAAGGCATTTTTTTAAAGTAGTTAAGGAAGAAGGGACTTCAGAGTTAACAGAATCAGGAAAGACTCCCTGTAAAATATACTTGAACTATGTCTTAAGGGAAGTGAAGCCTTCAAAGCTGAAGGTGAGGAGAGAGTGTTCCCCCTTCATGGGAGGTATGACATCGGATATGGCTAAGACAGAGGCAGAGATGCTGGGGATGGAGCCTTCTATGTGTATGTGAGGCAAAAAACAAAAGCCAGTTTGGCAGGAACTTAGAATATGGAAAAAGGAATAATGCACAATAAATCAATAAGTGTTAATTAAGTATATACTATGTGTTTTGCACTGTGGACACATCCATAGAGAAAGAATAGTCCTTGACCTCAAAGTTCAAAATTGTTAGGAAGCTTTTCCCTCTATCTAGTCTAAATAATGAGAGTTAGCTTTTATATACCTCTCTAAGATTTGTAAAGCAGTTTACAAATATTTTCCAATTTAATCCTCACAACCACCATGAAAAATAAGTGCTAGTATTTTCTCCAGTTTACAGATGAGGAAATTGAGACAGGGGTTAAGTGACTTATGCAGGGTCATGCAGTTAAGTAGTTTCTGAAAATGAATTCAAATTCAGATCCTTGCTCCAAGCCCAGCATTCACTGCCTGGTCACTGGGCTACTTGGCTCATAAATCTGCTTTTTGGTAGCTTCCAGCCATTGTTCCTAGGCCTGCCTTCTGGGGCCAAAGATATTAAATCTAATCACTCTTTCATATTATTTAGACTCTCTCTTTGATCACTCAATCAACAAGTAACATGAGTGGTAACTTATGTTGATGGATGCTTCAAACTTAGATAAATAGCTCTCTGATACTCTGACCAAGGATGGATATTATATTACGGATATCATAACCCATATATACCCTCAGACTAATCATTGTTATTCAATACTCTCCGATTTAATGGTGGGTGAATGACTTGGGAATAAGCAAAGACTTAATATGGCTTCATTTTATGACAGCAATTATCTCCTCTGTTTCTACTGACACTTAGCTTACTCAGAATGTCTGTACTTATACAAATGAAACCAGATTGAATGAGTTCTTTGTCAGTTAAATGGCAGACAGTGCTTTTATTGCTCTCCTTTGTTGTATTTTTAATTGTGTGGTTTTTAAGAGTATATATTATTCCCAGAAAAAGTGGAAAAGTTGTAGCTCTTTCAGAGTATATTTAAGTGATTGTTACAAATTTCATGGTGGCTGTTGGTATATTGATCAAGTGTTCAAAGATCATTCAAACTCACAATAAAACAGCGTCAATTGAATTGAAGCAAAAAGGAAAATTAATGGCAAGAAATGACAAACTATTGCTACAAAAAAACTTAATGCTCAGCAAATAATAATTTTAATAGCTAACTGTTATATGACTATATATCTACACCTACATCTATATCTATAGATATACATATACATATGGATATATAGATATATGTCATTAAGAGTTTCACAACAACCCAGTGAGGCAAGAGTTACTATCCTCAATTTACAGATGAGGAGACTGAGGCAAACAAAGGTTAAATGAATTGCCCAGGATCACCAAGCTAGAAAGTATCTGAGGTCAAATTTGAACTCAGGTCTTGTTGACAACAGGCCTATGGCTCTATCCACTGTGTCACCTAAATACATGCAGTGGATCAATGAGCTTTAAATCAACTGCTTAAGTTCCACCTGAATTGAATTTGGGTAGGAGAGGTTAGAAGGATGTAATATTTAAACCAAGACTTAGTAGATCACCTTCTCATGGCTTAGAGGTGGCCTGATGTCAGCAAAATGCAAACTTGAGTTCTACAAAACTGAAAATGATTCAAGAATGGCTTACTAATGAATGAACTGTGTGTTTGCTGAATTAGCTAAGCTAACTTTGCAGTCAAGTGATTAAGCATTGCTGAAGTCCCTCCTATGTGCCAGGTGCTATGATAAGCAATCAATCAAAAACATTTGCTATGCAACAGGAATACAAAAAGAGGCAAAAGATAGCCCCTTTCTTCAAGGACCTTATGATCCAAGGTCTAGGGATACAAACACAAGGAATTCACAGATTAGTGGTGGAGACAATATTTAAATGGCAATGTACAAGCAAGATGTATACAAGATAAATTGGAGATAATCTAAAGAAGAAGGGATTGGAATTAAAGGGGATTGGTAAAGGTTGGATTTCACCTGGGACTTGAAGGAATCCAAGGGATTCAGGAAGTGAAGATGAAGAAGGAGAGAATTTGGGAAACACCAGTGAAAATACCCATAGACCAGAGATGGAGTGCCTTGTGAGAAGACCAGAAAAACAAGGATCCCAATGTTATTGGGTTGCAAAGTATGTAGGGGATTGGAAGGGAGAGAATAAGGAGTAAAAGTCTAGGTTAGGAATGGCTGATTTCATGAAAGTTTGCCACTAGATATTGTTTTTTGTTGTTCTGTTTTGTTTTTGGTAACAACTTACAAAACCTGTCTCCTGAGAAACTATGATTCATATCCATGCAGAGATTGACCCATACAATCAAATTTCTGGTCTTAGAACTATAGAATTATAGAACTATTACTAGAGTATGGGGAGACCTGATACATTAACCACAGAAAGCAGGATTCTACACTAAAATGTAACCAGCCCATCTACAAATGCATGGGACCAAGAAAGACTGAGAGAGCTCACACCTGGAGATCTAGTGATGAATAAAGCATTAAGTCATAGTCAAGGGGACTTTTCAGAGATAGTCATTAAATGCTCCTTTTTTCCTGTAAGGATGTGATATGTACTTGTTGACTAGAATGATTCCTCTGATCAATGGAACAGAATATTAGAAACTCCTCAGCTATTTAAAAATTAAAATGGTTTCCCTAAGATACTAGCACACATTCCAGGAGATATCTGTTCTTACCATTAAGTTCAGTTATCTGTTCTTAGCATTAAGTTTTAGCACATGAAAGTCCTGAAACTTCTGAGAGTGTGTAATATAATTCTGTCTTACATATGATTGTTTCCCAATCAATCGTTGGTCAGCTTTGCAGTAGCTGGCATGCATATATTATATGAAAATGGTGATGATGATGGTGATGATGATTCTACCTCTCATATTTCCATCAATCTTTGAAGGTAAAATATAGAGAATTTCCATTCAGAATTATCTCTTTTACATTCTGAAAACATCTGGCTGATTCATTTGTACCTTCCTTTTCATTCCATAGCAAATCAACTTAGACAAGTCTGAAGGCAGGACATAGAATGCCACTTACATGGGTTTATCATTCCTGATAGTTGGGAGATGAAGGCAAATAATCTTAAATAAGATAGGAACATCATCCTACTGGCCAAATGAGTCACCCAGGTGACCAAAGGTTCTTTATTTAATAAAAAAATAATGAAGATGCTGATAGTGGGTGGAAAGATGAAGCTGGAGAAATGAAGGAGGGAAGGAAGGGAGGAAGAAAGGGAGGAAGGAAGGAGAGGGTGACTGTGTGTATGTGTGCTGGTAATTACTTATTGTATTAAGGATAAAATTATTATTTTAAAATTAAGGATAAGGATAAGGACCAAAAAAAATTAATAATGCCTTGGTTTTGTTTATCATTAGCTTGGCCTAGGAGCCAAAGGTTATTAGACAGGGTGTGATCCACTAAGTAAGCCAGGATCAGAAAAACTGATAGAGCAGTAAAAACAACCTAGAGTAGAAAAGAATGAATATAATTTGTAAGCCAGATCAACTTTCAAATTGCCAGGAGATTTAATAGGTATAGTATATTGGAAATAGACAAAGATGTGAGCCACAAGCCAATTTTGAATCAGAAAAAAAACCAGAAAAGATGGTAAAATATCACTATATAAGCATAGGAAGTAGCACATGAGCTCATCTGGATGACTTAGATTTATGGGAAGTAAGGATATTGAGTAGGGCATTTGAGAGCTAGCAGACAAGCTTAGGTGTGGGTAATTTGGCCTGTTTGTTACTGGACCTTCAACTTCCTTGAGTAGGTGGGGGAAAGGAACAACATTTATCAAGCACCTACTACATGTCAAGTATTATGCTAAGAGCTTTACAAATATTGTTTCACTGGTATTGTCCAAAATCACCACACACACACACAGAATGAATGAAGATGCAGAAATATATCTTCCAGGGAGCAAATGGAAATAGGAGTTTAATAAACCCTTACTGATTGATTGACCAATTGATTTCCAAAATAAACTCCCTTTCTGCAACTTCAGAATATTGCTTGTCTGAATCCTCCCTATTCACATTGGCAAGAGGGATTGAGAAATGCAGGGAGTCCAAAACCAAATACAGTTTTATTATTCAAAGCTTATCTTTATTCATGATCAGTTGCCCTGCTCCTTTGATTCCAGTTATATTAAGTTCATTAGCCATGTTGTCTCAACATGTTATGTAAATCTATAATGGCCACATACAACTTCCCAAAATGACTAAAATACTCTGGTATTTTGCTAGAAATTGTGGCTTCTAAACCCTACCTTTATTGATGGTTAGGAAGAGATTATAAGGACATTATTTCATTGATCATTCAAAAATGCTTATTTCATTTTGAAACTAAATTCTAATAAACTAGTTCTCTGGGGATGAAGGAAACAACAGTTCTGCAATCTGATAGCAAGGAGATAATTAGACCCAGAAGTTGATGTAAGAGTATATATCTTGTATTCATAGGCTTTTGGGGTTTATCTGTCATGAGATAATAAGTTTAACATTGGATGGGCCCTTAGAGATCATTGGGTGACTCCATCATTTTACAGAGGAGAAACTGAGGCCCAGAGAAGTAATGTGATTTAACTACAGTCACTGCCCTGTTAATATCTAAAGCAAGAGCTGAACCCAGCTTTATACCTGTAGGCATATCAATTCGTGAACTGTTTCATACAAAATGTCCCTCTTTTTGGAGATTGTCTTCACTACATTGACAATGAACAGGAATCAGAGAAAAATCTGATGATACTAAATTTCTAATGTCACACAGTATGCACCAGGGGTGGAGAACCTGTGCCCTAGAGGCCACATGTGGCCCTCTAGGTCCTCAAGTGTGACCCTTTGACTGAGTCCAAATTTCATAGAACAAATCTCCTTAATAAAAGGATCTGTTCTGTAAAACTTAAACTCAGTAAAAAAAAAAAAACACACCCAAGGACCTAGAAGGCCGCATATGTCTTCAGGGCCACAGGTTACCCACCTCTGGACATGTTACTCCTAATAAGTATAGTTATATTGTTGGAAGAATTCAGGTACTGTGATTTTCTTTGTAGTGGGAATTTCCAGTAAGGAGATTTCTCTATCAGTGCACATGAGGGATATCTGTTTATCAACTTAGCCTTAAGAGAGTTGGGGGGGAGGTGCGGGAGGGAGGAGGAGATTGGTATTGAGTAATTAATTGACCTGCCTAGGGTGGCATGACTTGTATGTGTCAGAGAGAAGACATAAAGGCCAGTTCTTTTTTCTTTTTTTTTAGGCAAGGCAATTGGGGTTAAGTGACTTGCCCAAGGTCACACAGCTAGTAAGTGTCAAGTGTCTAAGGACAGATTTGAACTCAAGTCCTCCTGACTCAAGGGACAGTGCTCTATTCACTATGTCACTTAGCTTCACTGACCAGTTATTAAGTAGATCGCAAATAATAAAACTGGAAGAGACCTCAGAGACCATCTAGTCCAAAATCCTCATTTTACTGCTGAGGAAACTGTTCCAGGGAGGTTAACTTATTTATTTAAGATCACACGGATTGTAATGAGCAACTAAATGGTATAGTACCTGGAGTATTGGATCTTGAGGCAGGAAGATCTGAGTTCAAATCCAACCTTCAATACATAATAGTTGTGAGCCTTGGCAAATCATGTTACCTCTCTGGGACTCAGTTTCCCCAACTGTAAAATGAGAAAGATAATAACACATACCTCCCAGTGTTGTTGTGAGGATCAAATAAAACAACAACACCTGTCAAATGCTTAGGCCAGTGTCCGGTGCATAGCTTGTTTTGGTTCAGGAGTTTCAGGTATATCTGACTCTTTAGGACCCCATTTAAGGTTTTCTTGTTAAAAATATTGGAGTACTGGGGTGGCTAGGTGGCACATCGAGTAGAGCTCCGGCCCTGGAGTCAGAAGGACCTGAGTTTGGATCCGACCTCAGACACTTAACGCACACACAAACAAAAAAACCTAGCTGTGTGGCCTTGGGCAAGTTACTTTACCCCAATTGCCCTCCAGAAAGCAAAAAAAACAATATTGGAGTACTAAAAAAGCTTCTTTTAGAAGATGGCAGAGTAGAAGCCCAAGGGTGGTGTGGGCTCCCCCTCCAATCACTTCCAATACATCTTAAAAATGACTCTAAACAAACTTTAAAGATACAGAACCCACAAAGTGACAAAGGAAAAAATCTCCTGCTGAAGGAAGCCTGGGAGGCAGACAGGAAGGGTCTATCTATCACACCAAGCTGGCTGAAAGCAGTGTGGCCTGAGCTACAGTTCTAGCCCCAGGGCAGCCCCAACCAGCAGCTGCTGGAGCATATTTCAGGAGAGTGAAGAATCAGTAGCTGTGGCAGTTTCCAGACTTCTCAACCCATAAAGGCCAAAGACAAAGTAAAAGGTCAGTGTGGAACTCTGTTGGAATGGGAGGTGACTGAAGAGCACTGTACAGATCATAGGGGGACCAAGTGACCATTCAGAGGGTAATCACTCTTGCTTTAACCTGCTTGAATCTGGATAATGGTCTTAGGTGGTGGTCCCTGAGTGTATGACAAGTGAGCCAGAGCTTGTGGGGGCTGTAGAGACAGAGCCCCCCCCCCCCCAATATTTCCAGCAGCTACAAAACTCCAAGCAATTTGGGACATAGCTCTCTCCATTCTGGAAGCAGAGTTCTAATGTGGCAAAGAGCTCAAAAGTCAAGAAATTGGTTGGCAATATGAGCAAGCAACAGAAGCACAAACAGACCATAGAATCCTTTTTGGGGGGACAAAAAGGATCAAGGCATAGAGCTGGGGGAAGACAGCAAAGTCAGAACTCCTACATCAAAATCCTCCAAGAAAAATATGAATTGATTACAGGCCATGGAGGAACCCAAGAAAGATTTTGAAAATCAAGTAAGATAAGTAGAGGAAAAATTGGGAAGAGAAATGAGAATGATGCAAGAAAATCATGAAAAGCAAGCCTGCTGAAGGACACCCAAAAATACACTGAAGAAAATAACACCTTAAAAAAATAGAGTAACTCAAATGGCAAA